>JBBPBP010009779.1:46526355-46537218 GCA_037974735.1 Cicer chorassanicum | reverse complement strand
AAGATTGGTTAAAAACCCTAATTGGATGAGAATAAGCCTAGGGAAGACGAAAATGACCTAAATGTTCAACCAAAGAGACAAACGTATTTATTGGATGCATAAGATTGGTTAAAAACCCTAATTGGATGAGAATAAGCCTAGGGATGACGAAAATAACCTAAATGTTCAACCAAAGACACAAACATATTTATTGGATGCAAAACATTGGTTAAAAACCCTAATTGGATGAGAATAAGCCTAGGGAAGACGAAAATGACCTAAATGTTTAACCAAAGAGAAAAACGTACTTATTGGATGCACAAGATTGGTTAAAAACCCTAATTGGATGAGAATAAGCCTAACGAGGACGGAAATGACCTAAATGTTCAACCAAAGACACAAACGTACTTATTGGATGCACAAGATTGGTTAAAAACCTAATGAGACGATAATAACCCTAAGGATGACAAAAATGACCTAAATGTTCAACCAAAGACACAAACGTACTTATTGGATGCACAAGATTGCTTAAAAACCCTAATTGGACAAGAATAACCCTAGGAAGGACGAAAATGACCTAAATGTTCAACCAAAGACACAAACGTACTTATTGGAAGCACAAGATTGGTTAAAAACCCTAATTGGTTGAGAATAAGCCTAGGGAGGACGAAAATGACCTAAATGTTCAACCTAAGAGACAAACGTATTTATAGGATGCATAAGATTGGTTAAAAACTCTAATTGGATGAGAATAAGCCTAGGGATGACGCAAATGACCTAAATGTTTAACCAAAAAGACAAACAAACTTATTGGATGCACAATATTGGTTAAAAACCCTAATTGGATGAGAATAAGCCTAGCAAGGACGAAAATGACCTAAATGTTCAACCAAAGACACTAACGTACTTATTGGATGCACAAGATTGGTTAAAAACCCTAATTGGATGACAATAAGCCTAGGGAGGACGAAAATGACCTAAATGTTCAACCAAAGAGACAAACGTATTTATTGGATGCACAAGATTGGTTAAAAACCCTAATTGGATGAGAATAAGCCTAGGGAGGACGAAAATGACATAAATGTTCAACTAAAGAGACAAACGTACTTATTGGATGCACAAGATTGGTTAAAAATCCTAATTGGATGAGAATAAGCCTAGGGAGGACGAAAATGACCTAAATGTTCACCCCAAGACACAAACGTACTTATTGGATGCACAAGATTGCTTAAAAACCCTAATTGGACGAGGATAACCCTAATAAGGACGAAAATGACCTAAATGATCAACCAAAGAGACAAACGTACTTATTGGAAGCACAAGATTGGTTAAAAACCCTAATTGGATGAGAATAAGCCTAGGCAAGACGAAAATGACCTAAATGTTCAACCAAAGAGACAAACGTATTTATTGGATGCATAAGATTGGTTAAAAACCCTAATTGGATGAGAATAAGCCTAGGGAGGACGAAAATGACCTAAATGTTCACCCCAAGACACAAACGTACTTATTGGATGCACAAGATTGCTTAAAAACCTAATTGGACGAGGATAACCCTAATAAGGACGAAAATGACCTAAATGATCAACCAAAGAGACAAACGTACTTATTGGAAGCACAAGATTGGTTAAAAACCCTAATTGGATGAGAATAAGCCTAGGGATGACGAAAATGACCTAAATGTTTAACCAAAAAGACAAACAAACTTATTGGATGCAAAAGATTGGTTAAAAACCCTAATTGGATGAGAATAATCCTAGGGAGGACGAAAATGACCTAAATGATCAATCAATGACACAAAATCACTTATTGGATGCACAAGATTGGTTAAAAACCCTAATTGGATGAGAATAAGCATAGGGAGGAAGATAATGACCTAAATTTTCAGCAAATGACACAAAATCACTTATTGGATGCACAAGATTGCTTAAAAACCCTAATTGGACGAGAATAAGCCTAGGGAGGACGAAAATGACCTAAATTTTCAACCAATGACACAAAATCACTTATTGGATGCACAAGATTGGTTAAAAACCTAATGGGACGAGAATAACCCTAGGGAGGACGAAAATGACCTAAATGTTCACCCAAAGACACAAACGTACTTATTGAATGCACAAGATTGCTTAAAAACCCTAATTGGACGAGGATAACCCTAATAAGGACGAAAATGACCTAAATGATCAACCAAAGAGACAAACGTACTTATTGGAAGCAGAAGATTGGTTAAAAACCCTAATTGGATGAGAATAAGCCTAGGGAAGACGAAAATGACCTAAATGTTCAACCAAAGAGACAAACGTATTTATTGGATGCATAAGATTGGTTAAAAACCCTAATTGGATGAGAATAAGCCTAGGGATGACGAAAATAACCTAAATGTTCAACCAAAGACACAAACATATTTATTGGATGCAAAACATTGGTTAAAAACCCTAATTGGATGAGAATAAGCCTAGGGATGACGAAAATGACCTAAATGTTTAACCAAAGAGACAAACGTACTTATTGGATGCACAAGATTGGTTAAAAACCCTAATTGGATGAGAATAAGCCTAGCGAGGACGGAAATGACCTAAATGTTCAACCAAAGACACAAACGTACTTATTGGATGCACAAGATTGGTTAAAAACCCTAATTGGATGAGAATAAGCCTAGGGAGGACGAAAATGACCTAAATGATCAACCAAAGAGACAAACGTATTTATTGGATGCATAAGATTGGTTAAAAACCCTAATTGGACGAGAATAAGCCTAGTGATGACGAAAATGACCTAAATGTTCAACCAAAGACACAAACGTATTTATTGGATGCAAAAGATTGGTTAAAAACCCTAATTGGATGAGAATAAGCCTAGGGATGACGAAAATGACCTAAATGTTTAACCAAAGAGACAAACGTACTTATTGGATGCACAAGATTGGTTAAAAACCCTAATTGGATGAGAATAAGCCTGGCGAGGACGGAAATGACCTAAATGATCAACCAAAGACACAAACGTACTTATTGGATGCACAAGATTGGTTTAAAACCCTAATTGGATGAGAATAAGCCTAGGGAGGACAAAAATGACCTAAATGTTCAACTAAAAAGACAAACGTACTTATTGGATGCATAAGATTGGTTTAAAACCCTAATTGGATGAGAATAAGTCTAGGGAGGACGAAAATGACCTAAATGTTCAACCAATTACACAAAATCACTTGTTGGATGCACAAGATTGGTTAAAAACCCTAATTGGACGAGAATAAGCCTAGGGAGGATGAAATTGACCTAAATGTTCAACCAAAGACACAAACATACTTATTGGATGCACAAGATTGGTTAAAAACCCTAATTGGATGAGAATAATCCTAGGAAGGACGAAAATGACCTAAATGATCAATCAATGACATAAAATCACTTATTGGATGCACAAGATTGGTTAAAAACCCTAATTGGACGAGAAAAACCCTAGGGAGGACGAAAATGACCTAAATGTTCAATCAAAGACACAAACATACTTATTGGATGCACAAGATTGGTTAAAAACCCTAATTGGATGAGAATAAGCATAGGGAGGAAGATAATGACCTAAATTTTCAACCAATGATACAAAATCACTTATTGGATGCACAAGATTGGTTAAAAACCCTAATTGGACGAGAATAAGCCTAGGGAGGACGAAAATGACGTAAATTTTCAACCAATGACACAAAATCACTTATTGGATGCACAAGATTGGTTAAAAACCTAATGGGACGAGAATAACCCTAAGGATGACGAAAATGACCTAAATTTTCAACCAATGACACAAAATCACTTATTGGATGCACAAGATTGGTTAAAAACTTAATGGGACGAGAATAACCCTAGGGAGGACGAAAATGACCTAAATGTTCACCCAAAGACACAAACGTACTTATTGGATGCACAAGATTGCTTAAAAACCCTAATTGGACGAGGATAACCCTAGGAAGGACGAAAATGACCTAAATGATCAACCAAAGAGACAAACGTACTTATTGGAAGCACAAGATTGGTTAAAAACCCTAATTGGATGAGAATAAGCCTAGGGAAGACGAAAATGACCTAAATGTTCAACCAAAGAGACAAACGTATTTATTGGATGCATAAGATTGGTTAAAAACCCTAATTGGATGAGAATAAGCCTAGGGATGACGAAAATAACCTAAATGTTCAACCAAAGACACAAACATATTTATTGGATGCAAAACATTGGTTAAAAACCCTAATTGGATGAGAATAAGCCTAGGGAAGACGAAAATGACCTAAATGTTTAACCAAAGAGAAAAACGTACTTATTGGATGCACAAGATTGGTTAAAAACCCTAATTGGATGAGAATAAGCCTAACGAGGACGGAAATGACCTAAATGTTCAACCAAAGACACAAACGTACTTATTGGATGCACAAGATTGGTTAAAAACCTAATGAGACGATAATAACCCTAAGGATGACAAAAATGACCTAAATGTTCAACCAAAGACACAAACGTACTTATTGGATGCACAAGATTGCTTAAAAACCCTAATTGGACAAGAATAACCCTAGGAAGGACGAAAATGACCTAAATGTTCAACCAAAGAGACAAACGTATTTATTGGATGCATAAGATTGGTTAAAAACCCTAATTGGATGAGAATAAGCCTAGGGATGACGAAAATGACCTAAATGTTCAACAAAAGACACAAACGTATTTATTGGATGCAAAAGATTGGTTAAAAACCCTAATTGGATGAGAATAATCCTAGGGAGGACGAAAATGACCTAAATGATCAATCAATGACACAAAATCACTTATTGGATGCACAAGATTGGTTAAAAACCCTAATTGGATGAGAATAAGCATAGGGAGGAAGATAATGACCTAAATTTTCAGCAAATGACACAAAATCACTTATTGGATGCACAAGATTGCTTAAAAACCCTAATTGGACGAGAATAAGCCTAGGGAGGACGAAAATGACCTAAATTTTCAACCAATGACACAAACGTACTTATTGGAAGCACAAGATTGGTTAAAAACCCTAATTGGATGAGAATAAGCCTAGGGAGGACGAAAATGACCTAAATGTTCAACCTAAGAGACAAACGTATTTATAGGATGCATAAGATTGGTTAAAAACCCTAATTGGATGAGAATAAGCCTAGGGATGACGAAAATGACCTAAATGTTTAACCAAAAAGACAAACAAACTTATTGGATGCACAATATTGGTTAAAAACCCTAATTGGATGAGAATAAGCCTAGCAAGGACGAAAATGACCTAAATGTTCAACCAAAGACACTAACGTACTTATTGGATGCACAAGATTGGTTAAAAACCCTAATTGGATGAGAATAAGCCTAGGGAGGATGAAAATGACCTAAATGTTCAACCAAAGAGACAAACGTATTTATTGGATGCACAAGATTGGTTAAAAACCCTAATTGGATGAGAATAAGCCTAGGGAGGACGAAAATGACATAAATGTTCAACTAAAGAGACAAACGTACTTATTGGATGCACAAGATTGGTTAAAAATCCTAATTGGATGAGAATAAGCCTAGGGAGGATGAAAATGACCTAAATGTTCAACCAATTACACAAAATCACTTGTTGGATGCACAAGATTGGTTAAAAACCCTAATTGGATGAGAATAAGCCTAGGGAGGACGAAAATTACCTAAATGTTCAACCAAAGACACAAACATACTTATTGGATGCACAAGATTGGTTAAAAACCCTAATTGGATGAGAATAATCCTAGGGAGGACGAAAATAACCTAAATGATCAATCAATGACACAAAATCACTTATTGGATGCACAAGATAAGTTAAGAACCCTAATTAGATGATAATAAGCCTAGGGAGGACGAAAATGATCTTAATGTTCAACCAATGACACAAAATCACTTATTGGATTCACAAGATTGGTTAAAAACCCTAGTTGGACGAGAAAAACCCTAGGGAGGACGAAAATGACCTAAACGTTCAACCAAAGACACAAACGTACTTATTGGATGCACAAGATTGGTTAAAAACCCTAATTGGACGACAATAACCCAAGGGAGGACGAAAATGACCTAAATGTTCAACCAAAGACACAAACGTACTTATTGGATGCAAAAGATTGGTTAAAAACCCTAATTGGATGAGAATAAGCCTAGGGAGGACGAAAATGACCTAAATGTTAAACCAAAGACACAAACGTACTTATTGGAAGCACAAGATTGGTTAAAAACCCTAATTGGATGAGAATAAGCCTTGGGAGGACGAAAATGACCTAAATGTTCAACCAAAGACACAAACGTATTTATTGATGCAAAAGATTGGTTAAAAACCCTAATTGGATGAGAATAAGCCTAGGGATGACGAAAATGACCTAAATGTTTAACCAAAGAGACAAACGTACTTATTGGATGCACAAGATTGGTTAAACACCCTAATTGGATGAGAATAAGCATAGGGAGGACAAAAATGACCTAAATGTTCAACCAAAGAGACAAACGTATGTATTGGATGCACAAGATTGGTTAAAAACACTAATTGGATGAGAATAAGCCTAGGGAGGACAAAAATGACCTAAATTATCAACTAAAGAGACAAACGTACTTATTGGATGCATAAGATTGGTTAAAAACCCTAATTGGATGAGAATAAGCCTAGGGATGACGAAAATGACCTAAATGTTCAACCAAAGACACAAACGTATATATTGGATGCAAAAGATTGGTTAAAAACCCTAATTGGATGAGAATAAGCCTAGGGATGACGAAAATGACCTAAATGTTCAACCAAAGACACAAACGTACTTATTGGAAGCACAAGATTGGTTTAAAACCCTAATTGGATGAGAATAAGCATAGGGAGGACAAAAATGACCTAAATGTTCAACCAAAGAGACAAACGTATGTATTGGATGCACAAGATTGGTTAAAAACACTAATTGGATGAGAATAAGCCTAGGGAGGACAAAAATGACCTAAATGTTCAACTAAAGAGACAAACGTACTTATTGGATGCATAAGATTGGTTAAAAACCCTAATTGGATGAGAATAAGTCTAGGGAGGACGAAAATGACCTAAATGTTCAACCAATTACACAAAATCACTTGTTGGATGCACAAGATTGGTTAAAAACCCTAATTGGACGAGAATAAGCCTAGGGAGGATGAAATTGACCTAAATGTTCAACCAAAGACACAAACATACTTATTGGATGCACAAGATTGGTTAAAAACCCTAATTGGATGAGAATAATCCTAGGAAGGACGAAAATGACCTAAATGATCAATCAATGACATAAAATCACTTATTGGATGCACAAGATTGGTTAAAAACCCTAATTGGACGAGAAAAACCCTAGGGAGGACGAAAATGACCTAAATGTTCAATCAAAGACACAAACATACTTATTGGATGCACAAGATTGGTTAAAAACCCTAATTGGATGAGAATAAGCATAGGGAGGAAGATAATGACCTAAATTTTCAACCAATGATACAAAATCACTTATTGGATGCACAAGATTGGTTAAAAACCCTAATTGGACGAGAATAAGCCTAGGGAGGACGAAAATGACGTAAATTTTCAACCAATGACACAAAATCACTTATTGGATGCACAAGATTGGTTAAAAACCTAATGGGACGAGAATAACCCTAAGGATGACGAAAATGACCTAAATTTTCAACCAATGACACAAAATCACTTATTGGATGCACAAGATTGGTTAAAAACTTAATGGGACGAGAATAACCCTAGGGAGGACGAAAATGACCTAAATGTTCACCCAAAGACACAAACGTACTTATTGGATGCACAAGATTGCTTAAAAACCCTAATTGGACGAGGATAACCCTAGGAAGGACGAAAATGACCTAAATGATCAACCAAAGAGACAAACGTACTTATTGGAAGCACAAGATTGGTTAAAAACCCTAATTGGATGAGAATAAGCCTAGGGAAGACGAAAATGACCTAAATGTTCAACCAAAGAGACAAACGTATTTATTGGATGCATAAGATTGGTTAAAAACCCTAATTGGATGAGAATAAGCCTAGGGATGACGAAAATAACCTAAATGTTCAACCAAAGACACAAACATATTTATTGGATGCAAAACATTGGTTAAAAACCCTAATTGGATGAGAATAAGCCTAGGGAAGACGAAAATGACCTAAATGTTTAACCAAAGAGAAAAACGTACTTATTGGATGCACAAGATTGGTTAAAAACCCTAATTGGATGAGAATAAGCCTAACGAGGACGGAAATGACCTAAATGTTCAACCAAAGACACAAACGTACTTATTGGATGCACAAGATTGGTTAAAAACCTAATGAGACGATAATAACCCTAAGGATGACAAAAATGACCTAAATGTTCAACCAAAGACACAAACGTACTTATTGGATGCACAAGATTGCTTAAAAACCCTAATTGGACAAGAATAACCCTAGGAAGGACGAAAATGACCTAAATGTTCAACCAAAGACACAAACGTACTTATTGGAAGCACAAGATTGGTTAAAAACCCTAATTGGTTGAGAATAAGCCTAGGGAGGACGAAAATGACCTAAATGTTCAACCTAAGAGACAAACGTATTTATAGGATGCATAAGATTGGTTAAAAACTCTAATTGGATGAGAATAAGCCTAGGGATGACGCAAATGACCTAAATGTTTAACCAAAAAGACAAACAAACTTATTGGATGCACAATATTGGTTAAAAACCCTAATTGGATGAGAATAAGCCTAGCAAGGACGAAAATGACCTAAATGTTCAACCAAAGACACTAACGTACTTATTGGATGCACAAGATTGGTTAAAAACCCTAATTGGATGACAATAAGCCTAGGGAGGACGAAAATGACCTAAATGTTCAACCAAAGAGACAAACGTATTTATTGGATGCACAAGATTGGTTAAAAACCCTAATTGGATGAGAATAAGCCTAGGGAGGACGAAAATGACATAAATGTTCAACTAAAGAGACAAACGTACTTATTGGATGCACAAGATTGGTTAAAAATCCTAATTGGATGAGAATAAGCCTAAGGAGGATGAAAATGACCTAAATGTTCAACCAATTACACAAAATCACTTGTTGGATGCACAAGATTGGTTAAAAACCCTAATTGGATGAGAATAAGCCTAGGGAGGACGAAAATGACCTAAATGTTCAACCAAAGACACAAACATACTTATTGGATGCACAAGATTGGTTAAAAACCCTAATTGGATGAGAATAATCCTAGGGAGGACGAAAATAACCTAAATGATCAATCAATGACACAAAATCACTTATTGGATGCACAAGATAAGTTAAGAACCCTAATTAGATGATAATAAGCCTAGGGAGGACGAAAATGATCTTAATGTTCAACCAATGACACAAAATCACTTATTGGATTCACAAGATTGGTTAAAAACCCTAGTTGGACGAGAAAAACCCTAGGGAGGACGAAAATGACCTAAACGTTCAACCAAAGACACAAACGTACTTATTGGATGCACAAGATTGGTTAAAAACCCTAATTGGACGACAATAACCCAAGGGAGGACGAAAATGACCTAAATGTTCAACCAAAGACACAAACGTACTTATTGGATGCAAAAGATTGGTTAAAAACCCTAATTGGATGAGAATAAGCCTAGGGAGGACGAAAATGACCTAAATGTTAAACCAAAGACACAAACGTACTTATTGGAAGCACAAGATTGGTTAAAAACCCTAATTGGATGAGAATAAGCCTTGGGAGGACGAAAATGACCTAAATGTTCAACCAAAGACACAAACGTATTTATTGATGCAAAAGATTGGTTAAAAACCCTAATTGGATGAGAATAAGCCTAGGGATGACGAAAATGACCTAAATGTTTAACCAAAGAGACAAACGTACTTATTGGATGCACAAGATTGGTTAAACACCCTAATTGGATGAGAATAAGCATAGGGAGGACAAAAATGACCTAAATGTTCAACCAAAGAGACAAACGTATGTATTGGATGCACAAGATTGGTTAAAAACACTAATTGGATGAGAATAAGCCTA
This sequence comes from Cicer chorassanicum, assembly GCA_037974735.1. Lineage (NCBI taxonomy): Eukaryota > Viridiplantae > Streptophyta > Magnoliopsida > Fabales > Fabaceae > Cicer > Cicer chorassanicum. Next base: position 46,527,189 of record JBBPBP010009779.1, on the reverse strand, counting down.
GGGAGGACAAAAATGACCTAAATTATCAACTAAAGAGACAAACGTACTTATTGGATGCATAAGATTGGTTAAAAACCCTAATTGGATGAGAATAAGCCTAGGGATGACGAAAATGACCTAAATGTTCAACCAAAGACACAAACGTATTTATTGGATGCAAAAGATTGGTTAAAAACCCTAATTGGATGAGAATAAGCCTAGGGAGGACGAAAATGACCTAAATGATCAATCAATGACACAAAATCACTTATTGGATGCACAAGATTGGTTAAAAACCCTAATTGGACGAGAAAAACCCTAGGGAGGACGAAAATGACCTAAATCTTCAATCAAAGACACAAACATACTTATTGGATGCACAAGATTGGTTAAAAACCCTAATTGGATGAGAATAAGCATAGGGAGGAAGATAATGACCTAAATTTTCAACCAATGATACAAAATCACTTATTGGATGCACAAGATTGGTTAAAAACCCTAATTGGACGAGAATAAGCCTAGGGAGGACGAAAATGACGTAAATTTTCAACCAATGACACAAAATCACTTATTGGATGCACAAGATTGGTTAAAAACCTAATGGGACGAGAATAACCCTAAGGATGACGAAAATGACCTAAATTTTCAACCAATGACACAAAATCACTTATTGGATGCACAAGATTGGTTAAAAACTTAATGGGACGAGAATAACCCTAGGGAGGACGAAAATGACCTAAATGTTCACCCAAAGACACAAACGTACTTATTGGATGCACAAGATTGCTTAAAAACCCTAATTGGACGAGGATAACCCTAGGAAGGACGAAAATGACCTAAATGATCAACCAAAGA
>JBBPBP010009779.1:46509411-46520591 GCA_037974735.1 Cicer chorassanicum | reverse complement strand
ACCTTAATGTTCAACCAAAGAGACAAACGTATTTATTGGATGCACAAGATTGGTTAAAAACCCTAATTGGATGAGAATAAGCCTAGCGAGGACGGAAATGACCTAAATGTTCAACCAAAGACACAAACGTACTTATTGGATGCACAAGATTGGTTAAAAACCTAATGAGACGAGAATAACCCTAAGGATGACAAAAATGACCTAAATGTTCAACCAAAGACACAAACGTACTTATTGGATGCACAAGATTGCTTAAAAACCCTAATTGGACAAGAATAACCCTAGGAAGGACGAAAATGACCTAAATGTTCAACCAAAGACACAAACGTACTTATTGGAAGCACAAGATTGGTTAAAAACCCTAATTGGATGAGAATAAGCCTAGGGAGGACGAAAATGACCTAAATGTTCAACCTAAGAGACAAACGTATTTATAGGATGCATAAGATTGGTTAAAAACCCTAATTGGATGAGAATAAGCCTAGGGATGACGAAAATGACCTAAATGTTTAACCAAAAAGACAAACAAACTTATTGGATGCACAATATTGGTTAAAAACCCTAATTGGATGAGAATAAGCCTAGCAAGGACGAAAATGACCTAAATGTTCAACCAAAGACACTAACGTACTTATTGGATGCACAAGATTGGTTAAAAACCCTAATTGGATGAGAATAAGCCTAGGGAGGATGAAAATGACCTAAATGTTCAACCAAAGAGACAAACGTATTTATTGGATGCACAAGATTGGTTAAAAACCCTAATTGGATGAGAATAAGCCTAGGGAGGACGAAAATGACATAAATGTTCAACTAAAGAGACAAACGTACTTATTGGATGCACAAGATTGGTTAAAAATCCTAATTGGATGAGAATAAGCCTAGGGAGGATGAAAATGACCTAAATGTTCAACCAATTACACAAAATCACTTGTTGGATGCACAAGATTGGTTAAAAACCCTAATTGGATGAGAATAAGCCTAGGGAGGACGAAAATTACCTAAATGTTCAACCAAAGACACAAACATACTTATTGGATGCACAAGATTGGTTAAAAACCCTAATTGGATGAGAATAATCCTAGGGAGGACGAAAATAACCTAAATGATCAATCAATGACACAAAATCACTTATTGGATGCACAAGATAAGTTAAGAACCCTAATTAGATGATAATAAGCCTAGGGAGGACGAAAATGATCTTAATGTTCAACCAATGACACAAAATCACTTATTGGATTCACAAGATTGGTTAAAAACCCTAGTTGGACGAGAAAAACCCTAGGGAGGACGAAAATGACCTAAACGTTCAACCAAAGACACAAACGTACTTATTGGATGCACAAGATTGGTTAAAAACCCTAATTGGACGACAATAACCCAAGGGAGGACGAAAATGACGTAAATGTTCAACCAAAGACACAAACGTACTTATTGGATCCAAAAGATTGGTTAAAAACCCTAATTGGATGAGAATAAGCCTAGGGAGGACGAAAATGACCTAAATGTTAAACCAAAGACACAAACGTACTTTTTGGAAGCACAAGATTGGTTAAAAACCCTAATTGGATGAGAATAAGCCTTGGGAGGACGAAAATGACCTAAATGTTCAACAAAAGAGACAAACGTATTTATTGGATGCATAAGATTGGTTAAAAACCCTAATTGGATGAGAATAAGCCTAGGGATGACGAAAATAACCTTAATGTTTAACCAAAGAGACAAACGTATTTATTGGATGCACAAGATTGGTTAAAAACCCTAATTGGATGCACAAGATTAGTTAAAAACCCTAATTGGATGAGAATAAGCCTAGCGTGGACGGAAAAGACTTAAATGTTCAACCAAAGACACAAACGTACTTATTGGATGCACCAGATTTGTTAAAAACCCTAATTGGATGAGAATAAGCCTAGGGAGGACGAAAATGACCTAAATGTTCAACCAAAGAGACAAACGTATTTATTGGATGCACAGGATTGGTTAAAAACACTAATTGGATGAGAATAAGCCTAGGGAGGACGAAAATGACCTAAATGTTCAACTAGAGAGACAAACGTACTTATAGGATGCATAAGATTGGTTTAAAACCCTAATTGGATGCGAATAAGCCTAGGGATGACGAAAATGACCTAAATGTTTAACCAAAGAGACAAACGTACTTATTGGATGCACAAGATTGGTTAAAAACCCTAATTGCATGAGAATAAGCCTAACGAGGACGGAAATGACCTAAATATTCAACCAAAGACACAAACGTACTTATTGGATGCACAAGATTGGTTAAAAACCCTAATTGGATGAGAATAAGCCTAGGGAGGACGAAAATGACCTAAATGTTCAACCAAAGAGACAAACGTATTTATTGGATGCACAAGATTGGTTAAAAACACTAATTGGATGAGAATAAGCCTAGGGAGGACCAAAATGACCTAAATGTTCAACTAAAGAGACAAATGTACTTATTGGATGCATAAGATTGGTTAAAAACCCTAATTGGATGAGAATAATCCTAGGGAGGACGAAAATAACCTAAATGTTTAACAAAAGAGACAAACGTATTTATTGGATGCACAAGATTGGTTAAAAACCCTAATTGGATGAGAATAAGCCTAGGGATGACGAAAATAACCTTAATGTTTAACCAAAGAGACAAACGTACTTATTGGATGCACAAGATTAGTTAAAAACCCTAATTGGATGAGAATAAGCCTAGCGTGGACGGAAATGACTTAAATGTTCAACCAAAGACACAAACGTACTTATTGGACGCACCAGATTTGTTAAAAACCCTAATTGGATGAGAATAAGCCTAGGGAGGACGAAAATGACCTAAAATGTTCAACCAAAGAGACAAACGTATTTATTGGATGCACAGGATTGGTTAAAAACACTAATTGGATGAGAATAAGCCTAGGGAGGACGAAAATGACCTAAATGTTCAACTAAAGAGACAAACGTACTTATAGGATGCATAAGATTGGTTTAAAACCCTAATTGGATGAGAATAAGCCTAGGGATGACGAAAATGACCTAAATGTTTAACCAAAGAGACAAACGTACTTATGGGATGCACAAGATTGGTTAAAAACCCTAATTGGATGAGAATAAGCCTAACGAGGACGGAAATGACCTAAATGTTCAACCAAAGACACAAACGTACTTATTGGATGCACAAGATTGGTTAAAAACCCTAATTGGATGAGAATAAGCCTAGGGAGGACGAAAATGACCTAAATGTTCAACCAAAGAGACAAACGTATTTATTGGATGCACAAGATTGGTTAAAAACACTAATTGGATGAGAATAAGCCTAGGGAGGACCAAAATGACCTAAATGTTCAACTAAAGAGACAAATGTACTTATTGGATGCATAAGATTGGTTAAAAACCCTAATTGGATGAGAATAATCCTAGGGAGGACGAAAATAACCTAAATGTTTAACAAAAGAGACAAACGTATTTATTGGATGCACAAGATTGGTTAAAAACCCTAATTGGATGAGAATAAGCCTAGGGATGACGAAAATAACCTTAATGTTTAACCAAAGAGACAAACGTACTTATTGGATGCACAAGATTAGTTAAAAACCCTAATTGGATGAGAATAAGCCTAGCGTGGACGGAAATGACTTAAATGTTCAACCAAAGACACAAACGTACTTATTGGACGCACCAGATTTGTTAAAAACCCTAATTGGATGAGAATAAGCCTAGGGAGGACGAAAATGACCTAAAATGTTCAACCAAAGAGACAAACGTATTTATTGGATGCACAGGATTGGTTAAAAACACTAATTGGATGAGAATAAGCCTAGGGAGGACGAAAATGACCTAAATGTTCAACTAAAGAGACAAACGTACTTATAGGATGCATAAGATTGGTTTAAAACCCTAATTGGATGAGAATAAGCCTAGGGATGACGAAAATGACCTAAATGTTTAACCAAAGAGACAAACGTACTTATGGGATGCACAAGATTGGTTAAAAACCCTAATTGGATGAGAATAAGCCTAACGAGGACGGAAATGACCTAAATGTTCAACCAAAGACACAAACGTACTTATTGGATGCACAAGATTGGTTAAAAACCCTAATTGGATGAGAATAAGCCTAGGGAGGACGAAAATGACCTAAATGTTCAACCAAAGAGACAAACGTATTTATTGGATGCACAAGATTGGTTAAAAACCCTAATTGGATGAGAATAAGCCTAGGGAGGACGAAAATGACATAAATGTTCAACTAAAGAGACAAACGTACTTATTGGATGCACAAGATTGGTTAAAAATCCTAATTGGATGAGAATAAGCCTAGGGAGGATGAAAATGACCTAAATGTTCAACCAATTACACAAAATCACTTGTTGGATGCACAAGATTGGTTAAAAACCCTAATTGGATGAGAATAAGCCTAGGGAGGACGAAAATTACCTAAATGTTCAACCAAAGACACAAACATACTTATTGGATGCACAAGATTGGTTAAAAACCCTAATTGGATGAGAATAATCCTAGGGAGGACGAAAATAACCTAAATGATCAATCAATGACACAAAATCACTTATTGGATGCACAAGATAAGTTAAGAACCCTAATTAGATGATAATAAGCCTAGGGAGGACGAAAATGATCTTAATGCTCAACCAATGACACAAAATCACTTATTGGATTCACAAGATTGGTTAAAAACCCTAGTTGGACGAGAAAAACCCTAGGGAGGACGAAAATGACCTAAACGTTCAACCAAAGACACAAACGTACTTATTGGATGCACAAGATTGGTTAAAAACCCTAATTGGACGACAATAACCCAAGGGAGGACGAAAATGACGTAAATGTTCAACCAAAGACACAAACGTACTTATTGGATGCAAAAGATTGGTTAAAAACCCTAATTGGATGAGAATAAGCCTAGGGAGGACGAAAATGACCTAAATGTTAAACCAAAGACACAAACGTACTTATTGGAAGCACAAGATTGGTTAAAAACCCTAATTGGATGAGAATAAGCCTTGGGAGGACGAAAATGACCTAAATGTTCAACAAAAGAGACAAACGTATTTATTGGATGCATAAGATTGGTTAAAAACCCTAATTGGATGAGAATAAGCCTAGGGATGACGAAAATAACCTTAATGTTTAACCAAAGAGACAAACGTATTTATTGGATGCACAAGATTGGTTAAAAACCCTAATTGGATGCACAAGATTAGTTAAAAACCCTAATTGGATGAGAATAAGCCTAGCGTGGACGGAAAAGACTTAAATGTTCAACCAAAGACACAAACGTACTTATTGGATGCACCAGATTTGTTAAAAACCCTAATTGGATGAGAATAAGCCTAGGGAGGACGAAAATGACCTAAATGTTCAACCAAAGAGACAAACGTATTTATTGGATGCACAGGATTGGTTAAAAACACTAATTGGATGAGAATAAGCCTAGGGAGGACGAAAATGACCTAAATGTTCAACTAAAGAGACAAACGTACTTATAGGATGCATAAGATTGGTTTAAAACCCTAATTGGATGAGAATAAGCCTAGGGATGACGAAAATGACCTAAATGTTTAACCAAAGAGACAAACGTACTTATGGGATGCACAAGATTGGTTAAAAACCCTAATTGGATGAGAATAAGCCTAACGAGGACGGAAATGACCTAAATGTTCAACCAAAGACACAAACGTACTTATTGGATGCACAAGATTGGTTAAAAACCCTAATTGGATGAGAATAAGCCTAGGGAGGACGAAAATGACCTAAATGTTCAACCAAAGAGACAAACGTATTTATTGGATGCACAAGATTGGTTAAAAACCCTAATTGGATGAGAATAAGCCTAGGGAGGACGAAAATGACATAAATGTTCAACTAAAGAGACAAACGTACTTATTGGATGCACAAGATTGGTTAAAAATCCTAATTGGATGAGAATAAGCCTAGGGAGGATGAAAATGACCTAAATGTTCAACCAATTACACAAAATCACTTGTTGGATGCACAAGATTGGTTAAAAACCCTAATTGGATGAGAATAAGCCTAGGGAGGACGAAAATTACCTAAATGTTCAACCAAAGACACAAACATACTTATTGGATGCACAAGATTGGTTAAAAACCCTAATTGGATGAGAATAATCCTAGGGAGGACGAAAATAACCTAAATGATCAATCAATGACACAAAATCACTTATTGGATGCACAAGATAAGTTAAGAACCCTAATTAGATGATAATAAGCCTAGGGAGGACGAAAATGATCTTAATGTTCAACCAATGACACAAAATCACTTATTGGATTCACAAGATTGGTTAAAAACCCTAGTTGGACGAGAAAAACCCTAGGGAGGACGAAAATGACCTAAACGTTCAACCAAAGACACAAACGTACTTATTGGATGCACAAGATTGGTTAAAAACCCTAATTGGACGACAATAACCCAAGGGAGGACGAAAATGACGTAAATGTTCAACCAAAGACACAAACGTACTTATTGGATCCAAAAGATTGGTTAAAAACCCTAATTGGATGAGAATAAGCCTAGGGAGGACGAAAATGACCTAAATGTTAAACCAAAGACACAAACGTACTTTTTGGAAGCACAAGATTGGTTAAAAACCCTAATTGGATGAGAATAAGCCTTGGGAGGACGAAAATGACCTAAATGTTCAACAAAAGAGACAAACGTATTTATTGGATGCATAAGATTGGTTAAAAACCCTAATTGGATGAGAATAAGCCTAGGGATGACGAAAATAACCTTAATGTTTAACCAAAGAGACAAACGTATTTATTGGATGCACAAGATTGGTTAAAAACCCTAATTGGATGCACAAGATTAGTTAAAAACCCTAATTGGATGAGAATAAGCCTAGCGTGGACGGAAAAGACTTAAATGTTCAACCAAAGACACAAACGTACTTATTGGATGCACCAGATTTGTTAAAAACCCTAATTGGATGAGAATAAGCCTAGGGAGGACGAAAATGACCTAAATGTTCAACCAAAGAGACAAACGTATTTATTGGATGCACAGGATTGGTTAAAAACACTAATTGGATGAGAATAAGCCTAGGGAGGACGAAAATGACCTAAATGTTCAACTAAAGAGACAAACGTACTTATAGGATGCATAAGACTGGTTTAAAACCCTAATTGGATGCGAATAAGCCTAGGGATGACGAAAATGACCTAAATGTTTAACCAAAGAGACAAACGTACTTATTGGATGCACAAGATTGGTTAAAAACCCTAATTGCATGAGAATAAGCCTAACGAGGACGGAAATGACCTAAATGTTCAACCAAAGACACAAACGTACTTATAGGATGCACAAGATTGGTTAAAAACCCTAATTGGATGAGAATAAGCCTAGGGAGGACGAAAATGACCTAAATGTTCAACCAAAGAGACAAACGTATTTATTGGATGCACAAGATTGGTTAAAAACACTAATTGGATGAGAATAAGCCTAGGGAGGACCAAAATGACCTAAATGTTCAACTAAAGAGACAAATGTACTTATTGGATGCATAAGATTGGTTAAAAACCCTAATTGGATGAGAATAATCCTAGGGAGGACGAAAATAACCTAAATGTTCAACAAAAGAGACAAACGTATTTATTGGATGCACAAGATTGGTTAAAAACCCTAATTGGATGAGAATAAGCCTAGGGATGACGAAAATAACCTTAATGTTTAACCAAAGAGACAAACGTACTTATTGGATGCACAAGATTAGTTAAAAACCCTAATTGGATGAGAATAAGCCTAGCGTGGACGGAAATGAGTTAAATGTTCAACCAAAGACACAAACGTACTTATTGGACGCACCAGATTTGTTAAAAACCCTAATTGGATGAGAATAAGCCTAGGGAGGACGAAAATGACCTAAAATGTTCAACCAAAGAGACAAACGTATTTATTGGATGCACAGGATTGGTTAAAAACACTAATTGGATGAGAATAAGCCTAGGGAGGACGAAAATGACCTAAATGTTCAACTAAAGAGACAAACGTACTTATAGGATGCATAAGATTGGTTTAAAACCCTAATTGGATGAGAATAAGCCTAGGGATGACGAAAATGACCTAAATGTTTAACCAAAGAGACAAACGTACTTATGGGATGCACAAGATTGGTTAAAAACCCTAATTGGATGAGAATAAGCCTAACGAGGACGGAAATGACCTAAATGTTCAACCAAAGACACAAACGTACTTATTGGATGCACAAGATTGGTTAAAAACCCTAATTGGATGAGAATAAGCCTAGGGAGGACGAAAATGACCTAAATGTTCAACCAAAGAGACAAACGTATTTATAGGATGCACAAGATTGGTTAAAAACACTAATTGGATGAGAATAAGCCTAGGGAGGACGAAAATGACCTAAATGTTCAACTAAAGAGACAAACGTACTTATTGGATGCATAAGATTGGTTAAAAACCCTAATTGGATGAGAATAAGCCTAGGGAGGACGAAAATGACCTAAATGTTCAACCAATTACACAAAATCACTTGTTGGATGCACAAGATTGGTTAAAAACTCTAATTGGACGAGAATAAGCCTAGGGAGGACGAAAATGACCTAAATGTTCAACCAAAGACACAAACATACTTATTGGATGCACAAGATTGGTTAAAAACCCTAATTGGATGAGAATAAGCATAGGGAGGAAGATAATGACCTAGATTTTCAACCAATGACACAAAATCACTTATTGGATGCACAAGATTGGTTAAAACCCCTAATTGGACGAGAATAAGCCTAGGGAGGACGAAAATGACCTAAATTTTCAACCAATGACACAAAATCACTTATTGGATGCACAAGATTGGTTAAAAACCTAATGGGACGAGAATAACCATAGGAAGGACGAAAATGACCTAAATGATCAACCAAAGACACAAACGTACTTATTGGAAGCACAAGATTGGTTAAAAACCCTAATTGGATGAGAATAATCCTAGGGAGGACGAAAATGACCTAAATGTTCAACCAAAGAGACAAACGTATTTATTGGATGCATAAGATTGGTTAAAAACCCTATTTGGATGAGAATAAGCATAGGGATGACGAAAATGACCTAAATGTTCAACCAAAGACACAAACGTATTTATTGGATGCAAAACATTGGTTAAAAACCCTAATTGGATGAGAATAAGCCTAGGGATGATGAAAATGACCTAAATGTTTAACCAAAGAGACAAACATACTTATTGGATGCACAAGATTGGTTAAAAACCCTAATTGGATGAGAATAAGCCTAGCGAGGACGGAAATGACCTAAATGTTCAACCAAAGACACAAACGTACTTATTGGATGCACAAGATTGGTTAAAAACCTAATGAGACGAGAATAACCCTAAGGATGACAAAAATGACCTAAATGTTCAACCAAAGACACAAACGTACTTATTGGAAGCACAAGATTGGTTAAAAACCCTAATTGGATGAGAATAAGCCTAGGGAGGACGAAAATGACCTAAATGTTCAACAAAAGAGACAAACGTATTTATTGGATGCACAGGATTGGTTAAAAACACTAATTGGATGAGAATAAGCCTAGGGAGGACGAAAATGACCTAAATGTTCAACTAAAGAGACAAACGTACTTATAGGATGCATAAGATTGGTTTAAAACCCTAATTGGATGAGAATAAGCCTAGCGAGGACGGAAATGACCTAAATGTTCAACCAAAGACATAAACGTACTTATTGGATGCACAAGATTGGTTTAAAACCCTAATTGGATGAGAATAAGCCTAGGGAGGACAAAAATGACCTAAATGTTCAACCAAAGAGACAAACGTATTTATTGGATGCACAAGATTGGTTAAAAACACTAATTGGATGAGAATAAGCCTAGGGAGGACAAAAATGACCTAAATGTTCAACTAAAGAGACAAACGTACTTATTGGATGCATAAGATTGGTTAAAAACCCTAATTGGATGAGAATAAGCCTAGGGAGGACGAAAATGACCTAAATGTTCAACCAATTACACAAAATCACTTGTTGGATGCACAAGATTGGTTAAAAACTCTAATTGGACGAGAATAAGCCTAGGGAGGACGAAAATGACCTAAATGTTCAACCAAAGACACAAACATACTTATTGGATGCACAAGATTGGTTAAAAACCCTAATTGGATGAGAATAAGCATAGGGAGGAAGATAATCACCTAGATTTTCAACCAATGACACAAAATCACTTATTGGATGCACAAGATTGGTTAAAACCCCTAATTGGACGAGAATAAGCCTAGGGAGGACGAAAATGACCTAAATTTTCAACCAATGACACAAAATCACTTATTGGATGCACAAGATTGGTTAAAAACCTAATGGGACGAGAATAACCATAGGAAGGACGAAAATGACCTAAATGATCAACCATAGACACAAACGTACTTATTGGAAGCACAAGATTGGTTAAAAACCCTAATTGGATGAGAATAATCCTAGGGAGGACGAAAATGACCTAAATGTTCAACCAAAGAGACAAACGTATTTATTGGATGCATAAGATTGGTTAAAAACCCTATTTGGATGAGAATAAGCATAGGGATGACGAAAATGACCTAAATGTTCAACCAAAGACACAAACGTATTTATTGGATGCAAAACATTGGTTAAAAACCCTAATTGGATGAGAATAAGCCTAGGGATGATGAAAATGACCTAAATGTTTAACCAAAGAGACAAACATACTTATTGGATGCACAAGATTGGTTAAAAACCCTAATTGGATGAGAATAAGCCTAGCGAGGACGGAAATGACCTAAATGTTCAACCAAAGACACAAACGTACTTATTGGATGCACAAGATTGGTTAAAAACCTAATGAGACGAGAATAACCCTAAGGATGACAAAAATGACCTAAATGTTCAACCAAAGACACAAACGTACTTATTGGAAGCACAAGATTGGTTAAAAACCCTAATTGGATGAGAATAAGCCTAGGGAGGACGAAAATGACCTAAATGTTCAACAAAAGAGACAAACGTATTTATTGGATGCACAGGATTGGTTAAAAACACTAATTGGATGAGAATAAGCCTAGGGAGGACGAAAATGACCTAAATGTTCAACTAAAGAGACAAACGTACTTATAGGATGCATAAGATTGGTTTAAAACCCTAATTGGATGAGAATAAGCCTAGGGA
>JBBPBP010009779.1:46489348-46500742 GCA_037974735.1 Cicer chorassanicum | reverse complement strand
AACCCTAATTGGATGAGAATAATCCTAGGGAGGACGAAAATAACCTAAATGTTCAACAAAAGAGACAAACGTATTTATTGGATGCACAAGATTGGTTAAAAACCCTAATTGGATGAGAATAAGCCTAGGGATGACGAAAATAACCTTAATGTGTAACCAAAGAGACAAACGTACTTATTGGATGCACAAGATTAGTTAAAAACCCTAATTGGATGAGAATAAGCCTAGCGTGGACGGAAATGACTTAAATGTTCAACCAAAGACACAAACGTACTTATTGGACGCACCAGATTTGTTAAGAACCCTAATTGGATGAGAATAAGCCTAGGGAGGACGAAAATGACCTAAAATGTTCAACCAAAGAGACAAACGTATTTATTGGATGCACAGGATTGGTTAAAAACACTAATTGGATGAGAATAAGCCTAGGGAGGACGAAAATGACCTAAATGTTCAACTAAAGAGACAAACGTACTTATAGGATGCATAAGATTGGTTTAAAACCCTAATTGGATGAGAATAAGCCTAGGGATGACGAAAATGACCTAAATGTTTAACCAAAGAGACAAACGTACTTATGGGATGCACAAGATTGGTTAAAAACCCTAATTGGATGAGAATAAGCCTAACGAGGACGGAAATGACCTAAATGTTCAACCAAAGACACAAACGTACTTATTGGATGCACAAGATTGGTTAAAAACCCTAATTGGATGAGAATAAGCCTAGGGAGGACGAAAATGACCTAAATGTTCAACCAAAGAGACAAACGTATTTATTGGATGCACAAGATTGGTTAAAAACACTAATTGGATGAGAATAAGCCTAGGGAGGACGAAAATGACCTAAATGTTCAACTAAAGAGACAAACGTACTTATTGGATGCATAAGATTGGTTAAAAACCCTAATTGGATGAGAATAATCCTAGGGAGGACGAAAATAACCTAAATGATCAATCAATGACACAAAATCACTTATTGGATGCACAAGATTGGTTAAAAACCCTAATTGGATGAGAATAAGCATAGGGAGGAAGATAATGACCTAAATTTTCAACCAATGATACAAAATCACTTATTGGATGCACAAGATTGGTTAAAAACCCTAATTGGACGAGAATAAGCCTAGGGAGGACGAAAATGACGTAAATTTTCAACCAATGACACAAAATCACTTATTGGATGCACAAGATTGGTTAAAAACCTAATGGGACGAGAATAACCCTAAGGATGACGAAAATGACCTAAATGTTCAACCAAAGACACAAACGTACTTATTGGATGCACAAGATTGCTTAAAAACCCTAATTGGACGAGAATAACCCTAGGAAGGACGAAAATGACCTAAATGTTCAACCAAAGACACAAACGTACTTATTGGAAGCAGAAGATTGGTTAAAAACTCTAAGTGGATGAGAATAAGCCTAGGGAGGACGAAAATGACCTAAATGTTCAACCAAAGACACAAAGGTATTTATTGGATGCAAAAGATTGGTTAAAAACCCTAATTGGATGAGAATAACCCTAGGAAGGAAGAAAATGACCTAAATGTTCAACGAAGGACACAAACGTACTTATTGGAAGCACAAGATTGGTTAAAAACCCTAATTGGATGAGAATAAGCCTAGGGAGGACGAAAATGACCTAAATGTTCAACCAAAGAGACAAACGTATTTATTGGATGCATAAGATTGGTTAAAAACCCTAATTGGATGAGAATAAGCGTAGGGATGACGAAAATGACCTAAATGTTCAACCAAAGACAAAAACGTATTTATTGGATGCAAAACAATGGTTAAAAACCCTAATTGGATGAGAATAAGCCTAGGGATGACGAAAATGACCTAAATGTTTAACCAAAGACATAAACGTACTTATTGGATGCACAAGATTGGTTAAAAACCCTAATTGGATGAGAATAAGCCTAGCGAGGACGGAAATGACCTAAATGTTCAACCAAAGACATAAACGTACTTATTGGATGCACAAGATTGGTTTAAAACCCTAATTGGATGAGAATAAGCGTAGGGAGGACAAAAATGACCTAAATGTTCAACCAAAGAGACAAACGTATTTATTGGATGCACAAGATTGGTTAAAAATACTAATTGGATGAGAATAAGCCTAGGGAGGACAAAAATGACCTAAATGTTCAACTAAAGAGACAAACGTACTTATTGGATGCATAAGATTGGTTAAAAACCCTAATTGGATGAGAATAAGCCTAGGGAGGACGAAAATGACCTAAATGTTCAACCAATTACACAAAATCACTTGTTGGATGCACAAGATTGGTTAAAAACTCTAATTGGACGAGAATAAGCCTAGGGAGGACGAAAATGACCTAAATGTTCAACCAAAGACACAAACATACTTATTGGATGCACAAGATTGGTTAAAAACCCTAATTGGATGAGAATAAGCATAGGGAGGAAGATAATGACCTAGATTTTCAACCAATGACACAAAATCACTTATTGGATGCACAAGATTGGTTAAAACCCCTAATTGGACGAGAATAAGCCTAGGGAGGACGAAAATGACCTAAATTTTCAACCAATGACACAAACGTACTTATTGGAAGCACAAGATTGGTTAAAAACCCTAATTGGATGAGAATAATCCTAGGGAGGACGAAAATGACCTAAATGTTCAACCAAAGAGACAAACATATTTATTGGATGCATAAGATTGGTTAAAAACCCTATTTGGATGAGAATAAGCATAGGGATGACAAAAATGACCTAAATGTTCAACCAAAGACACAAACGTATTTATTGGATGCAAAACATTGGTTAAAAACCCTAATTGGATGAGAATAAGCCTAGGGATGACGAAAATGACCTAAATGTTTAACCAAAGAGACAAACATACTTATTGGATGCACAAGATTGGTTAAAAACCCTAATTGGATGAGAATAAGCCTAGCGAGGACGGAAATGACCTAAATGTTCAACCAAAGACACAAACGTACTTATTGGATGCACAAGATTGGTTAAAAACCTAATGAGACGAGAATAACCCTAAGGATGACAAAAATGACCTAAATGTTCAACCAAAGACACAAACGTACTTATTGGATGCACCAGATTACTTAAAACCCTAATTGGACGACAATAACCCTAGGAAGGACGAAAATGACCTAAATGTTCAACCAAAGACACAAACGTACTTATTGGAAGCACAAGATTGGTTAAAAACCCTAATTGGATGAGAATAAGCCTAGGGAGGACGAAAATGACCTAAATGTTCAACCTAAGAGACAAATGTATTTATAGGATGCATAAGATTGGTTAAAAACCCTAATTGGATGAGAATAAGCCTAGGGATGACGAAAATGACCTAAATGTTTAACCAAAGAGACAAACATACTTATTGGATGCACAAGATTGGTTAAAAACCCTAATTGGATGAGAATAAGCCTAGCAAGGACGAAAATGACCTAAATGATCAACCAAAGACACTAACGTACTTATTGGATGCACAAGATTGGTTAAAAACCCTAATTGGATGAGAATAAGCCTAGGGAGGACGAAAATGACTTAAATGTTCAACCAAAGAGACAAACGTATTTATTGGATGCACAAGATTGGTTAAAAACCCTAATTGGATGAAAATAATCCTAGGGAGGACGAAAATAACCTAAATGATCAATCAATGACACAAAATCACTTATTGGATGCACAAGATAAGTTAAGAACCCTAATTAGATGATAATAAGCCTAGGGAGGACGAAAATGATCTTAATGTTCAACCAATGACACAAAATCACTTATTGGATGCACAAGATTGGTTAAAAACCCTAGTTGGACGAGAAAAACCCTAGGGAGGACGAAAATGACCTAAACGTTCAACCAAAGACACAAACGTACTTATTGGATGCACAAGATTGGTTAAAAACCCTAATTGGACGACAATAACCCAAGGGAGGACGAAAATGACCTAGATGTTCAACCAAAGACACAAACGTACTTATTGGATGCAAAAGATTGGTTAAAAACCCTAATTGGATGAGAATAAGCCTAGGGAGGACGAAAATGACCTAAATGTTAAACCAAAGACACAAACGTACTTATTGGAAGCACAAGATTGGTTAAAAACCCTAATTGGATGAGAATAAGCCTAGGGAGGACGAAAATGACCTAAATGTTCAACAAAAGAGACAAACGTATTTATTGGATGCACAGGATTGGTTAAAAACACTAATTGGATGAGAATAAGCCTAGGGAGGACGAAAATGACCTAAATGTTCAACTAAAGAGACAAACGTACTTATAGGATGCATAAGATTGGTTTAAAACCCTAATTGGATGAGAATAAGCCTAGGGAGGATGAAAATGACCTAAATGATCAATCAATGACACAAAATCACTTATTGGATGCACAAGATTGGTTAAAAACCCTAAATGGATGAGAATAAGCATAGGGAGGAAGATAATGACCTAAATTTTCAACCAATGACACAAAATCACTTATTGGATGCACAAGATTGTTTAAAAACACTAATTGACGAGAATAAGCCTAGGGAGGACGAAAATGACGTAAATTTTCAACCAATGATACAAAATCACTTATTGGATGCACAAGATTGGTTAAAAACCTAATGGGACGAGAATAACCCTAGGAATGATGAAAATGACCTAAATGTTCAACCAAAGGCACAAACGTACTTGTTGGAAGCACAAGATTGGTTAAAAACCCTAATTGGATGAGAATAAGGCTAGGGAGGACGAAAATGACCTAAATGTTCAACCAAAGAGACAAACGTATTTATTGGATGCATAAGATTGGTTAAAAACCCTAATTGGATGAGAATAAGCCTAGAGATGACGAAAATGACCTAAATGTTCAACCAAAGACACAAACGTATTTATTGGATGCAAAAGATTGGTTAAAAACCCTTATTGGATGAGAATAAGCCTAGGGAGGACGAAAATGACCTAAATGTTCAACCAAAGAGACAAACGTATTTATTGGATGCACAAGATTGGTTAAAAACACTAATTGGATGAGAATAAGCCTAGGGAGGACGAAAATGACCTAAATGTTCAACTAAAGAGACAAACGTACTTATTGGATGCATAAGATTGGTTAAAAACCCTAATTGGATGAGAATAATCCTAGGGAGGACGAAAATAACCTAAATGATCAATCAATGACACAAAATCACTTATTGGATGCACAAGATTGGTTAAAAACCCTAATTGGATGAGAATAAGCATAGGGAGGAAGATAATGACCTAAATTTTCAACCAATGATACAAAATCACTTATTGGATGCACAAGATTGGTTAAAAACCCTAATTGGACGAGAATAAGCCTAGGGAGGACGAAAATGACGTAAATTTTCAACCAATGACACAAAATCACTTATTGGATGCACAAGATTGGTTAAAAACCTAATGGGACGAGAATAACCCTAAGGATGACGAAAATGACCTAAATGTTCAACCAAAGACACAAACGTACTTATTGGATGCACAAGATTGCTTAAAAACCCTAATTGGACGAGAATAACCCTAGGAAGGACGAAAATGACCTAAATGTTCAACCAAAGACACAAACGTACTTATTGGAAGCACAAGATTGGTTAAAATCCCTAATTGGATGAGAATAAGCCTGGGGAGGATGAAAATGACCTAAATGTTCAACCGAAGAGACAAACGTATTTATTGGATGCATAAGGTTGGTTAAAAACCTTAATAGGATGAGAATAAACCTAGGGATGACGAAAATGACCTAAATGTTTAACCAAAGGGACAAACGTACTTATTGGATGCACAAGATTGGTTAAAAACCCTAATTGGATCTTAATAAGCCTAGCGAGGACGAAAATGACCTAAATGTTTAACCAAAGACACAAACGTACTTATTGGATGCACAAGATTGGTTAAAAACCCTAATTGGATGAGAATAAGCCTAGGGAGGACGAAAATGACCTAAATGTTCAACCAAAGAGACAAACGTATTTATTGGATGCACAAGATTGGTTAAAAACCCTAATTGGATGAGAATAAGCCTAGGGAGGACGAAAATGACCTAAATGTTCAACTAAAGAGACAAACGTACTTATTGGATGCATAAGATTGGTTAAAAACCCTAATTGGATGAGAATAAGCCTAGGGAGGACGAAAATGACCTAAATGTTCAACCAATTACACAAAATCACTTGTTGGATGCACAAGATTGGTTAAAAACTCTAATTGGACGAGAATAAGCCTAGGGAGGACGAAAATGACCTAAATGTTCAACCAAAGACACAAACATACTTATTGGATGCACAAGATTGGTTAAAAACCCTAATTGGATGAGAATAAGCATAGGGAGGAAGATAATGACCTAGATTTTCAACCAATGACACAAAATCACTTATTGGATGCACAAGATTGGTTAAAACCCCTAATTGGACGAGAATAAGCCTAGGGAGGACGAAAATGACCTAAATTTTCAACCAATGACACAAAATCACTTATTGGATGCACAAGATTGGTTAAAAACCTAATGGGACGAGAATAACCATAGGAAGGACGAAAATGACCTAAATGATCAACCAAAGACACAAACGTACTTATTGGAAGCACAAGATTGGTTAAAAACCCTAATTGGATGAGAATAATCCTAGGGAGGACGAAAATGACCTAAATGTTCAACCAAAGAGACAAACGTATTTATTGGATGCATAAGATTGGTTAAAAACCCTATTTGGATGAGAATAAGCATAGGGATGACGAAAATGACCTAAATGTTCAACCAAAGACACAAACGTATTTATTGGATGCAAAACATTGGTTAAAAACCCTAATTGGATGAGAATAAGCCTAGGGATGATGAAAATGACCTAAATGTTTAACCAAAGAGACAAACATACTTATTGGATGCACAAGATTGGTTAAAAACCCTAATTGGATGAGAATAAGCCTAGCGAGGACGGAAATGACCTAAATGTTCAACCAAAGACACAAACGTACTTATTGGATGCACAAGATTGGTTAAAAACCTAATGAGACGAGAATAACCCTAAGGATGACAAAAATGACCTAAATGTTCAACCAAAGACACAAACGTACTTATTGGATGCACAAGATTGCTTAAAAACCCTAATTGGACAAGAATAACCCTAGGAAGGACGAAAATGACCTAAATGTTCAACCAAAGACACAAACGTACTTATTGGAAGCACAAGATTGGTTAAAAACCCTAATTGGATGAGAATAAGCCTAGGGAGGACGAAAATGACCTAAATGTTCAACCTAAGAGACAAACGTATTTATAGGATGCATAAGATTGGTTAAAAACCCTAATTGGATGAGAATAAGCCTAGGGATGACGAAAATGACCTAAATGTTTAACCAAAAAGACAAACAAACTTATTGGATGCACAATATTGGTTAAAAACCCTAATTGGATGAGAATAAGCCTAGCAAGGACGAAAATGACCTAAATGTTCAACCAAAGACACTAACGTACTTATTGGATGCACAAGATTGGTTAAAAACCCTAATTGGATGAGAATAAGCCTAGGGAGGATGAAAATGACCTAAATGTTCAACCAAAGAGACAAACGTATTTATTGGATGCACAAGATTGGTTAAAAACCCTAATTGGATGAGAATAAGCCTAGGGAGGACGAAAATGACATAAATGTTCAACTAAAGAGACAAACGTACTTATTGGATGCACAAGATTGGTTAAAAATCCTAATTGGATGAGAATAAGCCTAGGGAGGATGAAAATGACCTAAATGTTCAACCAATTACACAAAATCACTTGTTGGATGCACAAGATTGGTTAAAAACCCTAATTGGATGAGAATAAGCCTAGGGAGGACGAAAATTACCTAAATGTTCAACCAAAGACACAAACATACTTATTGGATGCACAAGATTGGTTAAAAACCCTAATTGGATGAGAATAATCCTAGGGAGGACGAAAATAACCTAAATGATCAATCAATGACACAAAATCACTTATTGGATGCACAAGATAAGTTAAGAACCCTAATTAGATGATAATAAGCCTAGGGAGGACGAAAATGATCTTAATGTTCAACCAATGACACAAAATCACTTATTGGATGCACAAGATTGGTTAAAAACCCTAGTTGGACGAGAAAAACCCTAGGGAGGACGAAAATGACCTAAACGTTCAACCAAAGACACAAACGTACTTATTGGATGCACAAGATTGGTTAAAAACCCTAATTGGACGACAATAACCAAAGGGAGGACGAAAATGACCTAGATGTTCAACCAAAGACACAAACGTACTTATTGGATGCAAAAGATTGGTTAAAAACCCTAATTGGATGAGAATAAGCCTAGGGAGGACGAAAATGACCTAAATGTTAAACCAAAGACACAAACGTACTTATTGGAAGCACAAGATTGGTTAAAAACCCTAATTGGATGAGAATAAGCCTAGGGATGACGAAAATGACCTAAATGTTTAACAAAAGAGACAAACGTATTTATTGGATGCATAAGATTGGTTAAAAACCCTAATTGGATGAGAATAAGCCTAGGGATGACGAAAATAACCTTAATGTTTAACCAAAGAGACAAACGTACTTATTGGATGCACAAGATTGGTTAAAAACCCTAATTGGATGCACAAGATTAGTTAAAAACCCTAATTGGATGAGAATAAGCCTAGCGTGGACGGAAATGACTTAAATGTTCAACCAAAGACACAAACGTACATATTGGATGCACCAGATTTGTTAAAAACCCTAATTGGATGAGAATAAGCCTAGGGAGGACGAAAATGACCTAAATGTTCAACCAAAGAGACAAACGTATTTATTGGATGCACAGGATTGGTTAAAAACACTAATTGGATGAGAATAAGCCTAGGGAGGACGAAAATGACCTAAATGTTCAACTAAAAAGACAAACGTACTTATAGGATGCATAAGATTGGTTTAAAACCCTAATTGGATGAGAATAAGCCTAGGGAGGACGAAAATGACCTAAATGATCAATCAATGACACAAAATCACTTATTGGATGCACAAGAGTGGTTAAAAACCCTAATTGGATGAGAATAAGCATAGGGAGGAAGATAATGACCTAAATTTTCAACCAATGACACAAAATCACTTATTGGATGCACAAGATTGTTTAAAAACACTAATGGGACGAGAATAACCCTAAGGATGACGAAAATGACCTAAATGTTCAACCAAAGACACAAACGTACTTATTGGATGCACAAGATTGCTTAAAAACCCTAATTGGACGAGAATAACCCTAGGAAGGACGAAAATGACCTAAATGTTCAACCAAAGACACAAACGTACTTATTGGAAGCACAAGATTGGTTAAAAACCCTAGTTGGATGAGAATAAGCCTAGGGAGGACGAAAATGACCTAAATAATCAACCAAAGAGACAAACGTATTTATTGGATGTATAAATTTGGTTAAAAACCCTAATTGGATGAAAATAAGCCTAAGGATGACGAAAATGACCTAAATGTTCAACCAAAGACACAAACGTATATATTGGATGCAAAAGATTGGTTAAAAACCCTAATTGGATGAGAATAAGCCTAGGGATGACGAAAATGACCTAAATGTTTAACCAAAGAGACAAACGTACTTATTGGATGCACAAGATTGGTTAAAAACCCTAATTGGATGAGAATAAGCCTGGCGAGGACGGAAATGACCTAAATGATCAACCAAAGACACAAACGTACTTATTGGATGCACAAGATTGGTTTAAAACCCTAATTGGATGAGAATAAGCCTAGGGAGGACAAAAATGACCTAAATGTTCAACCAAAGAGACAAACGTATGTATTGGATGCACAAGATTGGTTAAAAACACTAATTGGATGAGAATAAGCCTAGGGAGGACAAAAATGACCTAAATGTTCAACTAAAGAGACAAACGTACTTATTGGATGCATAAGATTGGTTAAAAACCCTAATTGGATGAGAATAAGCCTAGGGAGGACGAAAATGACCTAAATGTTCAACCAATTACACAAAATCACTTGTTGGATGCACAAGATTGGTTAAAAACTCTAATTGGACGAGAATAAGCCTAGGGAGGACGAAAATGACCTAAATGTTCAACCAAAGATACAAACATACTTATTGGATGCACAAGATTGGTTAAAAACCCTAATTGGATGAGAATAAGCATAGGGAGGAAGATAATGACCTAGATTTTCAACCAATGACACAAAATCACTTATTGGATGCACAAGATTGGTTAAAACCCCTAATTGGACGAGAATAAGCCTAGGGAGGACGAAAATGACCTAAATTTTCAACCAATGACACAAAATCACTTATTGGATGCACAAGATTGGTTAAAAACCTAATGGGACGAGAATAACCATAGGAAGGACGAAAATGACCTAAATGATCAACCAAAGACACAAACGTACTTATTGGAAGCACAAGATTGGTTAAAAACCCTAATTGGATGAGAATAATCCTAGGGAGGACGAAAATGACCTAAATGTTCAACCAAAGAGACAAACGTATTTATTGGATGCATAAGATTGGTTAAAAACCCTATTTGGATGAGAATAAGCATAGGGATGACGAAAATGACCTAAATGTTCAACCAAAGACACAAACGTATTTATTGGATGCAAAACATTGGTTAAAAACCCTAATTGGATGAGAATAAGCCTAGGGATGATGAAAATGACCTAAATGTTTAACCAAAGAGACAAACATACTTATTGGATGCACAAGATTGGTTAAAAACCCTAATTGGATGAGAATAAGCCTAGCGAGGACGGAAATGACCTAAATGTTCAACCAAAGACACAAACGTACTTATTGGATGCACAAGATTGGTTAAAAACCTAATGAGACGAGAATAACCCTAAGGATGACAAAAATGACCTAAATGTTCAACCAAAGACACAAACGTACTTATTGGATGCACCAGATTACTTAAAACCCTAATTGGACGACAATAACCCTAGGAAGGACGAAAATGACCTAAATGTTCAACCAAAGACACAAACGTACTTATTGGAAGCACAAGATTGGTTAAAAACCCTAATTGGATGAGAATAAGCCTAGGGAGGACGAAAATGACCTAAATGTTCAACCTAAGAGACAAATGTATTTATAGGATGCATAAGATTGGTTAAAAACCCTAATTGGATGAGAATAAGCCTAGGGATGACGAAAATGACCTAAATGTTTAACCAAAGAGACAAACATACTTATTGGATGCACAAGATTGGTTAAAAACCCTAATTGGATGAGAATAAGCCTAGCAAGGACGAAAATGACCTAAATGATCAACCAAAGACACTAACGTACTTATTGGATGCACAAGATTGGTTAAAAACCCTAATTGGATGAGAATAAGCCTAGGGAGGACGAAAATGACTTAAATGTTCAACCAAAGAGACAAACGTA
>JBBPBP010009779.1:46477383-46489338 GCA_037974735.1 Cicer chorassanicum | reverse complement strand
CTAATGGGACGAGAATAACCCTAAGGATGACGAAAATGACCTAAATGTTCAACCAAAGACACAAACGTACTTATTGGATGCACAAGATTGCTTAAAAACCCTAATTGGACGAGAATAACCCTAGGAAGGACGAAAATGACCTAAATGTTCAACCAAAGACACAAACGTACTTATTGGAAGTAGAAGATTGGTTAAAAACTCTAAGTGGATGAGAATAAGCCTAGGGAGGACGAAAATGACCTAAATGTTCAACCAAAGACACAAAGGTATTTATTGGATGCAAAAGATTGGTTAAAAACCCTAATTGGATGAGAATAACCCTAGGAAGGAAGAAAATGACCTAAATGTTCAACGAAGGACACAAACGTACTTATAGGAAGCACAAGATTGGTTAAAAACCCTATTTGGATGAGAATAAGCCTAGGGAGGACGAAAATGACCTAAATGTTCAACCAAAGAGACAAACGTATTTATTGGATGCATAAGATTGGTTAAAAACCCTAATTGGATGAGAATAAGCGTAGGGATGACGAAAATGACCTAAATGTTCAACCAAAGACACAAACGTATTTATTGGATGCAAAACATTGGTTAAAAACCCTAATTGGATGAGAATAAGCCTAGGGATGACGAAAATGACCTAAATGTTTAACCAAAGACATAAACGTACTTATTGGATGCACAAGATTGGTTAAAAGCCCTAATTGGATGAGAATAAGCCTAGCGAGGACGGAAATGACCTAAATGTTCAACCAAAGACATAAACGTACTTATTGGATGCACAAGATTGGTTTAAAACCCTAATTGGATGAGAATAAGCCTAGGGAGGACAAAAATGACCTAAATGTTCAACCAAAGAGACAAACGTATTTATTGGATGCACAAGATTGGTTAAAAACACTAATTGGATGAGAATAAGCCTAGGGAGGACAAAAATGACCTAAATGTTCAACTAAAGAGACAAACGTACTTATTGGATGCATAAGATTGGTTAAAAACCCTAATTGGATGAGAATAAGCCTAGGGAGGACGAAAATGACCTAAATGTTCAACCAATTACACAAAATCACTTGTTGGATGCACAAGATTGGTTAAAAACTCTAATTGGACGAGAATAAGCCTAGGGAGGACGAAAATGACCTAAATGTTCAACCAAAGATACAAACATACTTATTGGATGCACAAGATTGGTTAAAAACCCTAATTGGATGAGAATAAGCATAGGGAGGAAGATAATGACCTAGATTTTCAACCAATGACACAAAATCACTTATTGGATGCACAAGATTGGTTAAAACCCCTAATTGGACGAGAATAAGCCTAGGGAGGACGAAAATGACCTAAATTTTCAACCAATGACACAAAATCACTTATTGGATGCACAAGATTGGTTAAAAACCTAATGGGACGAGAATAACCATAGGAAGGACGAAAATGACCTAAATGATCAACCAAAGACACAAACGTACTTATTGGAAGCACAAGATTGGTTAAAAACCCTAATTGGATGAGAATAATCCTAGGGAGGACGAAAATGACCTAAATGTTCAACCAAAGAGACAAACGTATTTATTGGATGCATAAGATTGGTTAAAAACCCTATTTGGATGAGAATAAGCATAGGGATGACGAAAATGACCTAAATGTTCAACCAAAGACACAAACGTATTTATTGGATGCAAAACATTGGTTAAAAACCCTAATTGGATGAGAATAAGCCTAGGGATGATGAAAATGACCTAAATGTTTAACCAAAGAGACAAACATACTTATTGGATGCACAAGATTGGTTAAAAACCCTAATTGGATGAGAATAAGCCTAGCGAGGACGGAAATGACCTAAATGTTCAACCAAAGACACAAACGTACTTATTGGATGCACAAGATTGGTTAAAAACCTAATGAGACGAGAATAACCCTAAGGATGACAAAAATGACCTAAATGTTCAACCAAAGACACAAACGTACTTATTGGATGCACCAGATTACTTAAAACCCTAATTGGACGACAATAACCCTAGGAAGGACGAAAATGACCTAAATGTTCAACCAAAGACACAAACGTACTTATTGGAAGCACAAGATTGGTTAAAAACCCTAATTGGATGAGAATAAGCCTAGGGAGGACGAAAATGACCTAAATGTTCAACCTAAGAGACAAATGTATTTATAGGATGCATAAGATTGGTTAAAAACCCTAATTGGATGAGAATAAGCCTAGGGATGACGAAAATGACCTAAATGTTTAACCAAAGAGACAAACATACTTATTGGATGCACAAGATTGGTTAAAAACCCTAATTGGATGAGAATAAGCCTAGCAAGGACGAAAATGACCTAAATGATCAACCAAAGACACTAACGTACTTATTGGATGCACAAGATTGGTTAAAAACCCTAATTGGATGAGAATAAGCCTAGGGAGGACGAAAATGACTTAAATGTTCAACCAAAGAGACAAACGTATTTATTGGATGCACAAGATTGGTTAAAAACCTTAATTGGATGAAAATAATCCTAGGGAGGACGAAAATAACCTAAATGATCAATCAATGACACAAAATCACTTATTGGATGCACAAGATAAGTTAAGAACCCTAATTAGATGATAATAAGCCTAGGGAGGACGAAAATGATCTTAATGTTCAACCAATGACACAAAATCACTTATTGGATGCACAAGATTGGTTAAAAACCCTAGTTGGACGAGAAAAACCCTAGGGAGGACGAAAATGACCTAAACGTTCAACCAAAGACACAAACGTACTTATTGGATGCACAAGATTGGTTAAAAACCCTAATTGGACGACAATAACCCAAGGGAGGACGAAAATGACCTAGATGTTCAACCAAAGACACAAACGTACTTATTGGATGCAAAAGATTGGTTAAAAACCCTAATTGGATGAGAATAAGCCTAGGGAGGACGAAAATGACCTAAATGTTAAACCAAAGACACAAACGTACTTATTGGAAGCACAAGATTGGTTAAAAACCCTAATTGGATGAGAATAAGCCTAGGGAGGACGAAAATGACCTAAATGTTCAACTAAAGAGACAAACGTACTTATAGGATGCATAAGATTGGTTTAAAACCCTAATTGGATGAGAATAAGCCTAGCGAGGACGGAAATGACCTAAATGTTCAACCAAAGACATAAACGTACTTATTGGATGCACAAGATTGGTTTAAAACCCTAATTGGATGAGAATAAGCCTAGGGAGGACAAAAATGACCTAAATGTTCAACCAAAGAGACAAACGTATTTATTGGATGCACAAGATTGGTTAAAAACACTAATTGGATGAGAATAAGCCTAGGGAGGACAAAAATGTCCTAAATGTTCAACTAAAGAGACAAACGTACTTATTGGATGCATAAGATTGGTTAAAAACCCTAATTGGATGAGAATAAGCCTAGGGAGGACGAAAATGACCTAAATGTTCAACCAATTACACAAAATCACTTGTTGGATGCACAAGATTGGTTAAAAACTCTAATTGGACGAGAATAAGCCTAGGGAGGACGAAAATGACCTAAATGTTCAACCAAAGACACAAAGGTATTTATTGGATGCAAAAGATTGGTTAAAAACCCTATTTGGATGAGAATAAGCATAGGGAGGAAGATAATGACCTAGATTTTCAACCAATGACACAAAATCACTTATTGGATGCACAAGATTGGTTAAAACCCCTAATTGGACGAGAATAAGCCTAGGGAGGACGAAAATGACCTAAATTTTCAACCAATGACACAAAATCACTTATTGGATGCACAAGATTGGTTAAAAACCTAATGGGACGAGAATAACCATAGGAAGGACGAAAATGACCTAAATGATCAACCAAAGACACAAACGTACTTATTGGAAGCACAAGATTGGTTAAAAACCCTAATTGGATGAGAATAATCCTAGGGAGGACGAAAATGACCTAAATGTTCAACCAAAGAGACAAACGTATTTATTGGATGCATAAGATTGGTTAAAAACCCTATTTGGATGAGAATAAGCATAGGGATGACGAAAATGACCTAAATGTTCAACCAAAGACATAAACGTATTTATTGGATGCAAAACATTGGTTAAAAACCCTAATTGGATGAGAATAAGCCTAGGGATGACGAAAATGACCTAAATGTTTAACCAAAGAGACAAACATACTTATTGGATGCACAAGATTGGTTAAAAACCCTAATTGGATGAGAATAAGCCTAGCGAGGACGGAAATGACCTAAATGTTCAACCAAAGACACAAACGTACTTATTGGATGCACAAGATTGGTTAAAAACCTAATGAGACGAGAATAACCCTAAGGATGACAAAAATGACCTAAATGTTCAACCAAAGACACAAACGTACTTATTGGAAGCACAAGATTGGTTAAAAACCCTAATTGGATGAGAATAAGCCTAGGGAGGACGAAAATGACCTAAATGTTCAACAAAAGAGACAAACGTATTTATTGGATGCACAGGATTGGTTAAAAACACTAATTGGATGAGAATAAGCCTAGGGAGGACGAAAATGACCTAAATGTTCAACTAAAGAGACAAACGTACTTATAGGATGCATAAGATTGGTTTAAAACCCTAATTGGATGAGAATAAGCCTAGCGAGGACGGAAATGACCTAAATGTTCAACCAAAGACATAAACGTACTTATTGGATGCACAAGATTGGTTTAAAACCCTAATTGGATGAGAATAAGCCTAGGGAGGACAAAAATGACCTAAATGTTCAACCAAAGAGACAAACGTATTTATTGGATGCACAAGATTGGTTAAAAACACTAATTGGATGAGAATAAGCCTAGGGAGGACAAAAATGACCTAAATGTTCAACTAAAGAGACAAACGTACTTATTGGATGCATAAGATTGGTTAAAAACCCTAATTGGATGAGAATAAGCCTAGGGAGGACGAAAATGACCTAAATGTTCAACCAATTACACAAAATCACTTGTTGGATGCACAAGATTGGTTAAAAACTCTAATTGGACGAGAATAAGCCTAGGGAGGACGAAAATGACCTAAATGTTCAACCAAAGATACAAACATACTTATTGGATGCACAAGATTGGTTAAAAACCCTAATTGGATGAGAATAAGCATAGGGAGGAAGATAATGACCTAGATTTTCAACCAATGACACAAAATCACTTATTGGATGCACAAGATTGGTTAAAACCCCTAATTGGACGAGAATAAGCCTAGGGAGGACGAAAATGACCTAAATTTTCAACCAATGACACAAAATCACTTATTGGATGCACAAGATTGGTTAAAAACCTAATGGGACGAGAATAACCATAGGAAGGACGAAAATGACCTAAATGATCAACCAAAGACACAAACGTACTTATTGGAAGCACAAGATTGGTTAAAAACCCTAATTGGATGAGAATAATCCTAGGGAGGACGAAAATGACCTAAATGTTCAACCAAAGAGACAAACGTATTTATTGGATGCATAAGATTGGTTAAAAACCCTATTTGGATGAGAATAAGCATAGGGATGACGAAAATGACCTAAATGTTCAACCAAAGACACAAACGTATTTATTGGATGCAAAACATTGGTTAAAAACCCTAATTGGATGAGAATAAGCCTAGGGATGATGAAAATGACCTAAATGTTTAACCAAAGAGACAAACATACTTATTGGATGCACAAGATTGGTTAAAAACCCTAATTGGATGAGAATAAGCCTAGCGAGGACGGAAATGACCTAAATGTTCAACCAAAGACACAAACGTACTTATTGGATGCACAAGATTGGTTAAAAACCTAATGAGACGAGAATAACCCTAAGGATGACAAAAATGACCTAAATGTTCAACCAAAGACACAAACGTACTTATTGGATGCACCAGATTACTTAAAACCCTAATTGGACGACAATAACCCTAGGAAGGACGAAAATGACCTAAATGTTCAACCAAAGACACAAACGTACTTATTGGAAGCACAAGATTGGTTAAAAACCCTAATTGGATGAGAATAAGCCTAGGGAGGACGAAAATGACCTAAATGTTCAACCTAAGAGACAAATGTATTTATAGGATGCATAAGATTGGTTAAAAACCCTAATTGGATGAGAATAAGCCTAGGGATGACGAAAATGACCTAAATGTTTAACCAAAGAGACAAACATACTTATTGGATGCACAAGATTGGTTAAAAACCCTAATTGGATGAGAATAAGCCTAGCAAGGACGAAAATGACCTAAATGATCAACCAAAGACACTAACGTACTTATTGGATGCACAAGATTGGTTAAAAACCCTAATTGGATGAGAATAAGCCTAGGGAGGACGAAAATGACTTAAATGTTCAACCAAAGAGACAAACGTATTTATTGGATGCACAAGATTGGTTAAAAACCTTAATTGGATGAAAATAATCCTAGGGAGGACGAAAATAACCTAAATGATCAATCAATGACACAAAATCACTTATTGGATGCACAAGATAAGTTAAGAACCCTAATTAGATGATAATAAGCCTAGGGAGGACGAAAATGATCTTAATGTTCAACCAATGACACAAAATCACTTATTGGATGCACAAGATTGGTTAAAAACCCTAGTTGGACGAGAAAAACCCTAGGGAGGACGAAAATGACCTAAACGTTCAACCAAAGACACAAACGTACTTATTGGATGCACAAGATTGGTTAAAAACCCTAATTGGACGACAATAACCCAAGGGAGGACGAAAATGACCTAGATGTTCAACCAAAGACACAAACGTACTTATTGGATGCAAAAGATTGGTTAAAAACCCTAATTGGATGAGAATAAGCCTAGGGAGGACGAAAATGACCTAAATGTTAAACCAAAGACACAAACGTACTTATTGGAAGCACAAGATTGGTTAAAAACCCTAATTGGATGAGAATAAGCCTAGGGAGGACGAAAATGACCTAAATGTTCAACAAAAGAGACAAACGTATTTATTGGATGCACAGGATTGGTTAAAAACACTAATTGGATGAGAATAAGCCTAGGGAGGACGAAAATGACCTAAATGTTCAACTAAAGAGACAAACGTACTTATAGGATGCATAAGATTGGTTTAAAACCCTAATTGGATGAGAATAAGCCTAGGGAGGATGAAAATGACCTAAATGATCAATCAATGACACAAAATCACTTATTGGATGCACAAGATTGGTTAAAAACCCTAAATGGATGAGAATAAGCATAGGGAGGAAGATAATGACCTAAATTTTCAACCAATGACACAAAATCACTTATTGGATGCACAAGATTGTTTAAAAACACTAATTGACGAGAATAAGCCTAGGGAGGACGAAAATGACGTAAATTTTCAACCAATGATACAAAATCACTTATTGGATGCACAAGATTGGTTAAAAACCTAATGGGACGAGAATAACCCTAGGAATGATGAAAATGACCTAAATGTTCAACCAAAGGCACAAACGTACTTGTTGGAAGCACAAGATTGGTTAAAAACCCTAATTGGATGAGAATAAGGCTAGGGAGGACGAAAATGACCTAAATGTTCAACCAAAGAGACAAACGTATTTATTGGATGCATAAGATTGGTTAAAAACCCTAATTGGATGAGAATAAGCCTAGAGATGACGAAAATGACCTAAATGTTCAACCAAAGACACAAACGTATTTATTGGATGCAAAAGATTGGTTAAAAACCCTTATTGGATGAGAATAAGCCTAGGGAGGACGAAAATGACCTAAATGTTCAACCAAAGAGACAAACGTATTTATTGGATGCACAAGATTGGTTAAAAACACTAATTGGATGAGAATAAGCCTAGGGAGGACGAAAATGACCTAAATGTTCAACTAAAGAGACAAACGTACTTATTGGATGCATAAGATTGGTTAAAAACCCTAATTGGATGAGAATAATCCTAGGGAGGACGAAAATAACCTAAATGATCAATCAATGACACAAAATCACTTATTGGATGCACAAGATTGGTTAAAAACCCTAATTGGATGAGAATAAGCATAGGGAGGAAGATAATGACCTAAATTTTCAACCAATGATACAAAATCACTTATTGGATGCACAAGATTGGTTAAAAACCCTAATTGGACGAGAATAAGCCTAGGGAGGACGAAAACGACGTAAATTTTCAACCAATGACACAAAATCACTTATTGGATGCACAAGATTGGTTAAAAACCTAATGGGACGTGAATAACCCTAAGGATGACGAAAAGGACCTAAATGTTCAACCAAAGACACAAACGTACTTATTGGATGCACAAGATTGCTTAAAAACCCTAATTGGACGAGAATAACCCTAGGAAGGACGAAAATGACCTAAATGTTCAACCAAAGACACAAACGTACTTATTGGAAGCATAAGATTGGTTAAAAACCCTAAGTGGATGAGAATAAGCCTAGGGAGGACGAAAATGACCTAAATGTTCAACCAAAGACACAAAGGTATTTATTGGATGCAAAAGATTGGTTAAAAACCCTAATTGGATGAGAATAACCCTCGGAAGGAAGAAAATGACCTAAATGTTCAACCAAGGACACAAACGTACTTATTGGAAGCACAAGATTGGTTAAAAACCCTAATTGGATGAGAATAAGCCTAGGGAGGACGAAAATGACCTAAATGTTCAACCAAAGAGACAAACGTATTTATTGGATGCATAAGATTGGTTAAAAACCCTAATTGGATGAGAATAAGTGTAGGGATGACGAAAATGACCTAAATGATCAACCAAAGACACAAACGTATTTATTGGATGCAAAACATTGGTTAAAAACCCTAATTGGATGAGAATAAGCCTAGGGATGACGAAAATGACCTAAATGTTTAACCAAAGACACAAACGTACTTATTGGATGCACAAGATTGGTTAAAAACCCTAATTGGATGAGAATAAGCCTAGCGAGGACGGAAATGACCTAAATGTTCAACCAAAGACACAAACGTACTTATTGGATGCACAAGATTGGTTTAAAACCCTAATTGGATGAGAATAAGCCTAGGGAGGACAAAAATGACCTAAATGTTCAACCAAAGAGACAAACGTATTTATTGGATGCATAAGATTGGTTAAAAACCCTAATTGGATGAGAATAAGCCTAGCAAGGATGAAAATGACCTAAATGTTCAACCAAAGACACTAACGTACTTATTGGATGCACAAGATTGGTTAAAAACCCTAATTGGATGAGAATAAGCCTAGGGAGGACGAAAATGACTTAAATGTTCAACTAAAGAGACAAACGTACTTATTGGAAGCACAAGATTGGCTAAAAACCCTAATTGGATGAGAATAAGCCTAGGGAGGAGAAAAATGACCTAAATGGTCAACCGAAGGGACAAACGTATTTATTGGATGCATAAGATTGGTTAAAAACCATAATTGGATGAGAATAAGCCTAAGGATGACGAAAATGATCTAAATGTTGAACCAAAGAGACAAACGTACCTATTGGATGCACAAGATTGGTTAAAAACCCTAATTGGATGAGAATAAGTCTAGCGAGGACGAAAATGACCTAAATCTTCAACCAAAGACACAAACGTACTTATTGGATGCACAAGATTGGTTTAAAACCCTAATTGGATGAGAATAAGCCTAGGGAGGACAAAAATGACCTAAATGTTCAACCAAAGAGACAAACGTATTTATTGGATGCATAAGATTGGTTAAAAACACTAATTGGATGAGAATAAGCCTAGGGAGGACAAAAATGACCTAAATGTTCAACTAAAGAGACAAACGTACTTATTGGATGCATAAGATTGGTTAAAAACCCTAATTGGATGAGAATAAGCCTAGCAAGGATGAAAATGACCTAAATGTTCAACCAAAGACACTAACGTACTTATTGGATGCACAAGATTGGTTAAAAACCCTAATTGGATGAGAATAAGCCTAGGGAGGACGAAAATGACTTAAATGTTCAACTAAAGAGACAAACGTACTTATTGGAAGCACAAGATTGGCTAAAAACGCTAATTGGATGTGAATAAGCCTAGGGAGGAGAAAAATGACCTAAATGGTCAACCGAAGGGACAAACGTATTTATTGGATGCATAAGATTGGTTAAAAACCATAATTGGATGAGAATAAGCCTAGGGATGACGAAAATGATCTAAATGTTGAACCAAAGAGACAAACGTACCTATTGGATGCACAAGATTGGTTAAAAACCCTAATTGGATGAGAATAAGCCTAGCGAGGACGAAAATGACCTAAATCTTCAACCAAAGACACAAACGTACTTATTGGATGCACAAGATTGGTTTAAAACCCTAATTGGATGAGAATAAGCCTAGGGAGGACAAAAATGACCTAAATGTTCAACCAAAGAGACAAACGTATTTATTGGATGCATAAGATTGGTTAAAAACACTAATTGGATGAGAATAAGCCTAGGGAGGACAAAAATGACCTAAATGTTCAACTAAAGAGACAAACGTACTTATTGGATGCATAAGATTGGTTAAAAACCCTAATTGGATGAGAATAAGCCTAGGGAGGACGAAAATGACCTAAATGTTCAACCAATTACACAAAATCACTTGTTGGATGCACAAGATTGGTTAAAAACTCTAATTGGACGAGAATAAGCCTAGGGAGGACGAAAATGACCTAAATGTTCAACCAAAGATACAAACATACTTATTGGATGCACAAGATTGGTTAAAAACCCTAATTGGATGAGAATAAGCATAGGGAGGAAGATAATGACCTAGATTTTCAACCAATGACACAAAATCACTTATTGGATGCACAAGATTGGTTAAAACCCCTAATTGGACGAGAATAAGCCTAGGGAGGACGAAAATGACCTAAATTTTCAACCAATGACACAAAATCACTTATTGGATGCACAAGATTGGTTAAAAACCTAATGGGACGAGAATAACCATAGGAAGGACGAAAATGACCTAAATGATCAACCAAAGACACAAACGTACTTATTGGAAGCACAAGATTGGTTAAAAACCCTAATTGGATGAGAATAATCCTAGGGAGGACGAAAATGACCTAAATGTTCAACCAAAGAGACAAACGTATTTATTGGATGCATAAGATTGGTTAAAAACCCTATTTGGATGAGAATAAGCATAGGGATGACGAAAATGACCTAAATGTTCAACCAAAGACACAAACGTATTTATTGGATGCAAAACATTGGTTAAAAACCCTAATTGGATGAGAATAAGCCTAGGGATGATGAAAATGACCTAAATGTTTAACCAAAGAGACAAACATACTTATTGGATGCACAAGATTGGTTAAAAACCCTAATTGGATGAGAATAAGCCTAGCGAGGACGGAAATGACCTAAATGTTCAACCAAAGACACAAACGTACTTATTGGATGCACAAGATTGGTTAAAAACCTAATGAGACGAGAATAACCCTAAGGATGACAAAAATGACCTAAATGTTCAACCAAAGACACAAACGTACTTATTGGATGCACCAGATTACTTAAAACCCTAATTGGACGACAATAACCCTAGGAAGGACGAAAATGACCTAAATGTTCAACCAAAGACACAAACGTACTTATTGGAAGCACAAGATTGGTTAAAAACCCTAATTGGATGAGAATAAGCCTAGGGAGGACGAGAATGACCTAAATGTTCAACCTAAGAGACAAATGTATTTATAGGATGCATAAGATTGGTTAAAAACCCTAATTGGATGAGAATAAGCCTAGGGATGACGAAAATGACCTAAATGTTTAACCAAAGAGACAAACATACTTATTGGATGCACAAGATTGGTTAAAAACCCTAATTGGATGAGAATAAGCCTAGCAAGGACGAAAATGACCTAAATGATCAACCAAAGACACTAACGTACTTATTGGATGCACAAGATTGGTTAAAAACCCTAATTGGATGAGAATAAGCCTAGGGAGGACGAAAATGACTTAAATGTTCAACCAAAGAGACAAACGTA
>JBBPBP010009779.1:46406833-46439749 GCA_037974735.1 Cicer chorassanicum | reverse complement strand
TTCATCCAATTACACAAAATCACTTGTTCGATGCACAAGATTGGTTAAAAACCCTAATTGGACGAGAATAAGCCTAGGGAGGACGAAAATGACCTAAATGTTCAACCAAAGACACAAACATATTTATTGAATGCACAAGATTGGTTAAAAACCCTAATTGGATGAGAATAATCCTAGGGAGGACGAAAATGACCTAAATGATCAATCAATGACACAAAATCAATTATTGGATGCACAAGATTGGTTAAAAACCCTAATTGGATGAGAATAAGCATAGGGAGGAAGATAATGACCTAAATTTTCAACCAATGACACAAAATCACTTATTGGATGCACAAGATTGGTTAAAAACCCTAATTGGACGAGAATAAGCCTAGGGAGGACAAAAATGACCTAAATTTTCAACCAATGACACAAAATCACTTATTGGATGCACAAGATTGGTTAAAAACCTAATGGGACGAGAATAACCCTAAGGATGACGAAAATGACCTAAATGTTCAACCAAAGACACAAACGTACTTATTGGAAGCACAAGATTGGTTAAAAACCCTAGTTGGATGAGAATAAGCCTAGGGAGGACGAAAATGACCTAAATAATCAACCAAAGAGACAAACGTATTTATTGGATGTATAAATTTGGTTAAAAACCCTAATTGGATGAAAATAAGCCTAAGGATGACGAAAATGACCTAAATGTTCAACCAAAGACACAAACGTATTTATTGGATGCAAAAGATTGGTTAAAAACCCTAATTGGATGAGAATAAGCCTAGGGATGACGAAAATGACCTAAATGTTTAACCAAAGAGACAAACGTACTTATTGGATGCACAAGATTGGTTAAAAACCCTAATTGGATGAGAATAATTCTAGGGAGGACGAAAATGACCTAAATGTTCAACCGAAGAGACAAACGTATTTATTGGATGCATAAGATTGGTTAAAAACCCTAATTGGATGAGAATAAGCCTAGGGATGACGAAAATGACCTAAATGTTGAACCAAAGAGACAAACGTACTTATTGGATGCACAAGATTGGTTAAAAACCCTAATTGGATGAGAATAATCCTAGGGAGGACGAAAATGACCTAAATGATCAATCAATGACACAAAATCAATTATTTGATGCACAAGATTGGTTAAAAACCCTAATTGGATGAGAATAAGCATAGGGAGGAAGATAATGACCTAAATTTTCAACCAATGACACAAAATCACTTATTGGATGCACAAGATTGGTTAAAAACCCTAATTGGACGAGAATAAGCCTAGGGAGGACGAAAATGACCTAAATTTTCAACCAATGACACAAAATCACTTATTGGATGCACAAGATTGGTTAAAAACCTAATGGGACGAGAATAACCCTAGGGATGACGAAAATGACCTAAATGTTCAACCAAAGACACAAACGTACTTATTGGATGCACAAGATTGCTTAAAAACCCTAATTGGACGAGAATAACCCTAGGAAGGACGAAAATGACCTAAATGTTCAACCAAAGACACAAACGTACTTATTGGAAGCACAAGATTGGTTAAAAACCCTAGTTGGATGAGAATAAGCCTAGGGAGGACGAAAATGACCTAAATAATCAACCAAAGAGACAAACGTATTTATTGGATGTATAAATTTGGTTAAAAACCCTAATTGGATGAAAATAAGCCTAAGGATGACGAAAATGACCTAAATGTTCAACCAAAGACACAAACGTATTTATTGGATGCAAAAGATTG
Organism: Cicer chorassanicum; assembly: GCA_037974735.1. Lineage (NCBI taxonomy): Eukaryota > Viridiplantae > Streptophyta > Magnoliopsida > Fabales > Fabaceae > Cicer > Cicer chorassanicum. Next base: position 46,438,008 of record JBBPBP010009779.1, on the reverse strand, counting down.
GTTAAAAACCCTAATTGGATGAGAATAAGCCTAGGGATGACGAAAATGACCTAAATGTTTAACCAAAGAGACAAACGTACTTGTTGGATGCACAAGATTGGTTAAAAACCCTAATTGGATGAGAATAATTCTAGGGAGGACGAAAATGACCTAAATGTTCAACCGAAGAGACAAACGTATTTATTGGATGCATAAGATTGGTTAAAAACCCTAATTGGATGAGAATAAGCCTAGGGATGACGAAAATGACCTAAATGTTGAACCAAAGAGACAAATGTATTTATTGGATGCACAAGATTGGTTAAAAACCCTAATTGGATGAGAATAAGCCTAGCGAGGACGAAAATGACCTAAATGTTCAACCAAAGACACAAACGTACTTATTGGATGCACAAGATTAATTAAAAACCCGAATTCGATGAGAATAAGCCTAGGGAGGACGAAAATGACCTAAATGTTCAACCAAAGAGACAAACGTATTTATTGGATGCACAAGATTGGTTAAAAACCCTAATTGGATGAGAATAAGCCTAGGGATGACGAAAACGACCTAAATTTTCAACCAAAGAGACAAACGTACTTATTGGATGCACAAGATTGGTTACAACCCCTAATTGAATGAGAATAAGCCTAGGGAGGAGGAAAATGACATAAATGTTCAACCAAAGACACAAACGTACTTATTGGATGCAAAAGATTGGTTAAAAACCCTAATTGGCTGAGAATAAGCCTAGGGAGGACGAAAATGACCTAAATTTTTAACCAATGACACAAAATCACTTATTGGATGCACAAGATAAGTTAAAAACCCTAATTAGATGATAATAATTCTAGGGAGGACGAAAATGACCTAAATGTTCAACCGAAGAGACAAACGTATTTATTGGATGCATAAGATTGGTTAAAAACCCTAATTGGATGAGAATAAGCCTAGGGATGACGAAAATGACCTAAATGTTGAACCAAAGAGACAAACGTACTTATTGGATGCACAAGATTGGTTAAAAACCCTAATTGGATGAGAATAATCCTAGGGAGGACGAAAATGACCTAAATGATCAATCAATGACACAAAATCAATTATTTGATGCACAAGATTGGTTAAAAACCCTAATTGGATGAGAATAAGCATAGGGAGGAAGATAATGACCTAAATTTTCAACCAATGACACAAAATCACTTATTGGATGCACAAGATTGGTTAAAAACCCTAATTGGACGAGAATAAGCCTAGGGAGGACGAAAATGACCTAAATTTTCAACCAATGACACAAAATCACTTATTGGATGCACAAGATTGGTTAAAAACCTAATGGGACGAGAATAACCCTAAGGATGACGAAAATGACCTAAATGTTCAACCAAAGACACAAACGTACTTATTGGATGCACAAGATTAATTAAAAACCCGAATTCGATGAGAATAAGCCTAGGGAGGACGAAAATGACCTAAATGTTCAACCAAAGAGACAAACGTATTTATTGGATGCACAAGATTGGTTAAAAACCCTAATTGGATGAGAATAAGCCTAGGGATGACGAAAACGACCTAAATTTTCAACCAAAGAGACAAACGTACTTATTGGATGCACAAGATTGGTTACAACCCCTAATTGAATGAGAATAAGCCTAGGGAGGAGGAAAATGACATAAATGTTCAACCAAAGACACAAACGTACTTATTGGATGCAAAAGATTGGTTAAAAACCCTAATTGGCTGAGAATAAGCCTAGGGAGGACGAAAATGACCTAAATTTTTAACCAATGACACAAAATCACTTATTGGATGCACAAGATAAGTTAAAAACCCTAATTAGATGATAATAAGCCTAGGGAGGACGAAAATGATCTAAATAATCAACCAATGACACAAAATCACTTATTGGATGCACAACATTGGTTAAAAACCCTAATTGGACGAGAAAAACCCTTGGGAGGACGAAAATGACCTAAATGTTCAACCAAAGACACAAACGTACTTATTGGATGCACAAGATTGGTTAAAAACCCTAATTGGACGAGAATAACCCTAGGGAGGACGAAAATGACCTAAATGTTCAACCAAAGACACAAACGTACTTATTGGATGCAAAAGATTGGTTAAAAACCCTAATTGGATGAGAATAAGCCTAGGGAGGACGAAAATGACCTAAATGTTCAACTAAAGAGACAAACGTACTTATTGGATGCATAAGATTGGTTAAAAACCCTAATTGGATGAGAATAAGCCTAGCGAGGACGGAAATGACCTAAATGTTCAACCAATTACACAAAATCACTTGTTGGATGCACAAGATTGGTTAAAAACCCTAATTGGACGAGAATAAGCCTAGGGAGGACGAAAATGACCTAAATGTTCAACCAACGACACAAACATACTTATTGGATGCACAAGATTGGTTAAAAACCCTAATTGGATGAGAATAATCCTAGGGAGGACGAAAATGACCTAAATGATCAATCAATAACACAAAATCACTTATTGGATGCACAAGATTGGTTAAAAACACTAATTGGATGAGAAAAAGCATAGGGAGGAAGATAATGACCTAAATTTTCAACCAATGACAGAAAATCACTTATTGGATGCAAAAGATTGGTTAAAAACCCTAATTGGCTGAGAATAAGCCTAGGGAGGACGAAAATGACCTAAATTTTTAACCAATGACACAAAATCACTTATTGGATGCACAAGATAAGTTAAAAACCCTAATTAGATGATAATAAGCCTAAGGAAGACGAAAATGATCTAAATAATCAACCAATGACACAAAATCACTTATTGGATGCACAAGATTGGTTAAAAACCCTAATTGGACGAGAAAAACCCTAGGGAGGACGAAAATGACCTAAATGTTCAACCAAAGACACAAACGTACTTATTGGATGCAAAAGATTGGTTAAAAACCCTAATTGGATGATAATAAGCCTAGGGAGGTCGAAAATGACCTAAATGTTCAACTAAAGAGACAAACGTACTTATTGGATGCATAAGATTGGTTAAAAACCCTAATTGGATGAGAATAATTCTAGGGAGGACGAAAATGACCTAAATGTTCAACCGAAGAGACAAACGTATTTATTGGATGCATAAGATTGGTTAAAAACCCTAATTGGATGAGAATAAGCCTAGGGATGACGAAAATGACCTAAATGTTGAACCAAAGAGACAAACGTACTTATTGGATGCACAAGATTGGTTAAAAACCCTAATTGGATGAGAATAATCCTAGGGAGGACGAAAATGACCTAAATGATCAATCAATGACACAAAATCAATTATTTGATGCACAAGATTGGTTAAAAACCCTAATTGGATGAGAATAAGCATAGGGAGGAAGATAATGACCTAAATTTTCAACCAATGACACAAAATCACTTATTGGATGCACAAGATTGGTTAAAAACCCTAATTGGACGAGAATAAGCCTAGGGAGGACGAAAATGACCTAAATTTTCAACCAATGACACAAAATCACTTATTGGATGCACAAGATTGGTTAAAAACCCTAATTGGACGAGAATAAGCCTTTGGAAAACGAAAATGACCTAAATGTTCAACCAATGACACAAATGTACTTATTGGATGCACAAGATTGGTTAAAAACCCTAATTGGACGAGAATAAGCCTTGGGAGGACGAAAATGACCTAAATGTTCAACCAATGACACAGCTGTACTTATTGGATGCACAAGATTGGTTAAAAACCCTAATTGGACGAGAATAAGCCTTGGGAGGACGAAAATGACCTAAATGTTCAACCAATGACACAAATGTACTTATTGGATGCACAAGATTGGTTAAAAACCCTAATTGGACGAGAATAAGCCTTGGGAGGACGAAAATGACCTAAATGTTCAACCAACGACACAAATGTACTTATTCAATGCACAAGATTGGTTAAAAACCCTAATTGGACGAGAATAAGCCTTGGGAGGACAAAAATGACCTAAATGTTCAACCAACGACACAAAATCACTTATTGGATGCACGAGATTAATTAAAAACCCTAATTGGACGAGAATAAGCCTTGGGAGGACGAAAATGACCTAAATGTTCAACCAATGACACAAATGTACTTATTGGATGCACAAGATTGGTTAAAAACCCTAATTGGACGAGAATAAGCCTTGGGAGGACGAAAATGACCTAAATGTTCAACCAATGACAGAAAATCACTTATTGGATTCACAAGATTGGTTAAAAACCCTAATTGGACGAGAATAAGCCTTGGGAGGACGAAAATGACCTAAATGTTCAACCAATGACACAAATGTACTTATTGGATGCACAAGATTGGTTAAAAACCCTAATTGGACGAGAATAAGCCTTGGGAGGACGAAAATGACCTAAATGTTCAACCAATGACACAAATGTACTTATTGGATGCACAAGATTGGTTAAAAACCCTAACTGGACAAGAAAAAGACTTGGGAGGACGAAAATAACCTAAATGTTCAACCAATGACACAAATGTACTTATTGGATGCACAAGATTGGTTAAAAACCCTAATTGGACGAGAATAAGCCTTGGGAGGACGAAAATGACCTAAATGTTCAACCAATGACACAAATGTACTTATTGGATGCACAAGATTGGTTAAAAACCCTAATTGGACGAGAATAAGCCTTGGGAGGACGAAAATGACCTAAATGTTCAACCAATGACACAAATGTACTTATTGGATGCACAAGATTGGTTAAAAACCCTAATTGGACGAGAATAAGCCTTGGGAGGACGTAAATGACCTAAATGTTCAATGTATGGCACAAAATCACTTATTGGATGCACAAGATTGGTTAAAAACCCTAATTGGACGAGAATAAGCCTTGGGAGGACGAAAATGACCTAAATGTTCAACCAATGACACAAATGTACTTATTGGATGCACAAGATTGGTTAAAAACCCTAATTGGACGAGAATAAGCCTTGGGAGGACAAAAATGACCTAAATGTTCAACCAATGACACAAATGCACTTATTGGATGCACAAGATTGGTTAAAAACCCTAATTGGACGAGAATAAGCCTTGGGAGGACGAAAATGACCTAAATGTTCAACCAATGACACAAATGTACTTATTGAATGCACAAGAATTGTTAAAAACCCTAATTGGACGAGAATAAGCCTTGGGAGGACGAAAATGACCTAAATGTTCAACCAATGACACAAATGTACTTATTGGATGCACAAGATTGGTTAAAAACCCTAATTGGACGAGAATAAGCCTTGGGAGGAAGAAAATGGCCTAAATGTTCAACCAATCACATAAATGTACTTATTGGATGCACAAGATTGGTTAAAAACCCTAATTGGACGAGAATAAGCCTTGGGAGGACAAAGTGACCTAAATGTTCAACCAATGACACAAATGTACTTATTGGATGCGCAAGATTAGTTAAAAACCCTAATTGGACGAGAATAAGCCTTGGGAGGACGAAAATGACCTAAATGTTCAACCAATGACACAAATGTACTTATTGGATGCACAAGATTGGTTAAAAACCCTAATTGGACGAGAATAAGCTTGGGGAGGACGAAAATGACCTAAATGTTCAACCAATGACACAAAATCACTTATTGGATGCACAAGATTGGTTAAAAACCCTAATTGGACGAGAATAAGCCTAGGGAGGACGAAAATGACCTAAATGTTCAACCAAAGACACAAACGTACTTATTGGATGCACAAGATTGGTTAAAAACCCTAATTGGATGAGAATAAGCCTAGGGAGGACGAAAATGACCTAAATGTTCAACCAAAGACACAAACGTACTTATTGGATGCACAAGATTGGTTAAAAACCCTAATTGGACGAGAAAAACCCTAGGGAGGACGAAAATGACCTAAATGTTCAACCAAAGACACAAACGTACTTATTGGATGCACAAGATTGGTTAAAAACCCTAATTGGACGAGAATAACCCTAGGGAGGACGAAAATAACCTAAATGTTCAACCAAAGACACAAACGTACTTATTGGATGCAAAAGATTGGTTAAAAACCCTAATTGGCTGAGAATAAGCCTAGGGAGGACGAAAATGACCTAAATTTTTAACCAATGACACAAAATCACTTATTGGATGCACAAGATAAGTTAAAAACCCTAATTAGATGATAATAAGCCTAGGGAGGACGAAAATGATCTAAATAATCAACCAATGACACAAAATCACTTATTGGATGCACAAGATTGGTTAAAAACCCTAATTGGACGAGAAAAACCCTAGGGAGGACGAAAATGACCTAAATGTTCAACCAAAGACACAAACGTACTTATTGGATGCACAAGATTGGTTAAAAACACTAATTGGACGAGAATAACCCTAGGGAGGACGAAAATGACCTAAATGTTCAACCAAAGACACAAACGTACTTATTGGATGCACAAGATTGCTTAAAAACCCTAATTGGACGAGAATAACCCTAGGAAGGACGAAAATGACCTAAATGTTCAACCAAAGACACAAACGTACTTATTGGAAGCACAAGATTGGTTAAAAACCCTAGTTGGATGAGAATAAGCCTAGGGAGGACGAAAATGACCTAAATAATCAACCAAAGAGACAAACGTATTTATTGGATGTATAAATTTGGTTAAAAACCCTAATTGGATGAAAATAAGCCTAAGGATGACGAAAATGACCTAAATGTTCAACCAAAGACACAAACGTATTTATTGGATGCAAAAGATTGGTTAAAAACCCTAATTGGATGAGAATAAGCCTAGGGATGACGAAAATGACCTAAATGTTTAACCAAAGAGACAAACGTACTTGTTGGATGCACAAGATTGGTTAAAAACCCTAATTGGATGAGAATAATTCTAGGGAGGACGAAAATGACCTAAATGTTCAACCGAAGAGACAAACGTATTTATTGGATGCATAAGATTGGTTAAAAACCCTAATTGGATGAGAATAAGCCTAGGGATGACGAATATGACCTAAATGTTGAACCAAAGAGACAAACGTACTTATTGGATGCACAAGATTGGTTAAAAACCCTAATTGGATGAGAATAAGCCTAGCGAGGACGAAAATGACCTAAATGTTCAACCAAAGACACAAACGTACTTATTGGATGCACAAGATTAATTAAAAACCCGAATTGGATGAGAATAAGCCTAGGGAGGACGAAAATGACCTAAATGTTCAACCAAAGAGACAAACGTATTTATTGGATGCACAAGATTGGTTAAAAACCCTAATTGGATGAGAATAAGCCTAGGGATGACGAAAACGACCTAAATTTTCAACCAAAGAGACAAACGTACTTATTGGATGCACAAGATTGGTTACAACCCCTAATTGAATGAGAATAAGCCTAGGGAGGAGGAAAATGACCTAAATGTTCAACCAAAGACACAAACGTACTTATTGGATGCAAAAGATTGGTTAAAAACCCTAATTGGCTGAGAATAAGCCTAGGGAGGACGAAAATGACCTAAATTTTTAACCAATGACACAAAATCACTTATTGGTTGCACAAGATAAGTTAAAAATCCTAATTAGATGATAATAAGCCTAGGGAGGACGAAAATGATCTAAATAATCAACCAATGACACAAAATCACTTATTGGATGCACAAGATTGGTTAAAAACCCTAATTGGACGAGAAAAACCCTAGGGAGGACGAAAATGACCTAAATGTTCAACCAAAGACACAAACGTACTTATTGGATGCACAAGATTGGTTAAAAACCCTAATTGGACGAGAATAAGCCTAGGGAGGACGAAAATGACCTAAATGTTCAACCAAAGACACAAACGTACTTATTGGATGCAAAAGATTGGTTAAAAACCCTAATTGGATGAGAATAAGCCTAGGGAGGACGAAAATGACCTAAATGTTCAACAAAAGAGACAAACGTACTTATTGGATGCATAAGATTGGTTAAAAACCCAAATTGGATGAGAATAATTCTAGGGAGGACGAAAATGACCTAAATGTTCAACCGAAGAGACAAACGTATTTATTGGATGCATAAGATTCGTTAAAAACCCTAATTGGATGAGAATAAGCCTAGGGATGACGAAAATGACCTAAATGTTGAACCAAAGAGACAAACGTACTTATTGGATGCACAAGATTGGTTAAAAACCCTAATTGGATGAGAATAAGCCTAGCGAGGACGAAAATGACCTAAATGTTCAACCAAAGACACAAACGTACTTATTGGATGCACAAGATTAATTAAAAACCCGAATTCGATGAGAATAAGCCTAGGGAGGACGAAAATGACCTAAATGTTCAACCAAAGAGACAAACGTATTTATTGGATGCACAAGATTGGTTAAAAACCCTAATTGGATGAGAATAAGCCTAGGGATGACGAAAACGACCTAAATTTTCAACCAAAGAGACAAACGTACTTATTGGATGCACAAGATTGGTTACAACCCCTAATTGAATGAGAATAAGCCTAGGGAGGAGGAAAATGACCTAAATGTTCAACCAAAGACACAAACGTACTTATTGGATGCAAAAGATTGGTTAAAAACCCTAATTGGCTGAGAATAAGCCTATGGAGGACGAAAATGACCTAAATTTTTAACCAATGACACAAAATCACTTATTGGATGCACAAGATAAGTTAAAAACCCTAATTAGATGATAATAAGCCTAGGGAGGACGAAAATGATCTAAATAATCAACCAATGACACAAAATCACTTATTGGATGCACAAGATTGGTTAAAAACCCTAATTGGACGAGAAAAACCCTAGGGAGGACGAAAATGACCTAAATGTTCAACCAAAGACACAAACGTACTTATTGGATGCAAAAGATTGGTTAAAAACCCTAATTGGATGAGAATAAGCCTAGGGAGGACGAAAATGACCTAAAAGTTCAACTAAAGAGACAAACGTACTTATTGGATGCATAAGATTGGTTAAAAACCCTAATTGGATGAGAATAACCCTAGCGAGGACGGAAATGACCTAAATGTTCAACCAAAGACACAAACGTACTTATTGGATGCACAAGATTTGTTAAAAACTCTAATTGGATGAGAATAAGCCTAGGGAGGACGAAAATGACCTAAATGTTAAACCAAAGACACAAACGTACTTATTTAATGCAAAAGATTGGTTAAAAACCCTAATTGGCTGAGAATAAGCCTACGGAGGACGAAAATGACCTAAATTTTTAACCAATGACACAAAATCACTTATTGGATGCACAAGATAAGTTAAAAACCCTAATTAGATGATAATAAGCCTAGGGAGGACGAAAATGATCTAAATAATCAACCAATGACACAAAATCACTTATTGGATGCACAAGATTGGTTAAAAACCCTAATTGGACGAGAAAAACCCTAGGGAGGACGAAAATGACCTAAATGTTCAACCAAAGACACAAACGTACTTATTGGATGCACAAGATTGGTTAAAAACCCTAATTGGACGAGAATAACCCTAGGGAGGACGAAAATAACCTAAATGTTCAACCAAAGACACAAACGTACTTATTGGATGCAAAAGATTGGTTAAAAACCCTAATTGGCTGAGAATAAGCCTAGGGAGGACGAAAATGACCTAAATTTTTAACCAATGACACAAAATCACTTATTGGATGCACAAGATAAGTTAAAAACCCTAATTAGATGATAATAAGCCTAGGGAGGACGAAAATGATCTAAATAATCAACCAATGACACAAAATCACTTATTGGATGCACAAGATTGGTTAAAAACCCTAATTGGACGAGAAAAACCCTAGGGAGGACGAAAATGACCTAAATGTTCAACCAAAGACACAAACGTACTTATTGGATGCACAAGATTGGTTAAAAACACTAATTGGACGAGAATAACCCTAGGGAGGACGAAAATGACCTAAATGTTCAACCAAAGACACAAACGTACTTATTGGATGCACAAGATTGCTTAAAAACCCTAATTGGACGAGAATAACCCTAGGAAGGACGAAAATGACCTAAATGTTCAACCAAAGACACAAACGTACTTATTGGAAGCACAAGATTGGTTAAAAACCCTAGTTGGATGAGAATAAGCCTAGGGAGGACGAAAATGACCTAAATAATCAACCAAAGAGACAAACGTATTTATTGGATGTATAAATTTGGTTAAAAACCCTAATTGGATGAAAATAAGCCTAAGGATGACGAAAATGACCTAAATGTTCAACCAAAGACACAAACGTATTTATTGGATGCAAAAGATTGGTTAAAAACCCTAATTGGATGAGAATAAGCCTAGGGATGACGAAAATGACCTAAATGTTTAACCAAAGAGACAAACGTACTTGTTGGATGCACAAGATTGGTTAAAAACCCTAATTGGATGAGAATAATTCTAGGGAGGACGAAAATGACCTAAATGTTCAACCGAAGAGACAAACGTATTTATTGGATGCATAAGATTGGTTAAAAACCCTAATTGGATGAGAATAAGCCTAGGGATGACGAATATGACCTAAATGTTGAACCAAAGAGACAAACGTACTTATTGGATGCACAAGATTGGTTAAAAACCCTAATTGGATGAGAATAAGCCTAGCGAGGACGAAAATGACCTAAATGTTCAACCAAAGACACAAACGTACTTATTGGATGCACAAGATTAATTAAAAACCCGAATTGGATGAGAATAAGCCTAGGGAGGACGAAAATGACCTAAATGTTCAACCAAAGAGACAAACGTATTTATTGGATGCACAAGATTGGTTAAAAACCCTAATTGGATGAGAATAAGCCTAGGGATGACGAAAACGACCTAAATTTTCAACCAAAGAGACAAACGTACTTATTGGATGCACAAGATTGGTTACAACCCCTAATTGAATGAGAATAAGCCTAGGGAGGAGGAAAATGACCTAAATGTTCAACCAAAGACACAAACGTACTTATTGGATGCAAAAGATTGGTTAAAAACCCTAATTGGCTGAGAATAAGCCTAGGGAGGACGAAAATGACCTAAATTTTTAACCAATGACACAAAATCACTTATTGGTTGCACAAGATAAGTTAAAAATCCTAATTAGATGATAATAAGCCTAGGGAGGACGAAAATGATCTAAATAATCAACCAATGACACAAAATCACTTATTGGATGCACAAGATTGGTTAAAAACCCTAATTGGACGAGAAAAACCCTAGGGAGGACGAAAATGACCTAAATGTTCAACCAAAGACACAAACGTACTTATTGGATGCACAAGATTGGTTAAAAACCCTAATTGGACGAGAATAACCCTAGGGAGGACGAAAATGACCTAAATGTTCAACCAAAGACACAAACGTACTTATTGGATGCAAAAGATTGGTTAAAAACCCTAATTGGATGAGAATAAGCCTAGGGAGGACGAAAATGACCTAAATGTTCAACCAAAGACACAAACGTACTTATTGGAAGCACAAGATTGGTTAAAAACCCTAATTGGATGAGAATAAGCCTAGGGAGGACGAAAATGACCTAAATGTTCAACCAATGAGACAAACGTATTTATTGGATGCATAAGATTGGTTAAAAACCCTAATTGGATGAGAATAAGCCTAGTGATGACGAAAATGACCTAAATGTTCAACCAAAGACACAAACGTATTTATTGGATGCAAAAGATTGGTTAAAAACCCTAATTGGATGAGAATAAGCCTAGGGATGACGAAAATGACCTAAATGTTTAACCAAAGAGACAAACGTACTTGTTGGATGCACAAGATTGGTTAAAAACCCTAATTGGATGAGAATAATTCTAGGGAGGACGAAAATGACCTAAATGTTCAACCGAAGAGACAAACGTATTTATTGGATGCATAAGATTGGTTAAAAACCCTAATTGGATGAGAATAAGCCTAGGGATGACGAATATGACCTAAATGTTGAACCAAAGAGACAAACGTACTTATTGGATGCACAAGATTGGTTAAAAACCCTAATTGGATGAGAATAAGCCTAGCGAGGACGAAAATGACCTAAATGTTCAACCAAAGACACAAACGTACTTATTGGATGCACAAGATTAATTAAAAACCCGAATTGGATGAGAATAAGCCTAGGGAGGACGAAAATGACCTAAATGTTCAACCAAAGAGACAAACGTATTTATTGGATGCACAAGATTGGTTAAAAACCCTAATTGGATGAGAATAAGCCTAGGGATGACGAAAACGACCTAAATTTTCAACCAAAGAGACAAACGTACTTATTGGATGCACAAGATTGGTTACAACCCCTAATTGAATGAGAATAAGCCTAGGGAGGAGGAAAATGACCTAAATGTTCAACCAAAGACACAAACGTACTTATTGGATGCAAAAGATTGGTTAAAAACCCTAATTGGCTGAGAATAAGCCTATGGAGGACGAAAATGACCTAAATTTTTAACCAATGACACAAAATCACTTATTGGATGCACAAGATAAGTTAAAAACCCTAATTAGATGATAATAAGCCTAGGGAGGACGAAAATGATCTAAATAATCAACCAATGACACAAAATCACTTATTGGATGCACAAGATTGGTTAAAAACCCTAATTGGACGAGAAAAACCCTAGGGAGGACGAAAATGACCTAAATGTTCAACCAAAGACACAAACGTACTTATTGGATGCACAAGATTGGTTAAAAACACTAATTGGACGAGAATAACCCTAGGGAGGACGAAAATGACCTAAATGTTCAACCAAAGACACAAACGTACTTATTGGATGCAAAAGATTGGTTAAAAACCCTAATTGGCTGAGAATAAGCCTAGGGAGGACGAAAATGACCTAAATTTTTAACCAATGACACAAAATCACTTATTGGATGCACAAGATAAGTTAAAAACCCTAATTAGATGATAATAAGCCTAGGGAGGACGAAAATGATCTAAATGTTCAACCAATGACACAAAATCACTTATTGGATGCACAAGATTGGTTAAAAACCCTAATTGGACGAGAAAAACCCTAGGGAGGACGAAAATGACCTAAATGTTCAACCAAAGACACAAACGTACTAATTGGATGCACAAGATTGGTTAAAAACCCTAATTGGACGAGAATAAGCCTAGGGAGGACGAAAATGACCTAAATGTTCAACCAAAGACACAAACATACTTATTGGATGCACAAGATTGGTTAAAAACCCTAATTGGATGAGAATAATCCTAGGGAGGACGAAAATGACCTAAATGTTTAACCAAAAACACAAACGTACTTATTGGATGCACAAGATTGGTTAAAAACCCTAATTGGATGAGAATAAGTCTAGGGATGACGAAAACGACCTAAATTTTCAACCAAAGAGACAAACGTACTTATTGGATGCACAAGATTGGTTACAAACCCTAATTGGACGAGAGTAAGCCTAGGGAGGAGGAAAATGACCTAAATGTTCAACCGAAGACACTAACGAACTTATTGGATGCACAAGATTGGTTAAAAACCCTAATTGGCTGAGAATAAGCCTAGGGAGGACGAAAATGACCTAAATTTTTAACCAATGACACAAAATCACTTATTGGATGCACAAGATAAGTTAAAAACCCTAATTAGATGATAATAAGCCTAGGGAGGACGAAAATGATCTAAATAATCAACCAATGACAGAAAATCACTTATTGGATGCACAACATTGGTTAAAAACCCTAATTGGACGAGAAAAACCCTAGGGAGGACGAAAATGACCTAAATGTTCAACCAAAGACACAAACGTACTTATTGGATGCACAAGATTGGTTAAAAACCCTAATTGGACGAGAATAACCCTAGGGAGGACGAAAATGACCTAAATGTTCAACCAAAGACACAAACGTACTTATTGGATGCAAAAGATTGGTTAAAAACCCTAATTGGATGAGAATAAGCCTAGGGAGGACGAAAATGACCTAAATGTTCAACTAAAGAGACAAACGTACTTATTGGATGCATAAGATTGGTTAAAAACCCTAATTGGATGAGAATAAGCCTAGCGAGGACGGAAATGACCTAAATGTTCAACCAATTACACAAAATCACTTGTTGGATGCACAAGATTGGTTAAAAACCCTAATTGGACGAGAATAAGCCTAGGGAGGACGAAAATGACCTAAATGTTCAACCAACGACACAATCATACTTATTGGATGCACAAGATTGGTTAAAAACCCTAATTGGATGAGAATAATCCTAGGGAGGACGAAAATGACCTAAATGATCAATCAATAACACAAAATCACTTATTGGATGCACAAGATTGGTTAAAAACCCTAATTGGATGAGAAAAAGCATAGGGAGGAAGATAATGACCTAAATTTTCAACCAATGACAGAAAATCACTTATTGGATGCAAAAGATTGGTTAAAAACCCTAATTGGCTGAGAATAAGCCTAGGGAGGACGAAAATGACCTAAATTTTTAACCAATGACACAAAATCACTTATTGGAAGCACAAGATAAGTTAAAAACCCTAATTGGACGAGAAAAACCCTAAGGAGGACGAAAATGACCTAAATGTTCAACCAAAGACACAAACGTACTTATTGGATGCACAAGATTGGTTAAAAACCCTAATTGGACGAGAATAACCCTAGGGAGGACGAAAATGACCTAAATGTTCAACCAAAGACACAAACGTACTTATTGGATGCAAAAGATTGGTTAAAAACCCTAATTGGATGAGAATAAGCCTAGGGAGGACGAAAATGACCTAAATGTTCAACTAAAGAGACAAACGTCTTATTGGATGCATAAGATTGGTTAAAAACCCTAATTGGATGAGAATAATTCTAGGGAGGACGAAAATGACCTAAATGTTCAACCGAAGAGACAAACGTATTTATTGGATGCATAAGATTGGTTAAAAACCCTAATGGGGTGAGAATAAGCCTAGGGATGACGAAAATGACCTAAATGTTGAACCAAAGAGACAAACGTACTTATTGGATGCACAAGATTGGTTAAAAACCCTAATTGGATGAGAATAAGCCTAGCGAGGACGAAAATGACCTAAATGTTCAACCAAAGACACAAACGTACTTATTGGATGCACAAGATTAATTAAAAACCCGAATTGGATGAGAATAAGCCTAGGGAGGACGAAAATGACCTAAATGTTCAACCAAAGAGACAAACGTATTTATTGGATGCATAAGATTGGTTAAAAACCCAAAATGGATGAGAGTAAGCCTAGGGATGACGAAAATGACCTAAATGTTTAACCAAAGAGACAAACGTACTTATTGGATGCACAAGATTGGTTAAAAACCCTAAGTAAATGAGAATAAGCCTAGCGAGGACGGAAATGACCTAAATGTTCAACCAAAGACACAAACGTACTTATTGGATGCACAAGATTGGTTAAAAACCCTAATTGGATGAGAATAAGCCTAGGGAGGACGAAAATGACCTAAATGATCAACCAAAGAGACAAACGTATTTATTGGATGCATAAGATTGGTTAAAAACCCTAATTGGACGAGAATAAGCCTAGTGATGACGAAAATGACCTAAATGTTCAACCAAAGACACAAACGTATTTATTGGATGCAAAAGATTGGTTAAAAACCCTAATTGGATGAGAATAAGCCTAGGGATGACGAAAATGACCTAAATGTTTAACCAAAGAGACAAACGTACTTATTGGATGCACAAGATTGGTTAAAAACCCTAATTGGATGAGAATAAGCCTAGGGAGGACGGAAATGACCTAAATGTTCAACCAAAGACACAAACGTACTTATTGGATGCACAAGATTGGTTAAAAACCCTAATTGGATGAGAATAAGCCTATGGAGTACGAAAATGACCTAAATGTTTAACCAAAGACACAAACATACTTATTGGATGCACAAGATTAGTTAAAAACCCTAATTGGAAGAGAATAACCATAGGGAGGACGAAAATGACCTAAATGTTTAACCAAAGACACAAACGTACTTATTGGATGCACAAGATTGGTTAAAAACCCTAATTGGATGAGAATAAGCCTAGTGATGACGAAAATGACCTAAATGTTCAACCAAAGACACAAACGTATTTATTGGATGCAAAAGATTGGTTAAAAACCCTAATTGGATGAGAATAAGCCTAGGGATGACGAAAATGACCTAAATGTTTAACCAAAGAGACAAACGTACTTATTGGATGCACAAGATTGGTTAAAATCCCTAATTGGATGAGAATAAGCCTAGCGAGGACGGAAATGAGCTAAATGTTCAACCAAAGACACAAACGTACTTATTGGATGCACAAGATTAGTTAAAAACCCTAATTGGACAAGAATAACCCTAGGGAGGACGAAAATGACCTAAATGTTCAACCAAAGAGACAAACGTATTTATTAGATGCATAAGATTGGTTAAAAACCCTAATTGGATTAGAATAAGCCTAGGGATGACGAAAATGACCAAAATGTTCAACCGAAGACACAAACGTACTTTTTGGATGCATAAGATTGGTTAAGAACCCTAATTGGATGAGAATAAGCCTAGGGATGACGAAAACAACCTAAATTTTTAACCACAGAGACAAACGTACTTATTGGATGCACAAGACTGTTTACAAACCCTAATTGGATGAGAATAAGCCTAGGGATGATGAAAATGACCTAAATGTTCAACCAAAGACACAAACGTACTTATTGGATGCAAAAGATTGGTTAAAAACCCTAATTGGATGAGAATAAGCCTAGGGAGGACGAAAATGACCTAAATGTTCAACCAAAGACACAAACGTACTTATTGGATGCACAAGATTGGTTAAAAACCCTAATTGGACGAGAATAACCCTTGGGAGAACGAAAATGACCTAAATCTTCAACCAAAGACACAAACGTACTTATTGGATGCAAAAGATTGGTTAAAAACCCTAATTGGATGAGAATAAGCCTAGGGATGACGAAAATGACCTAAATGTTTAACCAAAGACACAAACGTACTTATTGGATGCACAAGATTGGTTAAAAACCCTAATTGGATGAGAATAAGCCTAGCGAGGACGGAAATGACCTAAATGTTCAACCAAAGACACAAACGTACTTATTGGATGCACAAGATTGGTTTAAAACCCTAATTGGATGAGAATAAGCCTAGGGAGGACAAAAATGACCTAAATGTTCAACCAAAGAGACAAACGTATTTATTGGATGCATAAGATTGGTTAAAAACCCTAATTGGATGAGAATAAGCCTAGCAAGGATGAAAATGACCTAAATGTTCAACCAAAGACACTAACGTACTTATTGGATGCACAAGATTGGTTAAAAACCCTAATTGGATGAGAATAAGCCTAGGGAGGACGAAAATGACTTAAATGTTCAACTAAAGAGACAAACGTACTTATTGGAAGCACAAGATTGGCTAAAAACCCTAATTGGATGAGAATAAGCCTAGGGAGGAGAAAAATGACCTAAATCTTCAACCAAAGACACAAACGTACTTATTGGATGCACAAGATTAATTAAAAACCCGAATTGGATGAGAATAAGCCTAGGGAGGACGAAAATGACCTAAATGTTCAACAAAAGAGACAAACGTATTTATTGGATGCACAAGATTGGTTAAAAACCCTAATTGGATGAGAATAAGCCTAGGGAGGAGGAAAATGACCTAAATGTTCAACCAAAGACACAAACGTACTTATTGGATGCAAAAGATTGGTTAAAAACCCAAATTGGCTGAGAATAAGCCTAGGGAGGACGAAAATGGCCTAAATTTTTAACCAATGACACAAAATAACTTATTGGATGCACAAGATAAGTAAAAAACCCTAATTAGATGATAATAAGCCTAGGGAGGACGAAAATGATCTAAATGTACAACCAATGACACAAAATCACTTATTGGATGCACAAGATTGGTTAAAAACCCTAATTGGACGAGAAAAACCCTAGGGAGGACAAAAATGACCTAAATGTTCAACCAAAGACACAAACGTACTTATTGGATGCACAAGATTGGTTAAAAACCCTAATTGGACGAGAATAACCCTAGGGAGGACGAAAATGACCTAAATGTTCAACCAAAGACACAAACGTACTTATTGGATGCAAAAGATTGGTTAAAAACCCTAATTGGATGAGAATAAGCCTAGGGAGGACGAAAATGACCTAAATGTTAACCTAAAGAGACAAACGTACTTATTGGATGCATAAGATTGGTTAAAAACCCTAATTGGATGAGAATAAGCCTAGCGATGAAGGAAATGACCTAAATGTTCAACCAAAGACACAAAGGTACTTATTGGATGCACAAGATTTGTTAAAAACCCTAATTGGATGAGAATAAGCCTAGGGAGGACGAAAATGACCTAAATGTTCAACCAAAGACACAAACGTACTTATTGGATGCAAAAGATTGGTTAAAAACCCTAATTGGCTGAGAATAAGCCTAGGGAGGACGAAAATGACATAAATTTTTAACCAATGACACAAAATCACTTATTGGATGCACAAGATAAGTTAAAAACCCTAATTAGATGATAATAAGCCTAGGGAGGACGAAAATGATCTAAATAATCAACCAATGACACAAAATCACTTATTGGATGCACAAGATTGGTTAAAAACCCTAATTGGACGAGAAAAACCCTAGGGAGGACGAAAATGACCTAAATGTTCAACCAAAGACACAAACGTACTTATTGGATGCACAAGATTGGTTAAAAACCCTAATTGGACGAGAATAACCCTAGGGAGGACGAAAATGACCTAAATGTTCAACCAAAGACACAAACGTACTTATTGGATGCAAAAGATTGGTTAAAAACCCTAATTGGCTGAGAATAAGCCTAGGGAGGACGAAAATGACCTAAATTTTTAACCAATGACACAAAATCACTTATTGGATGCACAAGATAAGTTAAAAACCCTAATTAGATGATAATAAGCCTAGGGAGGACGAAAATGATCTAAATAATCAACCAATGACACAAAATCACTTATTGGATGCACAAGATTGGTTAAAAACCCTAATTGGACGAGAAAAACCCTAGGGAGGACGAAAATGACCTAAATGTTCAACCAAAGACACAAACGTACTTATTGGATGCACAAGATTGGTTAAAAACACTAATTGGACGAGAATAACCCTAGGGAGGACGAAAATGACCTAAATGTTCAACCAAAGACACAAACGTACTTATTGGATGCACAAGATTGCTTAAAAACCCTAATTGGACGAGAATAACCCTAGGAAGGACGAAAATGACCTAAATGTTCAACCAAAGACACAAACGTACTTATTGGAAGCACAAGATTGGTTAAAAACCCTAGTTGGATGAGAATAAGCCTAGGGAGGACGAAAATGACCTAAATAATCAACCAAAGAGACAAACGTATTTATTGGATGTATAAATTTGGTTAAAAACCCTAATTGGATGAAAATAAGCCTAAGGATGACGAAAATGACCTAAATGTTCAACCAAAGACACAAACGTATTTATTGGATGCAAAAGATTGGTTAAAAACCCTAATTGGATGAGAATAAGCCTAGGGATGACGAAAATGACCTAAATGTTTAACCAAAGAGACAAACGTACTTGTTGGATGCACAAGATTGGTTAAAAACCCTAATTGGATGAGAATAATTCTAGGGAGGACGAAAATGACCTAAATGTTCAACCGAAGAGACAAACGTATTTATTGGATGCATAAGATTGGTTAAAAACCCTAATTGGATGAGAATAAGCCTAGGGATGACGAATATGACCTAAATGTTGAACCAAAGAGACAAACGTACTTATTGGATGCACAAGATTGGTTAAAAACCCTAATTGGATGAGAATAAGCCTAGCGAGGACGAAAATGACCTAAATGTTCAACCAAAGACACAAACGTACTTATTGGATGCACAAGATTAATTAAAAACCCGAATTGGATGAGAATAAGCCTAGGGAGGACGAAAATGACCTAAATGTTCAACCAAAGAGACAAACGTATTTATTGGATGCATAAGATTGGTTAAAAACCCAAATTGGATGAGAGTAAGCCTAGGGATGACGAAAATGACCTAAATGTTTAACCAAAGAGACAAACGTACTTATTGGATGCACAAGATTGGTTAAAAACCCTAAGTAAATGAGAATAAGCCTAGCGAGGACAGAAATGACCTAAATGTTCAACCAAAGACACAAACGTACTTATTGGATGCACAAGATTGGTTAAAAACCCTAATTGGATGAGAATAAGCCTAGGGAGGACGAAAATGACCTAAATGTTCAACCAAAGAGACAAACGTATTTATTGGATGCACAAGATTGGTTAAAAACACTAATTGGATGAGAATAAGCCTAGGGAGGTCGAAAATGACCTAAATGTTCAACTAAAGAGACAAACGTACTTATTGGATGCATAAGATTGTTTAAAAACCCTAATTGGATGAGAATAAGCCTAGGGAGGACGAAAATGACCTAAATGTTCATCCAATTACACAAAATCACTTGTTCGATGCACAAGATTGGTTAAAAACCCTAATTGGACGAGAATAAGCCTAGGGAGGACGAAAATGTCCTAAATGTTCAACCAAAGACACAAACATATTTATTGAATGCACAAGATTGGTTAAAAACCCTAATTGGATGAGAATAATCCTAGGGAGGACGAAAATGACCTAAATGATCAATCAATGACACAAAATCAATTATTGGATGCACAAGATTGGTTAAAAACCCTAATTGGATGAGAATAAGCATAGGGAGGAAGATAATGACCTAAATTTTCAACCAATGACACAAAATCACTTATTGGATGCACAAGATTGGTTAAAAACCCTAATTGGACGAGAATAAGCCTAGGGAGGACGAACATGACCTAAATTTTCAACCAATGACACAAAATCACTTATTGGATGCACAAGATTGGTTAAAAACCTAATGGGACGAGAATAACCCTAGGGATGACGAAAATGACCTAAATGTTCAACCAAAGACACAAACGTACTTATTGGATGCACAAGATTGGTTAAAAACCCTAGTTGGATGAGAATAAGCCTAGGGAGGACGAAAATGACCTAAATAATCAACCAAAGAGACAAACGTATTTATTGGATGTATAAATTTGGTTAAAAACCCTAATTGGATGAAAATAAGCCTAAGGATGACGAAAATGACCTAAATGTTCAACCAAAGACACAAACGTATTTATTGGATGCAAAAGATTGGTTAAAAACCCTAATTGGATGAGAATAAGCCTAGGGATGACGAAAATGACCTAAATGTTTAACCAAAGAGACAAACGTACTTGTTGGATGCACAAGATTGGTTAAAAACCCTAATTGGATGAGAATAATTCTAGGGAGGACGAAAATGACCTAAATGTTCAACCGAAGAGACAAACGTATTTATTGGATGCATAAGATTGGTTAAAAACCCTAATTGGATGAGAATAAGCCTAGGGATGACGAAAATGACCTAAATGTTGAACCAAAGAGACAAACGTACTTATTGGATGCACAAGATTGGTTAAAAACCCTGATTGGATGAGAATAAGCCTAGCGAGGACGAAAATGACCTAAATGTTCAACCAAAGACACAAACGTACTTATTGGATGCACAAGATTAATTAAAAACCCGAATTGGATAAGAATAAGCCTAGGGAGGACGAAAATGACCTAAATGTTCAACCAAAGAGACAAACGTATTTATTGGATGCACAAGATTGGTTAAAAACCCTAATTGGATGAGAGTAAGCCTAGGGATGACGAAAATGACCTAAATTTTTAACCAAAGAGACAAACGTACTTATTGGATGCACAAGATTGGTTAAAAACCCTAAGTAAATGAGAATAAGCCTAGCGAGGACGGAAATGACCTAAATGTTCAACCAAAGACACAAACGTACTTATTGGATGCACAAGATTTGTTAAAAACCCTAATTGGATGAGAATAAGCCTAGGGAGGACGAAAATGACCTAAATGTTCAACTAAAGAGACAAACGTACTTATTGGATGCATAAGATTGTTTAAAAACCCTAATTGGATGAGAATAAGCCTAGGGAGGACGAAAATGACCTAAATGTTCATCCAATTACACAAAATCACTTGTTCGATGCACAAGATTGGTTAAAAACCCTAATTGGACGAGAATAAGCCTAGGGAGGACGAAAATGACCTAAATGTTCAACCAAAGACACAAACATATTTATTGAATGCACAAGATTGGTTAAAAACCCTAATTGGATGAGAATAATCCTAGGGAGGACGAAAATGACCTAAATGATCAATCAATGACACAAAATCAATTATTGGATGCACAAGATTGGTTAAAAACCCTAATTGGATGAGAATAAGCATAGGGAGGAAGATAATGACCTAAATTTTCAACCAATGACACAAAATCACTTATTGGATGCACAAGATTGGTTAAAAACCCTAATTGGACGAGAATAAGCCTAGGGAGGACGAAAATGACCTAAATTTTCAACCAATGACACAAAATCACTTATTGGATGCACAATATTAGTTAAAAACCCTAATTGGACGAGAATAAGCCTTGAGAGGACAAAAATGACCTAAATGTTCAACCAATGACACAAAATCACTTATTGGATGCACAAGATTGGTTAAAAACCCTAATTGGACGAGAATAAGCCTAGGGAGGACGAAAATGACCTAAATGTTCAACCAATGACACAAAATCACTTATTGGATGCACAAGATTGGTTAAAAACCCAAATTGGACGAGAATTAGCCTAGGGAGGACAAAAATGACCTAAATGCTCAACCAATGACACCAAATCACTTATTGGATGCACAAGATTGGTTAAAAACCCTAATTGGACGAGAATAAGCCTAGGGAGGACGAAAATGACCTAAATGTTCAACCAATGACACAAATGTACTTATTGGATGCACAAGATTGGTTAAAAACCCTAATTGGACGAGAATAAGCCTTGGGAAGACGAAAATGACCTAAATGTTCAACCAATGACACAAAAGCACTTATTGGATGCACAAGATTGGTTAAAAACCCTAATTGGACGAGAATAAGCATTGGGAGGACGAAAATGACCTAAATGTTCAACCAATGACACAAATGTACTTATTGGATGCACAAGATTGGTTAAAAACCCTAATTGGACGAGAATAAGCCTAGGGAGGACGAAAATGCCCTAAATGTTCACCCAATGACACAAAATCACTTATTGGATGCACAAGATTGGTTAAAAACCCTAATTGGACGAGAATAAGCCTAGGGAGGACGAAAATGACCTAAATGTTCAACCAATGACACAAAATCACTTATTGGATGCACAAGATTGGTTAAAAACCCTTATTGGACGAGAAAAAGCCTTGGAAGGACGAAAATGACCTAAATGTTCAACCAATGACACAAAATCACTTATTGGATGCACAAGATTGGTTCAAAACCCTAATTGGACGAGAATAAGACTTGGGAGGACGAAAATGACCTAAATGTTCAACCAATGACACAAAATCACTTATTGGATGCACAAGATTGGTTAAAAACCCTAATTGGATGAGAATAAGCCTTGGGAGGACGAAAATGACCTAAATGTTCAACCAATGCACAAAATCACTTATTGGATGCACAAGATTGGTTAAAAACCCTAATTGGACGAGAATAAGCCTAGGGAGGACGAAAATGACCTAAATGTTCAACCAATGACACAAAATCACTTATTGGATGCACAAGATTGGTTAAAAACCCTAATTGGACGAGAATAAGCCTCAGGAGGACGAAAATGACCTAAATGTTCAACCAATGACACAAAATCACTTATTGGATGCACAAGATTGGTTAAAAACCCTAATTGGACGAGAATAAGCCTAGGGAGGACGAAAATGACCTAAATGTTCAACCAAAGACACAAACGTACTTATTGGATGCACAAGATTGGTTAAAAACCCTAATTGGATGAGAATAAGCCTAGGGAGGACGAAAATGACCTAAATGTTCAACCAAAGACACAAACGTACTTATTGGATGCAAAAGATTGGTTAAAAACCCTAATTGGCTGAGAATAAGCCTAGGGAGGACGAAAATGACCTAAATTTTTAACCAATGACACAAAATCACTTATTGGATGCACAAGATAAGTTAAAAACCCTAATTAGATGATAATAAGCCTAGGGAGGACGAAAATGATCTAAATAATCAACCAATGACACAAAATCACTTATTGGATGCACAAGATTGGTTAAAAACCCTAATTGGACGAGAATAACCCTAGGGAGGACGAAAATGACCTAAATGTTCAACCAAAGACACAAACGTACTTATTGGATGCAAAAGATTGGTTAAAAACCCTAATTGGATGAGAATAAGCCTAGGGAGGACGAAAATGACCTAAATGTTCAACAAAAGAGACAAACGTACTTATTGGATGCATAAGATTGGTTAAAAACCCAAATTGGATGAGAATAATTCTAGGGAGGACGAAAATGACCTAAATGTTCAACCGAAGAGACAAACGTATTTATTGGATGCATAAGATTCGTTAAAAACCCTAATTGGATGAGAATAAGCCTAGGGATGACGAAAATGACCTAAATGTTGAACCAAAGAGACAAACGTACTTATTGGATGCACAAGATTGGTTAAAAACCCTAATTGGATGAGAATAAGCCTAGCGAGGACGAAAATGACCTAAATGTTCAACCAAAGACACAAACGTACTTATTGGATGCACAAGATTAATTAAAAACCCGAATTCGATGAGAATAAGCCTAGGGAGGACGAAAATGACCTAAATGTTCAACCAAAGAGACAAACGTATTTATTGGATGCACAAGATTGGTTAAAAACCCTAATTGGATGAGAATAAGCCTAGGGATGACGAAAACGACCTAAATTTTCAACCAAAGAGACAAACGTACTTATTGGATGCACAAGATTGGTTACAACCCCTAATTGAATGAGAATAAGCCTAGGGAGGAGTAAAATGACATAAATGTTCAACCAAAGACACAAACGTACTTATTGGATGCAAAAGATTGGTTAAAAACCCTAATTGGCTGAGAATAAGCCTAGGGAGGACGAAAATGACCTAAATTTTTAACCAATGACACAAAATCACTTATTGGATGCACAAGATAAGTTAAAAACCCTAATTAGATGATAATAAGCCTAGGGAGGACGAAAATGATCTAAATAATCAACCAATGACACAAAATCACTTATTGGATGCACAAGATTGGTTAAAAACCCTAATTGGACGAGAAAAACCCTAGGGAGGACGAAAATGACCTAAATGTTCAACCAAAGACACAAACGTACTTATTGGATGCACAAGATTGGTTAAAAACACTAATTGGACGAGAATAACCCTAGGGAGGACGAAAATGACCTAAATGTTCAACCAAAGACACAAACGTACTTATTGGATGCACAAGATTGCTTAAAAACCCTAATTGGACGAGAATAACCCTAGGAAGGACGAAAATGACCTAAATGTTCAACCAAAGACACAAACGTACTTATTGGAAGCACAAGATTGGTTAAAAACCCTAGTTGGATGAGAATAAGCCTAGGGAGGACGAAAATGACCTAAATAATCAACCAAAGAGACAAACGTATTTATTGGATGTATAAATTTGGTTAAAAACCCTAATTGGATGAAAATAAGCCTAAGGATGACGAAAATGACCTAAATGTTCAACCAAAGACACAAACGTATTTATTGGATGCAAAAGATTGGTTAAAAACCCTAATTGGATGAGAATAAGCCTAGGGATGACGAAAATGACCTAAATGTTTAACCAAAGAGACAAACGTACTTGTTGGATGCACAAGATTGGTTAAAAACCCTAATTGGATGAGAATAATTCTAGGGAGGACGAAAATGACCTAAATGTTCAACCGAAGAGACAAACGTATTTATTGGATGCATAAGATTGGTTAAAAACCCTAATTGGATGAGAATAAGCCTAGGGATGACGAATATGACCTAAATGTTGAACCAAAGAGACAAACGTACTTATTGGATGCACAAGATTGGTTAAAAACCCTAATTGGATGAGAATAAGCCTAGCGAGGACGAAAATGACCTAAATGTTCAACCAAAGACACAAACGTACTTATTGGATGCACAAGATTAATTAAAAACCCGAATTGGATGAGAATAAGCCTAGGGAGGACGAAAATGACCTAAATGTTCAACCAAAGAGACAAACGTATTTATTGGATGCACAAGATTGGTTAAAAACCCTAATTGGATGAGAATAAGCCTAGGGATGACGAAAACGACCTAAATTTTCAACCAAAGAGACAAACGTACTTATTGGATGCACAAGATTGGTTACAACCCCTAATTGAATGAGAATAAGCCTAGGGAGGAGGAAAATGACCTAAATGTTCAACCAAAGACACAAACGTACTTATTGGATGCAAAAGATTGGTTAAAAACCCTAATTGGCTGAGAATAAGCCTAGGGAGGACGAAAATGACCTAAATTTTTAACCAATGACACAAAATCACTTATTGGTTGCACAAGATAAGTTAAAAATCCTAATTAGATGATAATAAGCCTAGGGAGGACGAAAATGATCTAAATAATCAACCAATGACACAAAATCACTTATTGGATGCACAAGATTGGTTAAAAACCCTAATTGGACGAGAAAAACCCTAGGGAGGACGAAAATGACCTAAATGTTCAACCAAAGACACAAACGTACTTATTGGATGCACAAGATTGGTTAAAAACCCTAATTGGACGAGAATAACCCTAGGGAGGACGAAAATGACCTAAATGTTCAACCAAAGACACAAACGTACTTATTGGATGCAAAAGATTGGTTAAAAACCCTAATTGGCTGAGAATAAGCCTAGGGAGGACGAAAATGACCTAAATTTTTAACCAATGACACAAAATCACTTATTGGATGCACAAGATAAGTTAAAAACCCTAATTAGATGATAATAAGCCTAGGGAGGACGAAAATGATCTAAATAATCAACCAATGACACAAAATCACTTATTGGATGCACAAGATTGGTTAAAAACCCTAATTGGACGAGAAAAACCCTAGCGTGGACGAAAATGACCTAAATGTTCAACCAAAGACACAAACGTACTTATTGGATGCACAAGATTGGTTAAAAACCCTAATTGGACGAGAATAACCCTAGGGAGGACGAAAATGACCTAAATGTTCAACCAAAGACACAAACGTACTTATTGGATGCAAAAGATTGGTTAAAAACCCTAATTGGATGAGAATAAGCCTAGGGAGGACGAAAATGTCCTAAATGTTCAACTAAAGAGACAAACGTACTTATTGGATGCATAAGATTGGTTAAAAACCCTAATTGGATGAGAACAATTCTAGGGAGGACGAAAATGACCTAAATGTTCAACCGAAGAGACAAACGTATTTATTGGATGCATAAGATTGGTTAAAAACCCTAATTGGATGAGAATAAGCCTAGGGATGACGAAAATGACCTAAATGTTGAACCAAAGAGACAAACGTACTTATTGGATGCACAAGATTGGTTAAAAACCTTAATTGGATGAGAATAAGCCTAGCGAGGACGAAAATGACCTAAATGTTCAACCAAAGACACAAACGTACTTATTGGATGCACAAGATTAATTAAAAACCCGAATTGGATGAGAATAAGCCTAGGGAGGACGAAAATGACCTAAATGTTCAACCAAAGAGACAAACGTATTTATTGGATGCACAAGATTGGTTAAAAACCCTAATTGGATGAGAATAAGCCTAGGGAGGACGAAAATGACCTAAATGTTCAACCAAAGACACAAACGTACTTATTGGATGCACAAGATTGGTTAAAAACCCTAATTGGACGAGAAAAACCCTAGGGAGGACGAAAATGACCTAAATGTTCAACCAAAGACACAAACGTACTTATTGGATGCACAAGATTGGTTAAAAACCCTAATTGGACGAGAATAACCCTAGGGAGGACGAAAATGACCTAAATGTTCAACCAAAGACACAAACGTACTTATTGGATGCAAAAGATTGGTTAAAAACCCTAATTGGCTGAGAATAAGCCTAGGGAGGACGAAAATGACCTAAATTTTTAACCAATGACACAAAATCACTTATTGGATGCACAAGATAAGTTAAAAACCCTAATTAGATGATAATAAGCCTAGGGAGGACGAAAATGATCTAAATAATCAACCAATGACACAAAATCACTTATTGGATGCACAAGATTGGTTAAAAACCCTAATTGGACGAGAAAAACCCTAGGGAGGACGAAAATGACCTAAATGTTCAACCAAAGACACAAACGTACTTATTGGATGCAAAAGATTGGTTAAAAACCCTAATTGGATGAGAATAAGCCTAGGGAGGACGAAAATGACCTAAATGTTAACCTAAAGAGACAAACGTACTTATTGGATGCATAAGATTGGTTAAAAACCCTAATTGGATGAGAATAAGCCTAGCGATGAAGGAAATGACCTAAATGTTCAACCAAAGACACAAAGGTACTTATTGGATGCACAAGATTTGTTAAAAACCCTAATTGGATGAGAATAAGCCTAGGGAGGACGAAAATGACCTAAATGTTCAACCAAAGACACAAACGTACTTATTGGATGCAAAAGATTGGTTAAAAACCCTAATTGGCTGAGAATAAGCCTAGGGAGGACGAAAATGACCTAAATTTTTAACCAATGACACAAAATCACTTATTGGATGCACAAGATAAGTTAAAAACCCTAATTAGATGATAATAAGCCTAGGGAGGACGAAAATGATCTAAATAATCAACCAATGACACAATCACTTATTGGATGCACAACATTGGTTAAAAACCCTAATTGGACGAGAAAAACCCTAGGGAGGACGAAAATGACCTAAATGTTCAACCAAAGACACAAACGTACTTATTGGATGCACAAGATTGGTTAAAAACCCTAATTGGACGAGAATAACCCTAGGGAGGACGAAAATGACCTAAATGTTCAACCAAAGACACAAACGTACTTATTGGATGCAAAAGATTGGTTAAAAACCCTAATTGGATGAGAATAAGCCTAGGGAGGACGAAAATGACCTAAATGTTCAACTAAAGAGACAAACGTACTTATTGGATGCATAAGATTGGTTAAAAACCCTAATTGGATGAGAATAAGCCTAGCGAGGACGGAAATGACCTAAATGTTCAACCAATTACACAAAATCACTTGTTGGATGCACAAGATTGGTTAAAAACCCTAATTGGACGAGAATAAGCCTAGGGAGGACGAAAATGACCTAAATGTTCAACCAACGACACAAACATACTTATTGGATGCACAAGATTGGTTAAAAACCCTAATTGGATGAGAATAATCCTAGGGAGGACGAAAATGACCTAAATGATCAATCAATAACACAAAATCACTTATTGGATGCACAAGATTGGTTAAAAACACTAATTGGATGAGAAAAAGCATAGGGAGGAAGATAATGACCTAAATTTTCAACCAATGACAGAAAATCACTTATTGGATGCAAAAGATTGGTTAAAAACCCTAATTGGCTGAGAATAAGCCTAGGGAGGACGAAAATGACCTAAATTTTTAACCAATGACACAAAATCACTTATTGGATGCACAAGATAAGTTAAAAACCCTAATTAGATGATAATAAGCCTAGGGAGGACGAAAATGATCTAAATAATCAACCAATGACAAAAAATCACTTATTGGATGCACAAGATTGGTTAAAAACCCTAATTGGACGAGAAAAACCCTAGGGAGGACGAAAATGACCTAAATTTTCAACCAAAGACACAAACGTACTTATTGGATGCACAAGATTGGTTAAAAACCCTAATTGGACGAGTATAACCCTAGGGAGGACGAAAATGACCTAAATGTTCAACCAAAGACACAAACGTACTTATTGGATGCAAAAGATTGGTTAAAAACCCTAATTGGATGAGAATAAGCCTAGGGAGGACGAAAATGACCGAAATGTTCAACTAAAGAGACAAACGTACTTATTGGATGGATAAGATTGGTTAAAAACCCTAATTGGATGAGAATAAGCCTAGCGAGGACGGAAATGACCTAAATGTTCAACCAAAGACACAAAGGTACTTATTGGATGCACAAGATTTGTTAAAAACCCTAATTGGATGAGAATAAGCCTAGGGAGGACGAAAATGACCTAAATGTTCAACCAAAGACACAAACGTACTTATTGGATGCAAAAGATTGGTTAAAAACCCTAATTGGCTGAGAATAAGCCTAGGGAGGACGAAAATGACCTAAATTTTTAACCAATGACACAAAATCACTTATTGGATGCACAAGATAAGTTAAAAACCCTAATTACATGATAATAAGCCTAGGGAGGACGAAAATGATCTAAATAATCAACCAATGACACAAAATCACTTATTGGATGCACAACATTGGTTAAAAACCCTAATTGGACGAGAAAAACCCTAGGGAGGACGAAAATGACCTAAATGTTCAACGAAAGACACAAACGTACTTATTGGATGCACAAGATTTGTTAAAAACCCTAATTGGACGAGTATAACCCTAGGGAGGACGAAAATGACCTAAATGTTCAACCAAAGACACAAACGTACTTATTGGATGCAAAAGATTGGTTAAAAACCCTAATTGGATGAGAATAAGCCTAGGGAGGACGAAAATGACCTAAATGTTCAACTAAAGAGACAAACGTACTTATTGGATGGATAAGATTGGTTAAAAACCCTAATTGGATGAGAATAAGCCTAGCGAGGACGGAAATGACCTAAATGTTCAACCAATTACACAAAATCACTTGTTGGATGCACAAGATTGGTTAAAAACCCTAATTGGACGAGAATAAGCCTAGGGAGGACGAAAATGACCTAAATGTTCAACCAACGACACAAACATACTAATTGGATGCACAAGATTGGTTAAAAACCCTAATTGGATGAGAATAATCCTAGGGAGGACGAAAATGACCTAAATGATCAATCAATAACACAAAATCACTTATTGGATGCACAAGATTGGTTAAAAACACTAATTGGATGAGAAAAAGCATAGGGAGGAAGATAATGACCTAAATTTTCAACCAATGACAGAAAATCACTTATTGGATGCAAAAGATTGGTTAAAAACCCTAATTGGCTGAGAATAAGCCTAGGGAGGACGAAAATGACCTACATTTTTAACCAATGACACAAAATCACTTATTGGATGCACAAGATAAGTTAAAAACCCTAATTAGATGATAATAAGCCTAGGGAGGACGAAAATGATCTAAATAATCAACCAATGACACAAAATCACTT
>JBBPBP010009779.1:46369887-46406823 GCA_037974735.1 Cicer chorassanicum | reverse complement strand
ACTTATTGGATGCACAAGATTGGTTAAAAACCCTAATTGGACGAGAATAACCCTAGGGAGGACGAAAATGACCTAAATGTTCAACCAAAGACACAAACGTACTTATTGGATGCAAAAGATTGGTTAAAAACCCTAATTGAATGAGAATAAGCCTAGGGAGGATGAAAATGACCTAAATGTTCAACCAAAGACACAAACGTACTTATTGGATGCACAAGATTGGTTAAAAACCCTAATTGGACGAGAATAACCCTAGGGAGGACGAAAATGACCTAAATGTTCAACCAAAGACACAAACGTACTTATTGGATGCAAAAGATTGGTTAAAAACCCTAATTGGATGAGAATAAGCCTAGGGAGGACGAAAATGACCTAAATGTTAACCTAAAGAGACAAACGTACTTATTGGATGCATAAGATTGGTTAAAAACCCTAATTGGATGAGAATAAGCCTAGCGATGAAGGAAATGACCTAAATGTTCAACCAAAGACACAAAGGTACTTATTGGATGCACAAGATTTGTTAAAAACCCTAATTGGATGAGAATAAGCCTAGGGAGGACGAAAATGACCTAAATGTTCAACCAAAGACACAAACGTACTTATTGGATGCAAAAGATTGGTTAAAAACCCTAATTGGCTGAGAATAAGCCTAGGGAGGACGAAAATGACATAAATTTTTAACCAATGACACAAAATCACTTATTGGATGCACAAGATAAGTTAAAAACCCTAATTAGATGATAATAAGCCTAGGGAGGACGAAAATGATCTAAATAATCAACCAATGACACAAAATCACTTGTTGGATGCACAAGATTGGTTAAAAACCCTAATTGGACGAGAAAAACCCTAGGGAGGACGAAAATGACCTAAATATTCAACCAAAGACACAAACGTACTTATTGGATGCACAAGATTGGTTAAAAACCCTAATTGGACGAGAATAACCCTAGGGAGGACGAAAATGACCTAAATGTTCAACCAAAGACACAAACGTACTTATTGGATGCAAAAGATTGGTTAAAAACCCTAATTGGATGAGAATAAGCCTAGGGAGGACGAAAATGACCTAAATGTTCAACTAAAGAGACAAACGTACTTATTGGATGCATAAGATTGGTTAAAAACCCTAATTGGATGAGAATAATTCTAGGGAGGACGAAAATGACCTAAATGTTCAACCGAAGAGACAAACGTATTTATTGGATGCATAAGATTGGTTAAAAACCCTAATTGGATGAGAATAAGCCTAGGGATGACGAAAATGACCTAAATGTTGAACCAAAGAGACAAACGTACTTATTGGATGCACAAGATTGTTTAAAAACCCTAATTGGATGAGAATAAGCCTAGCGAGGACGAAAATGACCTAAATGTTTAACCTAAGACACAAACGTACTTATTGGATGCACAAGATTAATTAAAAACCCGAATTGGATGAGAATAAGCCTAGCGAGGACGAAAATGACCTAAATGTTCAACCAAAGACACAAACGTACTTATTGGATTCACAAGATTAATTAAAAACCCGAATTGGATGAGAATAAGCCTAGGGAGGACGAAAATGACCTAAATGTTCAACCAAAGAGACAAACGTATTTATTGGATGCACAAGATTGGTTAAAAACCCTAATTGGATGAGAATAAGCCTAGGGATGACGAAAACGACCTAAATTTTCAACCAAAGAGACAAACGTACTTATTGGATGCACAAGATTGGTTACAACCCCTAATTGAATGAGAATAAGCCTAGGGAGGAGGAAAATGACATAAATGTTCAACCAAAGACACAAACGTACTTATTGGATGCAAAAGATTGGTTAAAAACCCTAATTGGCTGAGAATAAGCCTAGGGAGGACGAAAATGACCTAAATTTTTAACCAATGACACAAAATCACTTATTGGATGCACAAGATAAGTTAAAAACCCTAATTAGATGATAATAAGCCTAAGGAGGACGAAAATGATCTAAATGTTCAACCAATGACACAAAATCACTTATTGGATGCACAAGATTGGTTAAAAACCCTAATTGGACGAGAAAAACCCTAGGGAGGACGAAAATGACCTAAATGTTCAACCAAAGACACAAACGTACTTATTGGATGCACAAGATTGGTTAAAAACACTAATTGGACGAGAATAACCCTAGGGAGGACGAAAATGACCTAAATGTTCAACCAAAGACACAAACGTACTTATTGGATGCAAAAGATTGGTTAAAAACCGTAATTGGCTGAGAATAAGCCTAGGGAGGACGAAAATGACCTAAATTTTTAACCAATGACACAAAATCACTTATTGGATGCACAAGATAAGTTAAAAACCCTAATTAGATGATAATAAGCCTAGGGAGGACGAAAATGATCTAAATAATCAACCAATGACACAAAATCACTTATTGGATGCACAAGATTGGTTAAAAACCCTAATTGGACGAGAAAAACCCTAGGGAGGACGAAAATGACCTAAATGTTCAACCAAAGACACAAACGTACTTATTGGATGCACAAGATTGGTTAAAAACACTAATTGGACGAGAATAACCCTAGGGAGGACGAAAATGACCTAAATGTTCAACCAAAGACACAAACGTACTTATTGGATGCACAAGATTGCTTAAAAACCCTAATTGGACGAGAATAACCCTAGGAAGGACGAAAATGACCTAAATGTTCAACCAAAGACACAAACGTACTTATTGGAAGCACAAGATTGGTTAAAAACCCTAGTTGGATGAGAATAAGCCTAGGGAGGACGAAAATGACCTAAATAATCAACCAAAGAGACAAACGTATTTATTGGATGTATAAATTTGGTTAAAAACCCTAATTGGATGAAAATAAGCCTAAGGATGACGAAAATGACCTAAATGTTCAACCAAAGACACAAACGTATTTATTGGATGCAAAAGATTGGTTAAAAACCCTAATTGGATGAGAATAAGCCTAGGGATGACGAAAATGACCTAAATGTTTAACCAAAGAGACAAACGTACTTGTTGGATGCACAAGATTGGTTAAAAACCCTAATTGGATGAGAATAATTCTAGGGAGGACGAAAATGACCTAAATGTTCAACCGAAGAGACAAACGTATTTATTGGATGCATAAGATTGGTTAAAAACCCTAATTGGATGAGAATAAGCCTAGGGATGACGAATATGACCTAAATGTTGAACCAAAGAGACAAACGTACTTATTGGATGCACAAGATTGGTTAAAAACCCTAATTGGATGAGAATAAGCCTAGCGAGGACGAAAATGACCTAAATGTTCAACCAAAGACACAAACGTACTTATTGGATGCACAAGATTAATTAAAAACCCGAATTGGATGAGAATAAGCCTAGGGAGGACGAAAATGACCTAAATGTTCAACCAAAGAGACAAACGTATTTATTGGATGCACAAGATTGGTTAAAAACCCTAATTGGATGAGAATAAGCCTAGGGATGACGAAAACGACCTAAATTTTCAACCAAAGAGACAAACGTACTTATTGGATGCACAAGATTGGTTACAACCCCTAATTGAATGAGAATAAGCCTAGGGAGGAGGAAAATGACCTAAATGTTCAACCAAAGACACAAACGTACTTATTGGATGCAAAAGATTGGTTAAAAACCCTAATTGGCTGAGAATAAGCCTAGGGAGGACGAAAATGACCTAAATTTTTAACCAATGACACAAAATCACTTATTGGTTGCACAAGATAAGTTAAAAATCCTAATTAGATGATAATAAGCCTAGGGAGGACGAAAATGATCTAAATAATCAACCAATGACACAAAATCACTTATTGGATGCACAAGATTGGTTAAAAACCCTAATTGGACGAGAAAAACCCTAGGGAGGACGAAAATGACCTAAATGTTCAACCAAAGACACAAACGTACTTATTGGATGCACAAGATTGGTTAAAAACCCTAATTGGACGAGAATAACCCTAGGGAGGACGAAAATGACCTAAATGTTCAACCAAAGACACAAACGTACTTATTGGATGCAAAAGATTGGTTAAAAACCCTAATTGGCTGAGAATAAGCCTAGGGAGGACGAAAATGACCTAAATTTTTAACCAATGACACAAAATCACTTATTGGATGCACAAGATAAGTTAAAAACCCTAATTAGATGATAATAAGCCTAGGGAGGACGAAAATGATCTAAATAATCAACCAATGACACAAAATCACTTATTGGATGCACAACATTGGTTAAAAACCCTAATTGGACGAGAAAAACCCTAGGGAGGACGAAAATGACCTAAATGTTCAACCAAAGACACAAACGTACTTATTGGATGCACAAGATTGGTTAAAAACCCTAATTGGACGAGAATAACCCTAGGGAGGACGAAAATGACCTAAATGTTCAACCAAAGACACAAACGTACTTATTGGATGCAAAAGATTGGTTAAAAACCCTAATTGGATGAGAATAAGCCTAGGGAGGACGAAAATGACCTAAATGTTCAACTAAAGAGACAAACGTACTTATTGGATGCATAAGATTGGTTAAAAACCCTAATTGGATGAGAATAAGCCTAGCGAGGACGGAAATGACCTAAATGTTCAACCAATTACACAAAATCACTTGTTGGATGCACAAGATTGGTTAAAAACCCTAATTGGACGAGAATAAGCCTAGGGAGGACGAAAATGACCTAAATGTTCAACCAACGACACAAACATACTTATTGGATGCACAAGGTTGGTTAAAAACCCTAATTGGATGAGAAAAAGCATAGGGAGGAAGATAATGACCTAAATTTTTAACCAATGACAGAAAATCACTTATTGGATGCAACAGATTGGTTAAAAACCCTAATTGGCTGAGAATAAGCCTAGGGAGGACGAAAATGACCTAAATTTTTAACCAATGACACAAAATCACTTATTGGAAGCACAAGATAAGTTAAAAACCCTAATTAGATGATAATAAGCCTAGGGAGGACGAAAATGATCTAAATAATCAACCAATGACACAAAATCACTTATTGGATGCACAAGATTGGTTAAAAACCCTAATTGGACGAGAAAAACCCTAGGGAGGACGAAAATGACCTAAATTTTCAACCAAAGACACAAACGTACTTATTGGATGCACAAGATTGGTTAAAAACCCTAATTGGACGAGAATAACCCTAGGGAGGACGAAAATGACCTAAATGTTCAACCAAACACACAAACGTACTTATTGGATGCAAACGATTGGTTAAAAACCCTAATTGGATGAGAATAAGCCTAGGGAGGACGAAAATGACCTAAATGTTCAACTAAAGAGACAAACGTACTTATTGGATGCATAAGATTGGTTAAAAACCCTAATTGGATGAGAATAATTCTAGGGAGGACGAAAATGACCTAAATGTTCAACCGAAGAGACAAACGTATTTATTGGATGCATAAGATTGGTTAAAAACCCTAATTGGATGAGAATAAGCCTAGGGATGACGAAAATGACCTAAATGTTGAACCAAAGAGACAAACGTACTTATTGGATGCACAAGATTGGTTCAAAACCCTAATTGGATGAGAATAAGCCTAGCGAGGACGAAAATGACCTAAATGTTCAACCAAAGACACAAACGTACTTATTGGATGCACAAGATTAATTAAAAACCCGAATTGGATGAGAATAAGCCTAGGGAGGACAAAAATGACCTAAATGTTCAACCAAAGAGACAAACGTATTTATTGGATGCACAAGATTGGTTAAAAACCCTAATTGGATGAGAATAAGCCTAGGGATGACGAAAACGACCTAAATTTTCAACCAAAGAGACAAACGTACTTATTGGATGCACAAGATTGGTTACAACCCCTAATTGAATGAGAATAAGCCTAGGGAGGAGGAAAATGACCTAAATGTTCAACCAAAGACACAAACGTACTTATTGGATGCAAAAGATTGGTTAAAAACCCTAATTGGCTGAGAATAAGCCTATGGAGGACGAAAATGACCTAAATTTTTAACCAATGACACAAAATCACTTATTGGATGCACAAGATAAGTTAAAAACCCTAATTAGATGATAATAAGCCTAGGGAGGACGAAAATGATCTAAATAATCAACCAATGACACAAAATCACTTATTGGATGCACAAGATTGGTTAAAAACCCTAATTGGACGAGAAAAACCCTAGGGAGGACGAAAATGACCTAAATGTTCAACCAAAGACACAAACGTACTTATTGGATGCACAAGATTGGTTAAAAACACTAATTGGACGAGAATAACCCTAGGGAGGACGAAAATGACCTAAATGTTCAACCAAAGACACAAACGTACTTATTGGATGCAAAAGATTGGTTAAAAACCCTAATTGGATGAGAATAAGCCTAGGGAGGACGAAAATGACCTAAATGTTAACCTAAAGAGACAAACGTACTTATTGGATGCATAAGATTGGTTAAAAACCCTAATTGGATGAGAATAAGCCTAGCGATGAAGGAAATGACCTAAATGTTCAACCAAAGACACAAAGGTACTTATTGGATGCACAAGATTTGTTAAAAACCCTAATTGGATGAGAATAAGCCTAGGGAGGACGAAAATGACCTAAATGTTCAACCAAAGACACAAACGTACTTATTGGATGCAAAAGAT
This sequence comes from Cicer chorassanicum, assembly GCA_037974735.1. NCBI lineage: Eukaryota > Viridiplantae > Streptophyta > Magnoliopsida > Fabales > Fabaceae > Cicer > Cicer chorassanicum. The sequence goes on along the minus strand of JBBPBP010009779.1, from coordinate 46,400,203 downwards.
TGGTTAAAAACCCTAATTGGCTGAGAATAAGCCTAGGGAGGACGAAAATGACATAAATTTTTAACCAATGACACAAAATCACTTATTGGATGCACAAGATAAGTTAAAAACCCTAATTAGATGATAATAAGCCTAGGGAGGACGAAAATGATCTAAATAATCAACCAATGACACAAAATCACTTATTGGATGCACAAGATTGGTTAAAAACCCTAATTGGACAAGAAAAACCCTAGGGAGGACGAAAATGACCTAAATGTTCAACCAAAGACACAAACGTACTTATTGGATGCACAAGATTGGTTAAAAACCCTAATTGGACGAGAATAACCCTAGGGAGGACGAAAATGACCTAAATGTTCAACCAAAGACACAAACGTACTTATTGGATGCAAAAGATTGGTTAAAAACCCTAATTGGATGAGAATAAGCCTAGGGAGGACGAAAATGACCTAAATGTTCAACTAAAGAGACAAACGTACTTATTGGATGCATAAGATTGGTTAAAAACCCTAATTGGATGAGAATAATTCTAGGGAGGACGAAAATGACCTAAATGTTCAACCGAAGAGACAAACGTATTTATTGGATGCATAAGATTGGTTAAAAACCCTAATGGGATGAGAATAAGCCTAGGGATGACGAAAATGACCTAAATGTTGAACCAAAGAGACAAACGTACTTATTGGATGCACAAGATTGGTTAAAAACCCTAATTGGATGAGAATAAGCCTAGCGAGGACGAAAATGACCTAAATGTTCAACCAAAGACACAAACGTACTTATTGGATGCACAAGATTAATTAAAAACCCGAATTGGATGAGAATAAGCCTAGGGAGGACGAAAATGACCTAAATGTTCAACCAAAGAGACAAACGTATTTATTGGATGCATAAGATTGGTTAAAAACCCAAATTGGATGAGAGTAAGCCTAGGGATGACGAAAATGACCTAAATGTTTAACCAAAGAGACAAACGTACTTATTGGATGCACAAGATTGGTTAAAAACCCTAAGTAAATGAGAATAAGCCTAGCGAGGACGGAAATGACCTAAATGTTCAACCAAAGACACAAACGTACTTATTGGATGCACAAGATTGGTTAAAAACCCTAATTGGATGAGAATAAGCCTAGGGAGGACGAAAATGACCTAAATGTTCAACCAAAGAGACAAACGTATTTATTGGATGCACAAGATTGGTTAAAAACACTAATTGGATCAGAATAAGCCTAGGGAGGACGAAAATGACCTAAATGTTCAACTAAAGAGACAAACGTACTTATTGGATGCATAAGATTGTTTAAAAACCCTAATTGGATGAGAATAATTCTAGGGAGGACGAAAATGACCTAAATGTTCATCCAATTACACAAAATCACTTGTTCGATGCACAAGATTGGTTAAAAACCCTAATTGGACGAGAATAAGCCTAGGGAGGACGAAAATGACCTAAATGTTCAACCAAAGACACAAACATATTTATTGAATGCAGAAGATTGGTTAAAAACCCTAATTGGATGAGAATAATCCTAGGGAGGACGAAAATGACCTAAATGATCAATCAATGACACAAAATCAATTATTGGATGCACAAGATTGGTTAAAAACCCTAATTGGATGAGAATAAGCATAGGGAGGAAGATAATGACCTAAATTTTCAACCAATGACACAAAATCACTTATTGGATGCACAAGATTGGTTAAAAACCCTAATTGGACGAGAATAAGCCTAGGGAGGACGAAAATGACCTAAATTTTCAACCAATGACACAAAATCACTTATTGGATGCACAAGATTGGTTAAAAACCTAATGGGACGAGAATAACCCTAGGGATGACGAAAATGACCTAAATGTTCAACCGAAGACACAAACGTACTTATTGGATGCACAAGATTGCTTAAAAACCCTAATTGGACGAGAATAACCCTAGGAAGGACGAAAATGACCTAAATGTTCAACCAAAGACACAAACGTACTTATTGGAAGCACAAGATTGGTTAAAAACCCTAGTTGGATGAGAATAAGCCTAGGGAGGACGAAAATGACCTAAATAATCAACCAAAGAGACAAACGTATTTATTGGATGTATAAATTTGGTTAAAAACCCTAATTGGATGAAAATAAGCCTAAGGATGACGAAAATGACCTAAATGTTCAACCAAAGACACAAACGTATTTATTGGATGCAAAAGATTGGTTAAAAACCCTAATTGGATGAGAATAAGCCTAGGGATGACGAAAATGACCTAAATGTTTAACCAAAGAGACAAACGTACTTATTGGATGCACAAGATTGGTTACAACCCCTAATTGAATGAGAATAAGCCTAGGGAGGAGGAAAATGACATAAATATTCAACCAAAGAGACAAACGTATTTATTGGATGCACAAGATTGGTTAAAAACACTAATTGGATCAGAATAAGCCTAGGGAGGACGAAAATGACCTAAATGTTCAACTAAAGAGACAAACGTACTTATTGGATGCATAAGATTGTTTAAAAACCCTAATTGGATGAGAATAATTCTAGGGAGGACGAAAATGACCTAAATATTCATCCAATTACACAAAATCACTTGTTCGATGCACAAGATTGGTTAAAAACCCTAATTGGACGAGAATAAGCCTAGGGAGGACGAAAATGACCTAAATGTTCAACCAAAGACACAAACATATTTATTGAATGCACAAGATTGGTTAAAAACCCTAATTGGATGAGAATAATCCTAGGGAGGACGAAAATGACCTAAATGATCAATCAATGACACAAAATCAATTATTGGATGCACAAGATTGGTTAAAAACCCTAATTGGATGAGAATAAGCATAGGGAGGAAGATAATGACCTAAATTTTCAACCAATGACACAAAATCACTTATTGGATGTACAAGATAAGTTACAACCCCTAATTGAATGAGAATAAGCCTAGGGAGGAGGAAAATGACATAAATGTTCAACCAAAGACACAAACGTACTTATTGGATGCAAAAGATTGGTTAAAAACCGTAATTGGCTGAGAATAAGCCTAGGGAGGACGAAAATGACCTAAATTTTTAACCAATGACACAAAATCACTTATTGGATGCACAAGATAAGTTAAAAACCCTAATTAGATGATATTAAGCCTAGGGAGGACGAAAATGATCTAAATAATCAACCAATGACACAAAATCACTTATTGGATGCACAAGATTGGTTAAAAACCCTAATTGGACGAGAAAAACCCTAGGGAGGACGAAAATGACCTAAATGTTCAACCAAAGACACAAACGTACTTATTGGATGCACAAGATTGGTTAAAAACACTAATTGGACGAGAATAACCCTAGGGAGGACGAAAATGACCTAAATGTTCAACCAAAGACACAAACGTACTTATTGGATGCAAAAGATTGGTTAAAAACCCTAATTGGATGAGAATAAGCCTAGGGAGGACGAAAATGACCTAAATGTTCAACTAAAGAGACAAACGTACTTATTGGATGCATAAGATTGGTTAAAAACCCTAATTGGATGAGAATAAGCCTAGCGAGGACGGAAATGACCTAAATGTTCAACCAAAGACACAAAGGTACTTATTGGATGCACAAGATTTGTTAAAAACCCTAATTGGATGAGAATAAGCCTAGGGAGGACGAAAATGACCTAAATGTTCAACCAAAGACACAAACGTACTTATTGGATGCAAAAGATTGGTTAAAAACCCTAATTGGCTGAGAATAAGCCTAGGGAGGACGAAAATGACCTAAATTTTTAACCAATGACACAAAATCACTTATTGGATGCACAAGATAAGTTAAAAACCCTAATTAGATGATAATAAGCCTAGGGAGGACGAAAATGATCTAAATAATCAACCAATGACACAAAATCACTTATTGGATGCACAAGATTGGTTAAAAACCCTAATTGGACGAGAATAACCCTAAGGAGGACGAAAATGACCTAAATGTTCAACCAAAGACACAAACGTACTTATTGGATGCAAAAGATTGGTTAAAAACCCTAATTGGATGAGAATAAGCCTAGGGAGGACGAAAATGACCTAAATGTTCAACTAAAGAGACAAACGTACTTATTGGATGCATAAGATTGGTTAAAAACCCTAATTGGATGAGAATAATTCTAGGGAGGATGAAAATGACCTAAATGTTCAACCGAAGAGACAAACGTATTTATTGGATGCATAAGATTGGTTAAAAACCCTAATTGGATGAGAATAAGCCTAGGGATGACGAAAATGACCTAAATGTTGAACCAAAGAGACAAACGTACTTATTGGATGCACAAGATTGGTTAAAAACCCTAATTGGATGACAATAAGCCTAGCGAGGACGAAAATGACCTAAATGTTCAACCAAAGACACAAACGTACTTATTGGATGCACAAGATTAATTAAAAACCCGAATTGGATGAGAATAAGCCTAGGGAGGACGAAAATGACCTAAATGTTCAACCAAAGAGACAAACGTATTTATTGGATGCACAAGATTGGTTAAAAACCCTAATTGGATGAGAATAAGCCTAGGGATGACGAAAACGACCTAAATTTTCAACCAAAGAGACAAACGTACTTATTGGATGCACAAGATTGGTTACAACCCCTAATTGAATGAGAATAAGCCTAGGGAGGAGGAAAATGACCTAAATGTTCAACCACAGACACAAACGTACTTATTGGATGCAAAAGATTGGTTAAAAACCCTAATTGGCTGAGAATAAGCCTAGGGAGGACGAAAATGACCTAAATTTTTAACCAATGACACAAAATCACTTATTGGATGCACAAGATAAGTTAAAAACCCTAATTAGATGATAATAAGCCTAGGGAGGACGAAAATGATCTAAATAATCAACCAATGACACAAAATCACTTATTGGATGCACAAGATTGGTTAAAAACCCTAATTGGACGAGAAAAACCCTAGGGAGGACGAAAATGACCTAAATGTTCAACCAAAGACACAAACGTACTTATTGGATGCACAAGATTGGTTAAAAACACTAATTGGACGAGAATAACCCTAGGGAGGACGAAAATGACCTAAATGTTCAACCAAAGACACAAACGTACTTATTGGATGCAAAAGTTTGGTTAAAAACCCTAATTGGATGAGAATAAGCCTAGGGAGGACGAAAATGACCTAAATGTTCAACTAAAGAGACAAACGTACTTATTGGATGCATAAGATTGGTTAAAAACCCTAATTGGATGAGAATAAGCCTAGCGAGGACTGAAATGACCTAAATGTTCAACCAAAGACACAAAGGTACTTATTGGATGCACAAGATTTGTTAAAAACCCTAATTGGATGAGAATAAGCCTAGGGAGGACGAAAATGACCTAAATGTTCAACCAAAGACACAAACGTACTTATTGGATGCAAAAGATTGGTTAAAAACCCTAATTGGATGAGAATAAGCCTAGGGAGGACGAAAATGACCTAAATGTTCAACTAAAGAGACAAACGTACTTATTGGATGCATAAGATTGGTTAAAAACCCTAATTGGATGAGAATAATTCTAGGGAGGACGAAAATGACCTAAATGTTCAACCGAAGAGACAAACGTATTTATTGGATGCATAAGATTGGTTAAAAACCCTAATTGGATGAGAATAAGCCTAGGGATGACGAAAATGACCTAAATGTTGAACCAAAGAGACAAACGTACTTATTGGATGCACAAGATTGTTTAAAAACCCTAATTGGATGAGAATAAGCCTAGCGAGGACGAAAATGACCTAAATGTTTAACCTAAGACACAAACGTACTTATTGGATGCACAAGATTAATTAAAAACCCGAATTGGATGAGAATAAGCCTAGCGAGGACGAAAATGACCTAAATGTTCAACCAAAGACACAAACGTACTTATTGGATTCACAAGATTAATTAAAAACCCGAATTGGATGAGAATAAGCCTAGGGAGGACGAAAATGACCTAAATGTTCAACCAAAGAGACAAACGTATTTATTGGATGCACAAGATTGGTTAAAAACCCTAATTGGATGAGAATAAGCCTAGGGATGACGAAAACGACCTAAATTTTCAACCAAAGAGACAAACGTACTTATTGGATGCACAAGATTGGTTACAACCCCTAATTGAATGAGAATAAGCCTAGGGAGGAGGAAAATGACCTAAATGTTCAACCAAAGACACAACTGTACTTATTGGATGCAAAAGATTGGTTAAAAACCCTAATTGGCTGAGAATAAGCCTAGGGAGGACGAAAATGACCTAAATTTTTAACCAATGACACAAAATCACTTATTGGATGCACAAGATAAGTTAAAAACCCTAATTAGATGATAATAAGCCTAGGGAGGACGAAAATGATCTAAATTTTCAACCAATGACACAAAATCACTGATTGGATGCACAAGATTGGTTAAAAACCCTAATTGGACGAGAAAAACCCTAGGGAGGACGAAAATGACCTAAATGTTCAACCAAAGACACAAACGTACTTATTGGATGCACAAGATTGGTTAAAAACCCTAATTGGACGAGAATAAGCCTAGGGAGGACGAAAATGACCTAAATGTTCAACCAAAGACACAAACGTACTTATTGGATGCAAAAGATTGGTTAAAAACCCTAATTGGATGAGAATAAGCCTAGGGAGGACGAAAATGACCTAAATGTTCAACTAAAGAGACAAACGTACTTATTGGATGCATAAGATTGGTTAAAAACCCTAATTGGATGAGAATAAGCCTAGCGAGGACTGAAATGACCTAAATGTTCAACCAAAGACACAAAGGTACTTATTGGATGCACAAGATTTGTTAAAAACCCTAATTGGATGAGAATAAGCCTAGGGAGGACGAAAATGACCTAAATGTTCAACCAAAGACACAAACGTACTTATTGGATGCAAAAGATTGGTTAAAAACCGTAATTGGCTGAGAATAAGCCTAGGGAGGACGAAAATGACCTAAATTTTTAACCAATGACACAAAATCACTTATTGGATGCACAAGATAAGTTAAAAACCCTAATTAGATGATAATAAGCCTAGGGAGGACGAAAATGATCTAAATAATCAACCAATGACACAAAATCACTTATTGGATGCACAAGATTGGTTAAAAACCCTAATTGGACGAGAAAAACCCTAGGGAGGACGAAAATGACCTAAATGTTCAACCAAAGACACAAACGTACTTATTGGATGCACAAGATTGGTTAAAAACCCTAATTGGACGAGAATAACCCTAGGGAGGACGAAAATGACCTAAATGTTCAACCAAAGACACAAACGTACTTATTGGATGCAAAAGATTGGTTAAAAACCCTAATTGGATGAGAATAAGCCTAGGGAAGACGAAAATGACCTAAATGTTCAACTAAAGAGACAAACGTACTTATTGGATGCATAAGATTGGTTAAAAACCCTAATTGGATGAGAATAATTCTAGGGAGGACGAAAATGACCTAAATGTTCAACCGAAGAGACAAACGTATTTATTGGATGCATAAGATTGGTTAAAAACCCTAATTGGATGAGAATAAGCCTAGGGATGACGAAAATGACCTAAATGTTGAACCAAAGAGACAAACGTACTTATTGGATGCACAAGATTGGTTCAAAACCCTAATTGGATGAGAATAAGCCTAGCGAGGACGAAAATGACCTAAATGTTCAACCAAAGACACAAACGTACTTATTGGATGCACAAGATTAATTAAAAACCCGAATTGGATGAGAATAAGCCTAGGGAGGACAAAAATGACCTAAATGTTCAACCAAAGAGACAAACGTATTTATTGGATGCACAAGATTGGTTAAAAACCCTAATTGGATGAGAATAAGCCTAGGGATGACGAAAACGACCTAAATTTTCAACCAAAGAGACAAACGTACTTATTGGATGCACAAGATTGGTTACAACCCCTAATTGAATGAGAATAAGCCTAGGGAGGAGGAAAATGACCTAAATGTTCAACCAAAGACACAAACGTACTTATTGGATGCAAAAGATTGGTTAAAAACCCTAATTGGCTGAGAATAAGCCTATGGAGGACGAAAATGACCTAAATTTTTAACCAATGACACAAAATCACTTATTGGATGCACAAGATAAGTTAAAAACCCTAATTAGATGATAATAAGCCTAGGGAGGACGAAAATGATCTAAATAATCAACCAATGACACAAAATCACTTATTGGATGCACAAGATTGGTTAAAAACCCTAATTGGACGAGAAAAACCCTAGGGAGGACGAAAATGACCTAAATGTTCAACCAAAGACACAAACGTACTTATTGGATGCACAAGATTGGTTAAAAACACTAATTGGACGAGAATAACCCTAGGGAGGACGAAAATGACCTAAATGTTCAACCAAAGACACAAACGTACTTATTGGATGCAAAAGATTGGTTAAAAACCCTAATTGGATGAGAATAAGCCTAGGGAGGACGAAAATGACCTAAATGTTAACCTAAAGAGACAAACGTACTTATTGGATGCATAAGATTGGTTAAAAACCCTAATTGGATGAGAATAAGCCTAGCGATGAAGGAAATGACCTAAATGTTCAACCAAAGACACAAAGGTACTTATTGGATGCACAAGATTTGTTAAAAACCCTAATTGGATGAGAATAAGCCTAGGGAGGACGAAAATGACCTAAATGTTCAACCAAAGACACAAACGTACTTATTGGATGCAAAAGATTGGTTAAAAACCCTAATTGGCTGAGAATAAGCCTAGGGAGGACGAAAATGACATAAATTTTTAACCAATGACACAAAATCACTTATTGGATGCACAAGATAAGTTAAAAACCCTAATTAGATGATAATAAGCCTAGGGAGGACGAAAATGATCTAAATAATCAACCAATGACACAAAATCACTTATTGGATGCACAAGATTGGTTAAAAACCCTAATTGGACAAGAAAAACCCTAGGGAGGACGAAAATGACCTAAATGTTCAACCAAAGACACAAACGTACTTATTGGATGCACAAGATTGGTTAAAAACCCTAATTGGACGAGAATAACCCTAGGGAGGACGAAAATGACCTAAATGTTCAACCAAAGACACAAACGTACTTATTGGATGCAAAAGATTGGTTAAAAACCCTAATTGGATGAGAATAAGCCTAGGGAGGACGAAAATGACCTAAATGTTCAACTAAAGAGACAAACGTACTTATTGGATGCATAAGATTGGTTAAAAACCCTAATTGGATGAGAATAATTCTAGGGAGGACGAAAATGACCTAAATGTTCAACCGAAGAGACAAACGTATTTATTGGATGCATAAGATTGGTTAAAAACCCTAATGGGATGAGAATAAGCCTAGGGATGACGAAAATGACCTAAATGTTGAACCAAAGAGACAAACGTACTTATTGGATGCACAAGATTGGTTAAAAACCCTAATTGGATGAGAATAAGCCTAGCGAGGACGAAAATGACCTAAATGTTCAACCAAAGACACAAACGTACTTATTGGATGCACAAGATTAATTAAAAACCCGAATTGGATGAGAATAAGCCTAGGGAGGACGAAAATGACCTAAATGTTCAACCAAAGAGACAAACGTATTTATTGGATGCACAAGATTGGTTAAAAACCCTAATTGGATAAGAATAAGCCTAGGGATGACGAAAACGACCTAAATTTTCAACCAAAGAGACAAACGTACTTATTGGATGCACAAGATTGGTTACAACCCCTAATTGAATGAGAATAAGCCAAGGGAGGAGGAAAATGACCTAAATGTTCAACCAAAGACACAAACGTACTTATTGGATGCAAAAGATTGGTTAAAAACCCTAATTGGCTGAGAATAAGCCTATGGAGGACGTAAATGACCTAAATTTTTAACCAATGACACAAAATCACTTATTGGATGCACAAGATAAGTTAAAAACCCTAATTAGATGATAATAAGCCTAGGGAGGACGAAAATGATCTAAATAATCAACCAATGACACAAAATCACTTATTGGATGCACAAGATTGGTTAAAAACCCTAATTGGACGAGAAAAACCCTAGGGAGGACGAAAATGACCTAAATGTTCAACCAAAGACACAAACGTACTTATTGGATGCACAAGATTGGTTAAAAACCCTAATTGGACGAGAATAACCCTAGGGAGGACGAAAATGACCTAAATGTTCAACCAAAGACACAAACGTACTTATTGGATGCAAAAGATTGGTTAAAAACCCTAATTGGCTGAGAATAAGCCTATGGAGGACGTAAATGACCTAAATTTTTAACCAATGACACAAAATCACTTATTGGATGCACAAGATAAGTTAAAAACCCTAATTAGATGATAATAAGCCTAGGGAGGACGAAAATGATCTAAATAATCAACCAATGACACAAAATCACTTATTGGATGCACAAGATTGGTTAAAAACCCTAATTGGACGAGAAAAACCCTAGGGAGGACGAAAATGACCTAAATGTTCAACCAAAGACACAAACGTACTTATTGGATGCACAAGATTGGTTAAAAACCCTAATTGGACGAGAATAACCCTAGGGAGGACGAAAATGACCTAAATGTTCAACCAAAGACACAAACGTACTTATTGGAAGCACAAGATTGGTTAAAAACCCTAATTGGATGAGAATAAGCCTAGGGAGGACGAAAATGACCTAAATGTTCAACCAATGAGACAAACGTATTTATTGGATGCATAAGATTGGTTAAAAACCCTAATTGGATGAGAATAAGCCTAGTGATGACGAAAATGACCTAAATGTTCAACCAAAGACACAAACGTATTTATTGGATGCAAAAGATTGGTTAAAAACCCTAATTGGATGAGAATAAGCCTAGGGAGGACGAAAATGACCTAAATGTTTAACCAAAGAGACAAACGTACTTATTGGATGCACAAGATTGGTTAAAAACCCTAATTGGATGAGAATAAGCCTGGCGAGGACGGAAATGACCTAAATGATCAACCAAAGACACAAACGTACTTATTGGATGCACAAGATTGGTTTAAAACCCTAATTGGATGAGAATAAGCCTAGGGAGGACAAAAATGACCTAAATGTTCAACTAAAAAGACAAACGTACTTATTGGATGCATAAGATTGGTTTAAAACCCTAATTGGATGAGAATAAGTCTAGGGAGGACGAAAATGACCTAAATGTTCAACCAATTACACAAAATCACTTGTTGGATGCACAAGATTGGTTAAAAACCCTAATTGGACGAGAATAAGCCTAGGGAGGACGAAAATGACCTAAATGTTCAACCAAAGACACAAACGTACTTATTGGATGCACAAGATTGGTTAAAAACCCTAATTGGACGAGAATAACCCTAGGGAGGACGAAAATGACCTAAATGTTCAACCAAAGACACAAACGTACTTATTGGATGCAAAAGATTGGTTAAAAACCCTAATTGAATGAGAATAAGCCTAGGGAGGATGAAAATGACCTAAATGTTCAACCAAAGACACAAACGTACTTATTGGATGCACAAGATTGGTTAAAAACCCTAATTGGACGAGAATAACCCTAGGGAGGACGAAAATGACCTAAATGTTCAACCAAAGACACAAACGTACTTATTGGATGCAAAAGATTGGTTAAAAACCCTAATTGGATGAGAATAAGCCTAGGGAGGACGAAAATGACCTAAATGTTAACCTAAAGAGACAAACGTACTTATTGGATGCATAAGATTGGTTAAAAACCCTAATTGGATGAGAATAAGCCTAGCGATGAAGGAAATGACCTAAATGTTCAACCAAAGACACAAAGGTACTTATTGGATGCACAAGATTTGTTAAAAACCCTAATTGGATGAGAATAAGCCTAGGGAGGACGAAAATGACCTAAATGTTCAACCAAAGACACAAACGTACTTATTGGATGCAAAAGATTGGTTAAAAACCCTAATTGGCTGAGAATAAGCCTAGGGAGGACGAAAATGACATAAATTTTTAACCAATGACACAAAATCACTTATTGGATGCACAAGATAAGTTAAAAACCCTAATTAGATGATAATAAGCCTAGGGAGGACGAAAATGATCTAAATAATCAACCAATGACACAAAATCACTTATTGGATGCACAAGATTGGTTAAAAACCCTAATTGGACGAGAAAAACCCTAGGGAGGACGAAAATGACCTAAATGTTCAACCAAAGACACAAACGTACTTATTGGATGCACAAGATTGGTTAAAAACCCTAATTGGACGAGAATAACCCTAGGGAGGACGAAAATGACCTAAATGTTCAACCAAAGACACAAACGTACTTATTGGAAGCACAAGATTGGTTAAAAACCCTAGTTGGATGAGAATAAGCCTAGGGAGGACGAAAATGACCTAAATAATCAACCAAAGAGACAAACGTATTTATTGGATGTATAAATTTGGTTAAAAACCCTAATTGGATGAAAATAAGCCTAAGGATGACGAAAATGACCTAAATGTTCAACCAAAGACACAAACGTATTTATTGGATGCAAAAGATTGGTTAAAAACCCTAATTGGATGAGAATAAGCCTAGGGATGACGAAAATGACCTAAATGTTTAACCAAAGAGACAAACGTACTTGTTGGATGCACAAGATTGGTTAAAAACCCTAATTGGATGAGAATAATTCTAGGGAGGACGAAAATGACCTAAATGTTCAACCGAAGAGACAAACGTATTTATTGGATGCATAAGATTGGTTAAAAACCCTAATTGGATGAGAATAAGCCTAGGGATGACGAAAATGACCTAAATGTTGAACCAAAGAGACAAACGTACTTATTGGATGCACAAGATTGGTTCAAAACCCTAATTGGATGAGAATAAGCCTAGCGAGGACGAAAATGACCTAAATGTTCAACCAAAGACACAAACGTACTTATTGGATGCACAAGATTAATTAAAAACCCGAATTGGATGAGAATAAGCCTAGGGAGGACAAAAATGACCTAAATGTTCAACCAAAGAGACAAACGTATTTATTGGATGCACAAGATTGGTTAAAAACCCTAATTGGATGAGAATAAGCCTAGGGATGACGAAAACGACCTAAATTTTCAACCAAAGAGACAAACGTACTTATTGGATGCACAAGATTGGTTACAACCCCTAATTGAATGAGAATAAGCCTAGGGAGGAGGAAAATGACCTAAATGTTCAACCAAAGACACAAACGTACTTATTGGATGCAAAAGATTGGTTAAAAACCCTAATTGGCTGAGAATAAGCCTATGGAGGACGAAAATGACCTAAATTTTTAACCAATGACACAAAATCACTTATTGGATGCACAAGATAAGTTAAAAACCCTAATTAGATGATAATAAGCCTAGGGAGGACGAAAATGATCTAAATAATCAACCAATGACACAAAATCACTTATTGGATGCACAAGATTGGTTAAAAACCCTAATTGGACGAGAAAAACCCTAGGGAGGACGAAAATGACCTAAATGTTCAACCAAAGACACAAACGTACTTATTGGATGCACAAGATTGGTTAAAAACACTAATTGGACGAGAATAACCCTAGGGAGGACGAAAATGACCTAAATGTTCAACCAAAGACACAAACGTACTTATTGGATGCAAAAGATTGGTTAAAAACCCTAATTGGCTGAGAATAAGCCTAGGGAGGACGAAAATGACCTAAATTTTTAACCAATGACACAAAATCACTTATTGGATGCACAAGATAAGTTAAAAACCCTAATTAGATGATAATAAGCCTAGGGAGGACGAAAATGATCTAAATGTTCAACCAATGACACAAAATCACTTATTGGATGCACAAGATTGGTTAAAAACCCTAATTGGACGAGAAAAACCCTAGGGAGGACGAAAATGACCTAAATGTTCAACCAAAGACACAAACGTACTAATTGGATGCACAAGATTGGTTAAAAACCCTAATTGGACGAGAATAAGCCTAGGGAGGACGAAAATGACCTAAATGTTCAACCAAAGACACAAACATACTTATTGGATGCACAAGATTGGTTAAAAACCCTAATTGGATGAGAATAAGCCTAGGGAGGACGAAAATGACCTAAATGTTCAACCAAAGACACAAACGTACTTATTGGATGCACAAGATTGGTTAAAAACCCTAATTGGACGAGAAAAACCCTAGGGAGGACGAAAATGACCTAAATGTTCAACCAAAGACACAAACGTACTTATTGGATGCACAAGATTGGTTAAAAACCCTAATTGGACGAGAATAACCCTAGGGAGGACGAAAATGACCTAAATGTTCAACCAAAGACACAAACGTACTTATTGGATGCAAAAGATTGGTTAAAAACCCTAATTGGCTGAGAATAAGCCTAGGGAGGACGAAAATGACCTAAATTTTTAACCAATGACACAAAATCACTTATTGGATGCACAAGATAAGTTAAAAACCCTAATTAGATGATAATAAGCCTAGGGAGGACGAAAATGATCTAAATAATCAACCAATGACACAAAATCACTTATTGGATGCACAACATTGGTTAAAAACCCTAATTGGACGAGAAAAACCCTTGGGAGGACGAAAATGACCTAAATGTTCAACCAAAGACACAAACGTACTTATTGGATGCACAAGATTGGTTAAAAACCCTAATTGGACGAGAATAACCCTAGGGAGGACGAAAATGACCTAAATGTTCAACCAAAGACACAAACGTACTTATTGGATGCAAAAGATTGGTTAAAAACCCTAATTGGATGAGAATAAGCCTAGGGAGGACGAAAATGACCTAAATGTTCAACTAAAGAGACAAACGTACTTATTGGATGCATAAGATTGGTTAAAAACCCTAATTGGATGAGAATAAGCCTAGCGAGGACGGAAATGACCTAAATGTTCAACCAATTACACAAAATCACTTGTTGGATGCACAAGATTGGTTAAAAACCCTAATTGGACGAGAATAAGCCTAGGGAGGACGAAAATGACCTAAATGTTCAACCAACGACACAAACATACTTATTGGATGCACAAGATTGGTTAAAAACCCTAATTGGATGAGAATAATCCTAGGGAGGACGAAAATGACCTAAATGATCAATCAATAACACAAAATCACTTATTGGATGCACAAGATTGGTTAAAAACACTAATTGGATGAGAAAAAGCATAGGGAGGAAGATAATGACCTAAATTTTCAACCAATGACAGAAAATCACTTATTGGATGCAAAAGATTGGTTAAAAACCCTAATTGGCTGAGAATAAGCCTAGGGAGGACGAAAATGACCTAAATTTTTAACCAATGACACAAAATCACTTATTGGATGCACAAGATAAGTTAAAAACCCTAATTAGATGATAATAAGCCTAGGGAAGACGAAAATGATCTAAATAATCAACCAATGACACAAAATCAATTATTGGATGCACAAGATTGGTTAAAAACCCTAATTGGACGAGAAAAACCCTAGGGAGGACGAAAATGACCTAAATGTTCAACCAAAGACACAAACGTACTTATTGGATGAAAAAGATTGGTTAAAAACCCTAATTGGATGATAATAAGCCTAGGGAGGTCGAAAATGACCTAAATGTTCAACTAAAGAGACAAACGTACTTATTGGATGCATAAGATTGGTTAAAAACCCTAATTGGATGAGAATAATTCTAGGGAGGACGAAAATGACCTAAATGTTCAACCGAAGAGACAAACTTATTTATTGGATGCATAAGATTGGTTAAAAACCCTAATTGGATGAGAATAAGCCTAGGGATGACGAAAATGACCTAAATGTTGAACCAAAGAGACAAACGTACTTATTGGATGCACAAGATTGGTTAAAAACCCTAATTGGATGAGAATAAGCCTAGCGAGGACGAAAATGACCTAAATGTTCAACCAAAGACACAAACGTACTTATTGGATGCACAAGATTAATTAAAAACCCGAATTGGATGAGAATAAGCCTAGGGAGGACGAAAATGACCTAAATGTTCAACCAAAGAGACAAACGTATTTATTGGATGCACAAGATTGGTTAAAAACCCTAATTGGATGAGAATAAGCCTAGGGATGACGAAAACGACCTAAATTTTCAACCAAAGAGACAAACGTACTTATTGGATGCACAAGATTGGTTACAACCCCTAATTGAATGAGAATAAGCCTAGGGAGGAGGAAAATGACCTAAATGTTCAACCAAAGACACAAACGTACTTATTGGATGCAAAAGATTGGTTAAAAACCCTAATTGGCTGAGAATAAGCCTAGGGAGGACGAAAATGACCTAAATTTTTAACCAATGACACAAAATCACTTATTGGTTGCACAAGATAAGTTAAAAATCCTAATTAGATGATAATAAGCCTAGGGAGGACGAAAATGATCTAAATAATCAACCAATGACACAAAATCACTTATTGGATGCACAAGATTGGTTAAAAACCCTAATTGGACGAGAAAAACCCTAGGGAGGACGAAAATGACCTAAATGTTCAACCAAAGACACAAACGTACTTATTGGATGCACAAGATTGGTTAAAAACCCTAATTGGACGAGAATAACCCTAGGGAGGACGAAAATGACCTAAATGTTCAACCAAAGACACAAACGTACTTATTGGATGCAAAAGATTGGTTAAAAACCCTAATTGGCTGAGAATAAGCCTAGGGAGGACGAAAATGACCTAAATTTTTAACCAATGACACAAAATCACTTATTGGATGCACAAGATAAGTTAAAAACCCTAATTAGATGATAATAAGCCTAGGGAGGACGAAAATGATCTAAATAATCAACCAATGACACAAAATCACTTATTGGATGCACAAGATTGGTTAAAAACACTAATTGGACGAGAATAACCCTAGGGAGGACGAAAATGACCTAAATGTTCAACCAAAGACACAAACGTACTTATTGGATGCAAAAGATTGGTTAAAAACCCTAATTGGATGAGAATAAGCCTAGGGAGGACGAAAATGACCTAAATGTTCAACCAAAGACACAAACGTACTTATTGGATGCACAAGATTGGTTAAAAACCCTAATTGGACGAGAAAAACCCTAGGGAGGACGAAAATGACCTAAATGTTCAACCAAAGACACAAACGTACTTATTGGATGCACAAGATTGGTTAAAAACACTAATTGGACGAGAATAACCCTAGGGAGGACGAAAATGACCTAAATGTTCAACCAAAGACACAAACGTACTTATTGGATGCAAAAGATTGGTTAAAAACCCTAATTGGATGAGAATAAGCCTAGGGAGGACGAAAATGACCTAAATGTTAACCTAAAGAGACAAACGTACTTATTGGATGCATAAGATTGGTTAAAAACCCTAATTGGATGAGAATAAGCCTAGCGATGACGGAAATGACCTAAATGTTCAACCAAAGACACAAAGGTACTTATTGGATGCACAAGATTTGTTAAAAACCCTAATTGGATGAGAATAAGCCTAGGGAGGACGAAAATGACCTAAATGTTCAACCAAAGACACAAACGTACTTATTGGATGCAAAAGATTGGTTAAAAACCCTAATTGGCTGAGAATAAGCCTATGGAGGACGAAAATGACATAAATTTTTAACCAATGACACAAAATCACTTATTGGATGCACAAGATAAGTTAAAAACCCTAATTAGATGATAATAAGCCTAGGGAGGACGAAAATGATCTAAATAATCAACCAATGACACAAAATCACTTATTGGATGCACAAGATTGGTTAAAAACCCTAATTGGACGAGAAAAACCCTAGGGAGGACGAAAATGACCTAAATGTTCAACCAAAGACACAAACGTACTTATTGGATGCACAAGATTGGTTAAAAACCCTAATTGGACGAGAATAACCCTAGGGAGGACGAAAATGACCTAAATGTTCAACCAAAGACACAAACGTACTTATTGGATGCAAAAGATTGGTTAAAAACCCTAATTGGATGAGAATAAGCCTAGGGAGGACGAAAATGACCTAAATGTTCAACGAAAGAGACAAACGTACTTATTGGATGCATAAGATTGGTTAAAAACCCTAATTGGATGAGAATAACCCTAGCGAGGACGGAAATGACCTAAATGTTCAACCAAAGACACAAACGTACTTATTGGATGCACAAGATTTGTTAAAAACCCTAATTGGATGAGAATAAGCCTAGGGAGGACGAAAATGACCTAAATGTTCAACCAAAGACACAAACGTACTTATTGGATGCAAAAGATTGGTTAAAACCCCTAATTGGCTGAGAATAAGCCTAGGGAGGACGAAAATGACCTAAATTTTTAACCAATGACACAAAATCACTTATTGGATGCACAAGATAAGTTAAAAACCCTAATTAGATGATAATAAGCCTAGGGAGGACGAAAATGATCTAAATAATCAACCAATGACACAAAATCACTTATTGGATGCACAAGATTGGTTAAAAACCCTAATTGGACGAGAAAAACCCTAGGGAGGACGAAAATGACCTAAATGTTCAACCAAAGACACAAACGTACTTATTGGATGCAAAAGATTGGTTAAAAACCCTAATTGGATGAGAATAAGCCTAGGGAGGACGAAAATGACCTAAATGTTAACCTAAAGAGACAAACGTACTTATTGGATGCATAAGATTGGTTAAAAACCCTAATTGGATGAGAATAAGCCTAGCGATGAAGGAAATGACCTAAATGTTCAACCAAAGACACAAAGGTACTTATTGGATGCACAAGATTTGTTAAAAACCCTAATTGGATGAGAATAAGCCTAGGGAGGACGAAAATGACCTAAATGTTCAACCAAAGACACAAACGTACTTATTGGATGCAAAAGATTGGTTAAAAACCCTAATTGGCTGAGAATAAGCCTAGGGAGGACGAAAATGACATAAATTTTTAACCAATGACACAAAATCACTTATTGGATGCACAAGATAAGTTAAAAACCCTAATTAGATGATAATAAGCCTAGGGAGGACGAAAATGATCTAAATAATCAACCAATGACACAAAATCACTTATTGGATGCACAAGATTGGTTAAAAACCCTAATTGGACAAGAAAAACCCTAGGGAGGACGAAAATGACCTAAATGTTCAACCAAAGACACAAACGTACTTATTGGATGCACAAGATTGGTTAAAAACCCTAATTGGACGAGAATAACCCTAGGGAGGACGAAAATGACCTAAATGTTCAACCAAAGACACAAACGTACTTATTGGATGCAAAAGATTGGTTAAAAACCCTAATTGGATGAGAATAAGCCTAGGGAGGACGAAAATGACCTAAATGTTCAACTAAAGAGACAAACGTACTTATTGGATGCATAAGATTGGTTAAAAACCCTAATTGGATGAGAATAATTCTAGGGAGGAAGAAAATGACCTAAATGTTCAACCGAAGAGACAAACGTATTTATTGGATGCATAAGATTGGTTAAAAACCCTAATGGGATGAGAATAAGCCTAGGGATGACGAAAATGACCTAAATGTTGAACCAAAGAGACAAACGTACTTATTGGATGCACAAGATTGGTTAAAAACCCTAATTGGATGAGAATAAGCCTAGCGAGGACGAAAATGACCTAAATGTTCAACCAAAGACACAAACGTACTTATTGGATGCACAAGATTAATTAAAAACCCGAATTGGATGAGAATAAGCCTAGGGAGGACGAAAATGACCTAAATGTTCAACCAAAGAGACAAACGTATTTATTGGATGCATAAGATTGGTTAAAAACCCAAAATGGATGAGAGTAAGCCTAGGGATGACGAAAATGACCTAAATGTTTAACCAAAGAGACAAACGTACTTATTGGATGCACAAGATTGGTTAAAAACCCTAAGTAAATGAGAATAAGCCTAGCGAGGACGGAAATGACCTAAATGTTCAACCAAAGACACAAACGTACTTATTGGATGCACAAGATTGGTTAAAAACCCTAATTGGATGAGAATAAGCCTAGGGAGGACGAAAATGACCTAAATGTTCAACCAAAGAGACAAACGTATTTATTGGATGCATAAGATTGGTTAAAAACCCTAATTGGATGAGAATAAGCCTAGGGATGACGAAAATGACCTAAATGTTTAACCAAAGACACAAACGTACTTATTGGATGCACAAGATTGGTTAAAAACCCTAATTGGATGAGAATAAGCCTAGCGAGGACGGAAATGACCTAAATGTTCAACCAAAGACACAAACGTACTTATTGGATGCACAAGATTGGTTTAAAACCCTAATTGGATGAGAATAAGCCTAGGGAGGACAAAAATGACCTAAATGTTCAACCAAAGAGACAAACGTATTTATTGGATGCATAAGATTGGTTAAAAACACTAATTGGATGAGAATAAGCCTAGGGAGGACAAAAATGACCTAAATGTTCAACTAAAGAGACAAACGTACTTATTGGATGCATAAGATTGGTTAAAAACCCTAATTGGATGAGAATAAGCCTAGCAAGGATGAAAATGACCTAAATGTTCAACCAAAGACACTAACGAACTTATTGGATGCACAAGATTGGTTAAAAACCCTAATTGGATGAGAATAAGCCTAGGGAGGACGAAAATGACTTAAATGTTCAACTAAAGAGACAAACGTACTTATTGGAAGCACAAGATTGGCTAAAAACGCTAATTGGATGAGAATAAGCATAGGGAGGAGAAAAATGACCTAAATGGTCAACCGAAGGGACAAACGTATTTATTGGATGCATAAGATTGGTTAAAAACCATAATTGGATGAGAATAAGCCTAGGGATGACGAAAATGATCTAAATGTTGAACCAAAGAGACAAACGTACCTATTGGATGCACAAGATTGGTTAAAAACCCTAATTGGATGAGAATAAGCCTAGCGAGGACGAAAATGACCTAAATCTTCAACCAAAGACACAAACGTACTTATTGGATGCACAAGATTAATTAAAAACCGGAATTGGATGAGAATAAGCCTAGGGAGGACGAAAATGACCTAAATGTTCAACAAAAGAGACAAACGTATTTATTGGATGCACAAGATTGGTTAAAAACCCTAATTGGATGAGAATAAGCCTAGGGAGGAGGAAAATGACCTAAATGTTCAACCAAAGACACAAACGTACTTATTGGATTCAAAAGATTGGTTAAAAACCCAAATTGGCTGAGAATAAGCCTAGGGAGGACGAAAATGGCCTAAATTTTTAACCAATGACACAAAATAACTTATTGGATGCACAAGATAAGTAAAAAACCCTAATTAGATGATAATAAGCCTAGGGAGGACGAAAATGATCTAAATGTACAACCAATGACACAAAATCACTTATTGGATGCACAAGATTGGTTAAAAACCCTAATTGGACGAGAAAAACCCTAGGGAGGACAAAAATGACCTAAATGTTCAACCAAAGACACAAACGTACTTATTGGATGCACAAGATTGGTTAAAAACCCTAATTGGACGAGAATAACCCTAGGGAGGACGAAAATGACCTAAATGTTCAACCAAAGACACAAACGTACTTATTGGATGCAAAAGATTGGTTAAAAACCCTAATTGGATGAGAATAAGCCTAGGGAGGACGAAAATGACCTAAATTTTTAACCAAAGAGTCAAACGTACTTATTGGATGCACAAGATTGGTTAAAAACCCTAAGTAAATGAGAATGAGCCTAGCGAGGACGGAAATGACCTAAATGTTCAACCAAAGACACAAACGTACTTATTGGATGCACAAGATTGGTTAAAAACCCTAATTTGATGAGAATAAGCCTAGGGAGGACGAAAATGACCTAAATGTTCAACCAAAGAGACAAACGTATTTATTGGATGCACAAGATTGGTTAAAAACACTAATTGGATGAGAATAAGCCTAGGGAGGACGAAAATGACCTAAATGTTCAACTAAAGAGACAAACGTACTTATTGGATGCATAAGATTGTTTAAAAACCCTAATTGGATGAGAATAAGCCTAGGGAGGACGAAAATGACCTAAATGTTCATCCAATTACACAAAATCACTTGTTCGATGCACAAGATTGGTTAAAAACCCTAATTGGACGAGAATAAGCCTAGGGAGGACGAAAATGACCTAAATGTTCAACCAAAGACACAAACATATTTATTGAATGCACAAGATTGGTTAAAAACCCTAATTGGATGAGAATAATCCTAGGGAGGACGAAAATGACCTAAATGATCAATCAATGTCACAAAATCAATTATTGGATGCACAAGATTGGTTAAAAACCCTAATTGGATGAGAATAAGCATAGGGAGGAAGATAATGACCTAAATTTTCAACCAATGACACAAAATCACTTATTGGATGCACAAGATTGGTTAAAAACCCTAATTGGACGAGAATAAGCCTATGGAGGACGAAAATGACCTAAATTTTCAACCAATGACACAAAATCACTTATTGGATGCACAAGATTGGTTAAAAACCTAATGGGACGAGAATAACCCTAGGGATGACGAAAATGACCTAAATGTTCAACCAAAGACACAAACGTACTTATTGGATGCACAAGATTGCTTAAAAACCCTAATTGGACGAGAATAACCCTAGGAAGGACGAAAATGACCTAAATGTTCAACCAAAGACACAAACGTACTTATTGGAAGCACAAGATTGGTTAAAAACCCTAGTTGGATGAGAATAAGCCTAGGGAGGACGAAAATGACCTAAATAATCAACCAAAGACACAAACGTATTTATTGGATGCAAAAGATTGGTTAAAAACCCTAATTGGATGAGAATAAGCCTAGGGAGGACGAAATGATCTAAATGCTCAACCAATGACTCAAAATCACTTATTGGATGCACAAGATTGGTTAAAAACCCTAATTGGATGAGAATAATTCTAGGGAGGACGAAAATGACCTAAATGTTCAACCGAAGAGACAAACGTATTTATTGGATGCATAAGATTGGTTAAAAACCCTAATTGGATGAGAATAAGCCTAGGGATGACGAAAATGACCTAAATGTTGAACCAAAGAAACAAACGTACTTATTGGATGCACAAGATTGGTTAAAAACCCTAATTGGATGAGAATAAGCCTAGCGAGGACGAAAATGACCTAAATGTTCAACCAAAGACACAAACGTACTTATTGGATGCACAAGATTAATTAAAAACCCGAATTGGATGAGAATAAGCCTAGGGTGGACGAAAATGACCTAAATGTTCAACCAAAGAGACAAACGTATTTATTGGATGCACAAGATTGGTTAAAAACCCTAATTGGATGAGAATAAGCCTAGGGATGACGAAAACGACCTAAATTTTCAACCAAAGAGACAAACGTACTTATTGGATGCACAAGATTGGTTACAACCCCTAATTGAATGAGAATAAGCCTAGGGAGGAGGAAAATGACATAAATGTTCAACCAAAGACACAAACGTACTTATTGGATGCAAAAGATTGGTTAAAAACCGTAATTGGCTGAGAATAAGCCTAGGGAGGACGAAAATGACCTAAATTTTTAACCAATGACACAAAATCACTTATTGGATGCACAAGATAAGTTAAAAACCCTAATTAGATGATAATAAGCCTAGGGAGGACGAAAATGATCTAAATAATCAACCAATGACACAAAATCACTTATTGGATGCACAAGATTGGTTAAAAACCCTAATTGGACGAGAAAAACCCTAGGGAGGACGAAAATGACCTAAATGTTCAACCAAAGACACAAACGTACTTATTGGATGCACAAGATTGGTTAAAAACACTAATTGGACGAGAATAACCCTAGGGAGGACGAAAATGACCTAAATGTTCAACCAAAGACACAAACGTACTTATTGGATGCAAAAGATTGGTTAAAAACCCTAATTGGCTGAGAATAAGCCTAGGGAGGACGAAAATGACCTAAATTTTTAACCAATGACACAAAATCACTTATTGGATGCACAAGATAAGTTAAAAACCCTAATTAGATGATAATAAGCCTAGGGAGGACGAAAATGATCTAAATGTTCAACCAATGACACACAATCACTTATTGGATGCACAAGATTGGTTAAAAACCCTAATTGGACGAGAAAAACCCTAGGGACGACGAAAATGACCTAAATGTTCAACCAAAGACACAAACTTACTTATTGGATGCACAAGATTGGTTAAAAACCCTAATTGGACGAGAATAACCCTTGGGAGAACGAAAATGACCTAAATCTTCAACCAAAGACACAAACGTACTTATTGGATGCAAAAGATTGGTTAAAAACCCTAATTGGACGAGAATAAGTCTAAGGAGGACGAAAATGACCTAAATGTTCAACCATAGTCACAAACATACTTATTGGATGCACAAGATTGGTTAAAAACCCTAATTGGATGAGAATAATCCTAGGGAGGACGAAATGACCTAAATGTTCAACAAAAGAGACAAACGTATTTATTGGATGCAGAAGATTGGTTAAAAACCCTAATTGGATGAGAATAAGCCTAGGGATGATGAAAATGACCTAAATGTTTAACCAAAGAGACAAACGTACTTATTGGATGCACAAGATTGGTTAAAAACCCTAATTGGACGAGAATAACCCTAGGGAGGACGAAAATGACCTAAATGTTCAACCAAAGACACAAACGTACTTATTGGATGCACAAGATTGGTTAAAAACCCTAATTGGACGAGAATAACCCTAGGGAGGACGAAAATGACCTAAATGTTCAACCAAAGACACAAACGTACTTATTGGATGCAAAAGATTGGTTAAAAACCCTAATTGAATGAGAATAAGCCTAGGGAGGATGAAAATGACCTAAATGTTCAACCAAAGACACAAACGTACTTATTGGATGCACAAGATTGGTTAAAAACCCTAATTGGACGAGAATAACCCTAGGGAGGACGAAAATGACCTAAATGTTCAACCAAAGACACAAACGTACTTATTGGATGCAAAAGATTGGTTAAAAACCCTAATTGGATGAGAATAAGCCTAGGGAGGACGAAAATGACCTAAATTTTTAACCAAAGAGTCAAACGTACTTATTGGATGCACAAGATTGGTTAAAAACCCTAAGTAAATGAGAATGAGCCTAGCGAGGACGGAAATGACCTAAATGTTCAACCAAAGACACAAACGTACTTATTGGATGCACAAGATTGGTTAAAAACCCTAATTTGATGAGAATAAGCCTAGGGAGGACGAAAATGACCTAAATGTTCAACCAAAGAGACAAACGTATTTATTGGATGCACAAGATTGGTTAAAAACACTAATTGGATGAGAATAAGCCTAGGGAGGACGAAAATGACCTAAATGTTCAACTAAAGAGACAAACGTACTTATTGGATGCATAAGATTGTTTAAAAACCCTAATTGGATGAGAATAAGCCTAGGGAGGACGAAAATGACCTAAATGTTCATCCAATTACACAAAATCACTTGTTCGATGCACAAGATTGGTTAAAAACCCTAATTGGACGAGAATAAGACTAGGGAGGACGAAAATGACCTAAATGTTCAACCAAAGACACAAACATATTTATTGAATGCACAAGATTGGTTAAAAACCCTAATTGGATGAGAATAATCCTAGGGAGGACGAAAATGACCTAAATGATCAATCAATGACACAAAATCAATTATTGGATGCACAAGATTGGTTAAAAACCCTAATTGGATGAGAATAAGCATAGGGAGGAAGATAATGACCTAAATTTTCAACCAATGACACAAAATCACTTATTGGATGCACAAGATTGGTTAAAAACCCTAATTGGACGAGAATAAGCCTAGGGAGGACGAAAATGACCTAAATTTTCAACCAATGACACAAAATCACTTATTGGATGCACAAGATTGGTTAAAAACCTAATGGGACGAGAATAACCCTAGGGATGACGAAAATGACCTAAATGTTCAACCAAAGACACAAACGTACTTATTGGATGCACAAGATTGCTTAAAAACCCTAATTGGACGAGAATAACCCTAGGAAGGACGAAAATGACCTAAATGTTCAACCAAAGACACAAACGTACTTATTGGAAGCACAAGATTGGTTAAAAACCCTAGTTGGATGAGAATAAGCCTAGGGAGGACGAAAATGACCTAAATAATCAACCAAAGAGACAAACGTATTTATTGGATGTATAAATTTGGTTAAAAACCCTAATTGGATGAAAATAAGCCTAAGGATGACGAAAATGACCTAAATGTTCAACCAAAGACACAAACGTATATATTGGATGCAAAAGATTGGTTAAAAACCCTAATTGGATGAGAATAAGCCTAGGGATGACGAAAATGACCTAAATGTTTAACCAAAGAGACAAACGTACTTATTGGATGCACAAGATTGGTTAAAAACCCTAATTGGATGAGAATAAGCCTAGGGAGGACGAAAATGACCTAAATGTTCAACCAAAGACACAAACGTACTTATTGGATGCACAAGATTGGTTAAAAACCCTAATTGGACGAGAAAAACCCTAGGGAGGACGAAAATGACCTAAATGTTCAACCAAAGACACAAACGTACTTATTGGATGCACAAGATTGGTTAAAAACACTAATTGGACGAGAATAACCCTAGGGAGGACGAAAATGACCTAAATGTTCAACCAAAGACACAAACGTACTTATTGGATGCAAAAGATTGGTTAAAAACCCTAATTGGATGAGAATAAGCCTAGGGAGGACGAAAATGACCTAAATGTTAACCTAAAGAGACAAACGTACTTATTGGATGCATAAGATTGGTTAAAAACCCTAATTGGATGAGAATAAGCCTAGCGATGAAGGAAATGACCTAAATGTTCAACCAAAGACACAAAGGTACTTATTGGATGCACAAGATTTGTTAAAAACCCTAATTGGATGAGAATAAGCCTAGGGAGGACGAAAATGACCTAAATGTTCAACCAAAGACACAAACGTACTTATTGGATGCAAAAGATTGGTTAAAAACCCTAATTGGCTGAGAATAAGCCTAGGGAGGACGAAAATGACATAAATTTTTAACCAATGACACAAAATCACTTATTGGATGCACAAGATAAGTTAAAAACCCTAATTAGATGATAATAAGCCTAGGGAGGACGAAAATGATCTAAATAATCAACCAATGACACAAAATCACTTATTGGATGCACAAGATTGGTTAAAAACCCTAATTGGACAAGAAAAACCCTAGGGAGGACGAAAATGACCTAAATGTTCAACCAAAGACACAAACGTACTTATTGGATGCACAAGATTGGTTAAAAACCCTAATTGGACGAGAATAACCCTAGGGAGGACGAAAATGACCTAAATGTTCAACCAAAGACACAAACGTACTTATTGGATGCAAAAGATTGGTTAAAAACCCTAATTGGATGAGAATAAGCCTAGGGAGGACGAAAATGACCTAAATGTTCAACTAAAGAGACAAATGTACTTATTGGATGCATAAGATTGGTTAAAACCCTAATTGGATGAGAATAATTCTAGGGAGGACGAAAATGACCTAAATGTTCAACCGAAGAGACAAACGTATTTATTGGATGCATAAGATTGGTTAAAAACCCTAATTGGATGAGAATAAGCCTAGGGATGACGAAAATGACCTAAATGTTGAACCAAAGAGACAAACGTACTTATTGGATGCACAAGATTGGTTAAAAACCCTAATTGGATGAGAATAAGCCTAGCGAGGACGAAAATGACCTAAATGTTCAACCAAAGACACAAACGTACTTATTGGATGCACAAGATTAATTAAAAACCCGAATTGGATGAGAATAAGCCTAGGAAGGACGAAAATGACCTAAATGTTCAACCAAAGAGACAAACGTATTTATTGGATGCACAAGATTGGTTAAAAACCCTAATTGGATGAGAATAAGCCTAGGGATGACGAAAACGACCTAAATTTTCAACCAAAGAGACAAACGTACTTATTGGATGCACAAGATTGGTTACAACCCCTAATTGAATGAGAATAAGCCTAGGGAGGAGGAAAATGACCTAAATGTTCAACCAAAGACACAAACGTACTTATTGGATGCAAAAGATTGGTTAAAAACCCTAATTGGCTGAGAATAAGCCTATGGAGGACGAAAATGACCTAAATTTTTAACCAATGACACAAAATCACTTATTGGATGCACAAGATAAGTTAAAAACCCTAATTAGATGATAATAAGCCTAGGGAGGACGAAAATGATCTAAATAATCAACCAATGACACAAAATCACTTATTGGATGCACAAGATTGGTTAAAAACCCTAATTGGACGAGAAAAACCCTAGGGAGGACGAAAATGACCTAAATGTTCAACCAAAGACACAAACGTACTTATTGGATGCAAAAGATTGGTTAAAAACCCTAATTGGATGAGAATAAGCCTAGGGAGGACGAAAATGACCTAAATGTTAACCTAAAGAGACAAACGTACTTATTGGATGCATAAGATTGGTTAAAAACCCTAATTGGATGAGAATAAGCCTAGCGATGAAGGAAATGACCTAAATGTTCAACCAAAGACACAAAGGTACTTATTGGATGCACAAGATTTGTTAAAAACCCTAATTGGATGAGAATAAGCCTAGGGAGGACGAAAATGACCTAAATGTTCAACCAAAGACACAAACGTACTTATTGGATGCAAAAGATTGGTTAAAAACCCTAATTGGCTGAGAATAAGCCTAGGGAGGACGAAAATGACCTAAATTTTTAACCAATGACACAAAATCACTTATTGGATGCACAAGATAAGTTAAAAACCCTAATTAGATGATAATAAGCCTAGGGAGGACGAAAATGATCTAAATAATCAACCAATGACACAATCACTTATTGGATGCACAACATTGGTTAAAAACCCTAATTGGACGAGAAAAACCCTAGGGAGGACGAAAATGACCTAAATGTTCAACCAAAGACACAAACGTACTTATTGGATGCACAAGATTGGTTAAAAACCCTAATTGGACGAGAATAACCCTAGGGAGGACGAAAATGACCTAAATGTTCAACCAAAGACACAAACGTACTTATTGGATGCAAAAGATTGGTTAAAAACCCTAATTGGATGAGAATAAGCCTAGGGAGGACGAAAATGACCTAAATGTTCAACTAAAGAGACAAACGTACTTATTGGATGCATAAGATTGGTTAAAAACCCTAATTGGATGAGAATAAGCCTAGCGAGGACGGAAATGACCTAAATGTTCAACCAATTACACAAAATCACTTGTTGGATGCACAAGATTGGTTAAAAACCCTAATTGGATGAGAATAAGCCTAGGGAGGACGAAAATGACCTAAATGTTCAACCAACGACACAAACATACTTATTGGATGCACAAGATTGGTTAAAAACCCTAATTGGATGAGAATAATCCTAGGGAGGACGAAAATGACCTAAATGATCAATCAATAACACAAAATCACTTATTGGATGCACAAGATTGGTTAAAAACACTAATTGGATGAGAAAAAGCATAGGGAGGAAGATAATGACCTAAATTTTCAACCAATGACAGAAAATCACTTATTGGATGCAAAAGATTGGTTAAAAACCCTAATTGGCTGAGAATAAGCCTAGGGAGGACGAAAATGACCTAAATTTTTAACCAATGACACAAAGTCACTTATTGGATGCACAAGATAAGTTAAAAACCCTAATTAGATGATAATAAGCCTAGGGAAGACGAAAATGATCTAAATAATCAACCAATGACACAAAATCACTTATTGGATGCACAAGATTGGTTAAAAACCCTAATTGGACGAGAAAAACCCTAGGGAGGACGAAAATGACCTAAATGTTCAACCAAAGACACAAACGTACTTATTGGATGCAAAAGATTGGTTAAAAACCCTAATTGGATGATAATAAGCCTAGGGAGGTCGAAAATGACCTAAATGTTCAACTAAAGAGACAAACGTACTTATTGGATGCATAAGATTGGTTAAAAACCCTAATTGGATGAGAATAATTCTAGGGAGGACGAAAATGACCTAAATGTTCAACCGAAGAGACAAACGTATTTATTGGATGCATAAGATTGGTTAAAAACCCTAATTGGATGAGAATAAGCCTAGGGATGACGAAAATGACCTAAATGTTGAACCCAAGAGACAAACGTACTTATTGGATGCACAAGATTGGTTAAAAACCCTAATTGGATGAGAATAAGCCTAGCGAGGACGAAAATGACCTAAATGTTCAACCAAAGACACAAACGTACTTATTGGATGCACAAGATTAATTAAAAACCCGAATTGGATAAGAATAAGCCTAGGGAGGACGAAAATGACCTAAATGTTCAACCAAAGAGACAAACGTATTTATTGGATGCACAAGATTGGTTAAAAACCCTAATTGGATGA
>JBBPBP010009779.1:46345286-46369628 GCA_037974735.1 Cicer chorassanicum | reverse complement strand
CCTAAATGTTCAACCAAAGACACAAACATATTTATTGAATGCACAAGATTGGTTAAAAACCCTAATTGGATGAGAATAATCCTAGGGAGGACGAAAATGACCTAAATGATCAATCAATGACACAAAATCAATTATTGGATGCACAAGATTGGTTAAAAACCCTAATTGGATGAGAATAAGCATAGGGAGGAAGATAATGACCTAAATTTTCAACCAATGACACAAAATCACTTATTGGATGCACAAGATTGGTTAAAAACCCTAATTGGACGAGAATAAGCCTAGGGAGGACGAAAATGACCTAAATTTTCAACCAATGACACAAAATCACTTATTGGATGCACAAGATTGGTTAAAAACCTAATGGGACGAGAATAACCCTAGGGATGACGAAAATGACCTAAATGTTCAACCAAAGACACAAACGTACTTATTGGATGCACAAGATTGCTTAAAAACCCTAATTGGACGAGAATAACCCTAGGAAGGACGAAAATGACCTAAATGTTCAACCAAAGACACAAACGTACTTATTGGAAGCACAAGATTGGTTAAAAACCCTAGTTGGATGAGAATAAGCCTAGGGAGGACGAAAATGACCTAAATAATCAACCAAAGAGACAAACGTATTTATTGGATGTATAAATTTGGTTAAAAACCCTAATTGGATGAAAATAAGCCTAAGGATGACGAAAATGACCTAAATGTTCAACCAAAGACACAAACGTATTTATTGGATGCAAAAGATTGGTTAAAAACCCTAATTGGATGAGAATAAGCCTAGGGATGACGAAAATGACCTAAATGTTTAACCAAAGAGACAAACGTACTTGTTGGATGCACAAGATTGGTTAAAAACCCTAATTGGATGAGAATAATTCTAGGGAGGACGAAAATGACCTAAATGTTCAACCGAAGAGACAAACGTATTTATTGGATGCATAAGATTGGTTAAAAACCCTAATTGGATGAGAATAAGCCTAGGGATGACGAATATGACCTAAATGTTGAACCAAAGAGACAAACGTACTTATTGGATGCACAAGATTGGTTAAAAACCCTAATTGGATGAGAATAAGCCTAGCGAGGACGAAAATGACCTAAATGTTCAACCAAAGACACAAACGTACTTATTGGATGCACAAGATTAATTAAAAACCCGAATTGGATGAGAATAAGCCTAGGGAGGACGAAAATGACCTAAATGTTCAACCAAAGAGACAAACGTATTTATTGGATGCACAAGATTGGTTAAAAACCCTAATTGGATGAGAATAAGCCTAGGGATGACGAAAACGACCTAAATTTTCAACCAAAGAGACAAACGTACTTATTGGATGCACAAGATTGGTTACAACCCCTAATTGAATGAGAATAAGCCTAGGGAGGAGGAAAATGACCTAAATGTTCAACCAAAGACACAAACGTACTTATTGGATGCAAAAGATTGGTTAAAAACCCTAATTGGCTGAGAATAAGCCTAGGGAGGACGAAAATGACCTAAATTTTTAACCAATGACACAAAATCACTTATTGGTTGCACAAGATAAGTTAAAAATCCTAATTAGATGATAATAAGCCTAGGGAGGACGAAAATGATCTAAATAATCAACCAATGACACAAAATCACTTATTGGATGCACAAGATTGGTTAAAAACCCTAATTGGACGAGAAAAACCCTAGGGAGGACGAAAATGACCTAAATGTTCAACCAAAGACACAAACGTACTTATTGGATGCACAAGATTGGTTAAAAACCCTAATTGGACGAGAATAACCCTAGGGAGGACGAAAATGACCTAAATGTTCAACCAAAGACACAAACGTACTTATTGGATGCAAAAGATTGGTTAAAAACCCTAATTGGCTGAGAATAAGCCTAGGGAGGACGAAAATGACCTAAATTTTTAACCAATGACACAAAATCACTTATTGGATGCACAAGATAAGTTAAAAACCCTAATTAGATGATAATAAGCCTAGGGAGGACGAAAATGATCTAAATAATCAACCAATGACACAAAATCACTTATTGGATGCACAAGATTGGTTAAAAACACTAATTGGACGAGAATAACCCTAGGGAGGACGAAAATGACCTAAATGTTCAACCAAAGACACAAACGTACTTATTGGATGCAAAAGATTGGTTAAAAACCCTAATTGGATGAGAATAAGCCTAGGGAGGACGAAAATGACCTAAATGTTCAACAAAAGAGACAAACGTACTTATTGGATGCATAAGATTGGTTAAAAACCCAAATTGGATGAGAATAATTCTAGGGAGGACGAAAATGACCTAAATGTTCAACCGAAGAGACAAACGTATTTATTGGATGCATAAGATTCGTTAAAAACCCTAATTGGATGAGAATAAGCCTAGGGATGACGAAAATGACCTAAATGTTGAACCAAAGAGACAAACGTACTTATTGGATGCACAAGATTGGTTAAAAACCCTAATTGGATGAGAATAAGCCTAGCGAGGACGAAAATGACCTAAATGTTCAACCAAAGACACAAACGTACTTATTGGATGCACAAGATTAATTAAAAACCCGAATTGGATGAGAATAAGCCTAGGGAGGACAAAAATGACCTAAATGTTCAACCAAAGAGACAAACGTATTTATTGGATGCACAAGATTGGTTAAAAACCCTAATTGGATGAGAATAAGCCTAGGGATGACGAAAACGACCTAAATTTTCAACCAAAGAGACAAACGTACTTATTGGATGCACAAGATTGGTTACAACCCCTAATTGAATGAGAATAAGCCTAGGGAGGAGGAAAATGACCTAAATGTTCAACCAAAGACACAACTGTACTTATTGGATGCAAAAGATTGGTTAAAAACCC
This sequence comes from Cicer chorassanicum, assembly GCA_037974735.1. Taxonomy (NCBI): domain Eukaryota; kingdom Viridiplantae; phylum Streptophyta; class Magnoliopsida; order Fabales; family Fabaceae; genus Cicer; species Cicer chorassanicum. Next base: position 46,366,767 of record JBBPBP010009779.1, on the reverse strand, counting down.
TAATTGGCTGAGAATAAGCCTAGGGAGGACGAAAATGACCTAAATTTTTAACCAATGACACAAAATCACTTATTGGATGCACAAGATAAGTTAAAAACCCTAATTAGATGATAATAAGCCTAGGGAGGACGAAAATGATCTAAATTTTCAACCAATGACACAAAATCACTGATTGGATGCACAAGATTGGTTAAAAACCCTAATTGGACGAGAAAAACCCTAGGGAGGACGAAAATGACCTAAATGTTCAACCAAAGACACAAACGTACTTATTGGATGCACAAGATTGGTTAAAAACCCTAATTGGACGAGAATAATCCTAGGGAGGACGAAAATGACCTAAATGTTCAACCAAAGACACAAACGTACTTATTGGATGCAAAAGATTGGTTAAAAACCCTAATTGGATGAGAATAAGCCTAGGGAGGACGAAAATGACCTAAATGTTCAACTAAAGAGACAAACGTACTTATTGGATGCATAAGATTGGTTAAAAACCCTAATTGGATGAGAATAAGCCTAGGGAGGACGAAAATGACCTAAATGTTCAACCAATTACACAAAATCACTTGTTGGATGCACAAGATTGGTTAAAAACCCTAATTGGACGAGAATAAGCCTAGGGAGGACGAAAATGACCTAAATGTTCAACCAAAGACACAAACATACTTATTGGATGCACAAGATTGGTTAAAAACCCTAATTGGACGAGAATAACCCTAGGGAGGACGAAAATGACCTAAATGTTCAACCAAAGAGACAAACGTATTTATTAGATGCATAAGATTGGTTAAAAACCCTAATTGGATGAGAATAAGCCTAGGGATGACGAAAATGACCTAAATGTTCAACCGAAGACACAAACATACTTATTGGATGCATAAGATTGGTTAAGAACCCTAATTGGATGAGAATAAGCCTAGGGATGACGAAAACGACCTAAATTTTCAACCAAAGAGACAAACGTACTTATTGGATGCACAAGATTGGTTACAAACCGTAATTGGATGAGAATAAGCCTAGGGAGGAGGGAAAGGACCTAAATGTTCAACCAAAGACACAAACGTACTTATTGGATGCAAAAGATTGGTTAAAAACCCTAATTGGCTGAGAATAAGCCTAGGGAGGACGAAAATGACCTAAATTTTTAACCAATGACACAAAATCACTTATTGGATGCACAAGATAAGTTAAAAACCCTAATTAGATGATAATAAGCCTAAGGAGGACGAAAATGATCTTAATGTTTAACCAAAGAGACAAACGTACTTATTGGATGCACAAGATTGGTTAAAAACCCTAATTGGATGAGAATAAGCCTAGCGAGAACGGAAATGACCTAAATGTTCAACCAAAGACACAAACATACTAATTCGATGCACAAGATTGCTTATAAACCCTAATTGGACGAGAATAACCCTAGGGAGGACGAAAATGACCTAAATGTTCAACCAAAGACACAAACGTACTTATTGGAAGCACAAGATTGGTTAAAAACCCTAATTGGATGAGAATAAGCCTAGGGAGGACGAAAATGACCTAAATGTTCAACCAATGAGACAAACGTATTTATTGGATGCATAAGATTGGTTAAAAACCCTAATTGGATGAGAATAAGCCTAGTGATGAGGAAAATGACCTAAATGTTCAACCGAAGACACAAACGTATTTATTGGATGCAAAAGATTGGTTAAAAACCCTAATTGGATGAGAATAAGCCTAGGGATGACGAAAATGACCTAAATGTTTAACCAAAGAGACAAACGTACTTATTGGATGCACAAGATTGGTTAAAAACCCTAATTGGATGAGAATAAGCCTAGGGAGGACGAAAATGACCTAAATGTTCAACCAAAGACACAAACGTACTTATTGGATGCACAAGATTGGTTAAAAACCCTAATTGGATGAGAATAAGCCTAGGGAGGACGAAAATGACCTAAATGTTCAACCAAAGACACAAACGTACTTATTGGATGCAAAAGATTGGTTAAAAACCCTAATTGGCTGAGAATAAGCCTAGGGAGGACGAAAATGACCTAAATTTTTAACCAATGACACAAAATCACTTATTGGATGCACAAGATAAGTTAAAAACCCTAATTAGATGATAATAAGCCTAGGGAGGACGAAAATGATCTAAATAATCAACCAATGACACAAAATCACTTATTGGATGCACAAGATTGGTTAAAAACACTAATTGGACGAGAATAACCCTAGGGAGGACGAAAATGACCTAAATGTTCAACCAAAGACACAAACGTACTTATTGGATGCAAAAGATTGGTTAAAAACCCTAATTGGATGAGAATAAGCCTAGGGAGGACGAAAATGACCTAAATGTTCAACTAAAGAGACAAATGTACTTATTGGATGCATAAGATTGGTTAAAACCCTAATTGGATGAGAATAATTCTAGGGAGGACGAAAATGACCTAAATGTTCAACCGAAGAGACAAACGTATTTATTGGATGCATAAGATTGGTTAAAAACCCTAATTGGATGAGAATAAGCCTAGGGATGACGAAAATGACCTAAATGTTGAACCAAAGAGACAAACGTACTTATTGGATGCACAAGATTGGTTAAAAACCCTAATTGGATGAGAATAATCCTAGGGAGGACGAAAATGACCTAAATGATCAATCAATGACACAAAATCAATTATTTGATGCACAAGATTGGTTAAAAACCCTAATTGGATGAGAATAAGCATAGGGAGGAAGATAATGACCTAAATTTTCAACCAATGACACAAAATCACTTATTGGATGCACAAGATTGGTTAAAAACCCTAATTGGACGAGAATAAGCCTAGGGAGGACGAAAATGACCTAAATTTTCAACCAATGACACAAAATCACTTATTGGATGCACAAGATTGGTTAAAAACCTAATGGGACGAGAATAACCCTAGGGATGACGAAAATGACCTAAATGTTCAACCAAAGACACAAACGTACTTATTGGATGCACAAGATTGCTTAAAAACCCTAATTGGACGAGAATAACCCTAGGAAGGACGAAAATGACCTAAATGTTCAACCAAAGACACAAACGTACTTATTGGAAGCACAAGATTGGTTAAAAACCCTAGTTGGATGAGAATAAGCCTAGGGAGGACGAAAATGACCTAAATAATCAACCAAAGAGACAAACGTATTTATTGGATGTATAAATTTGGTTAAAAACCCTAATTGGATGAAAATAAGCCTAAGGATGACGAAAATGACCTAAATGTTCAACCAAAGACACAAACGTATTTATTGGATGCAAAAGATTGGTTAAAAACCCTAATTGGATGAGAATAAGCCTAGGGATGACGAAAATGACCTAAATGTTTAACCAAAGAGACAAACGTACTTGTTGGATGCACAAGATTGGTTAAAAACCCTAATTGGATGAGAATAATTCTAGGGAGGACGAAAATGACCTAAATGTTCAACCGAAGAGACAAACGTATTTATTGGATGCATAAGATTGGTTAAAAACCCTAATTGGATGAGAATAAGCCTAGGGATGACGAATATGACCTAAATGTTGAACCAAAGAGACAAACGTACTTATTGGATGCACAAGATTGGTTAAAAACCCTAATTGGATGAGAATAAGCCTAGCGAGGACGAAAATGACCTAAATGTTCAACCAAAGACACAAACGTACTTATTGGATGCACAAGATTAATTAAAAACCCGAATTGGATGAGAATAAGCCTAGGGAGGACGAAAATGACCTAAATGTTCAACCAAAGAGACAAACGTATTTATTGGATGCACAAGATTGGTTAAAAACCCTAATTGGATGAGAATAAGCCTAGGGATGACGAAAACGACCTAAATTTTCAACCAAAGAGACAAACGTACTTATTGGATGCACAAGATTGGTTACAACCCCTAATTGAATGAGAATAAGCCTAGGGAGGAGGAAAATGACCTAAATGTTCAACCAAAGACACAAACGTACTTATTGGATGCAAAAGATTGGTTAAAAACCCTAATTGGCTGAGAATAAGCCTATGGAGGACGAAAATGACCTAAATTTTTAACCAATGACACAAAATCACTTATTGGATGCACAAGATAAGTTAAAAACCCTAATTAGATGATAATAAGCCTAGGGAGGACGAAAATGATCTAAATAATCAACCAATGACACAAAATCACTTATTGGATGCACAAGATTGGTTAAAAACCCTAATTGGACGAGAAAAACCCTAGGGAGGACGAAAATGACCTAAATGTTCAACCAAAGACACAAACGTACTTATTGGATGCACAAGATTGGTTAAAAACACTAATTGGACGAGAATAACCCTAGGGAGGACGAAAATGACCTAAATGTTCAACCAAAGACACAAACGTACTTATTGGATGCAAAAGATTGGTTAAAAACCCTAATTGGATGAGAATAAGCCTAGGGAGGACGAAAATGACCTAAATTTTTAACCAATGACACAAAATCACTTATTGGATGCACAAGATAAGTTAAAAACCCTAATTAGATGATAATAAGCCTAGGGAGGACGAAAATGATCTAAATAATAAACCAATGACACAAAATCACTTATTGGATGCACAACATTGGTTAAAAACCCTAATTGGACGAGAAAAACCCTAGGGAGGACGAAAATGACCTAAATGTTCAACCAAAGACACAAACGTACTTATTGGATGCAGAAGATTGGTTAAAAACCCTAATTGGACGAGAATAACCCTAGGGAGGACGAAAATGACCTAAATGTTCAACCAAAGACACAAACGTACTTATTGGATGCAAAAGATTGGTTAAAAACCCTATTTGGATGAGAATAAGCCTAGGGAGGACGAAAATGACCTAAATGTTCAACTAAAGAGACAAACGTACTTATTGGATGCATAAGATTGGTTAAAAACCCTAATTGGATGAGAATAAGCCTAGCGAGGATGGAAATGACCTAAATGTTCAACCAATTACACAAAATCTCTTGTTGGATGCACAAGATTGGTTAAAAACCCTAATTGGACGAGAATAAGCCTAGGGAGGACGAAAATGACCTAAATGTTCAACCAACGACACAAACATACTTATTGGATGCACAAGATTGGTTAAAAACCCTAATTGGATGAGAATAATCCTAGGGAGGACGAAAATGACCTAAATGATCAATCAATAACACAAAATCACTTATTGGATGCACAAGATTGGTTAAAAACACTAATTGGATGAGAAAAAGCATAGGGAGGAAGATAATGACCTAAATTTTCAACCAATGACAGAAAATCACTTATTGGATGCAAAAGATTGGTTAAAAACCCTAATTGGCTTAGAATAAGCCTAGGGAGGACGAAAATGACCTAAATTTTTAACCAATGACACAAAATCACTTATTGGATGCACAAGATAAGTTAAAAACCCTAATTAGATGATAATAAGCCTAGGGAGGACGAAAATGATCTAAATAATCAACCAATGACACAAAATCACTTATTGGATGCACAAGATTGGTTAAAAACCCTAATTGGACGAGAAAAACCCTAGGGAGGACGAAAATGACCTAAATGTTCAACCAAAGACACAAACGTACTTATTGGATGCACAAGATTGGTTAAAAACCCTAATTGGATGAGAATAACCCTAGGGAGGACGAAAATGACCTAAATGTTCAACCAAAGACACAAACGTACTTATTGGATGCAAAAGATTGGTTAAAAACCCTAATTGGATGAGAATAAGCCTAGGGAGGACGAAAATGACCTAAATGTTCAACTAAAGAGACAAACGTACTTATTGGATGCATAAGATTGGTTAAAAACCCTAATTGGATGAGAATAAGCTTAGCGAGGACGGAAATGACCTAAAAGTTCAACCAAAGACACAAACGTACTTATTGGATGCACAAGATTTGTTAAAAACCCTAATTGGATGAGAATAAGCATAGGGAGGACGAAAAGGACCTAAATGTTCAACCAAAGAGACAAACGTATTTATTGGATGCACAAGATTGGTTAAAAACCCTAATTGGATGAGAATAAGCCTAGGGATGACGAAAACGACCTAAATGTTTAACCAAAGAGACAAACGTACTTATTGGATGCACAAGATTGGTTAAAAACCCTAATTGGATGAGAATAATCCTAGGGAGGACAAGAATGACCTAAATGATCAATCAATGACACAAAATCACTTATTGGATGCACAAGATTGGTTAAAAACCCTAATTGGATGAGAATAAGCATAGGGAGGAAGATAATGACCAAAATTTTCAACCAATGACACAAAATCACTTAATGGATGCACAAGATTGGTTAAAAACCCTAAATGGACAAGAATAAGCCTAGAGAGGACGAAAATGACCTAAATGTTCAACCAACGACACAAACATACTTATTGGATGCACAAGATTGGTTAAAAACCCTAATTGGATGAGAATAATCCTAGGGAGGACGAAAATGACCTAAATGATCAATCAATAACACAAAATCACTTATTGGATGCACAAGATTGGTTAAAAACCCTAATTGGATGAGAAAAAGCATAGGGAGGAAGATAATGACCTAAATTTTCAACCAATGACAGAAAATCACTTATTGGATGCACAAGATTGGTTAAAAACCCTAATTGGACGAGAATAAGCCTAGGGAGGACGAAAATGACCTAAATTTCAACCAATGACACAAAATCACTTATTGGATGTACAAGATTGGTTAAAAACATAATGGGACGAGAATAAACCTAGGGATGACGAAAATGACCTAAATGTTCAACCAAAGACACAAACGTACTTATTGGATGCACAAGATTGCTTAAAAACCCTAATTGGACGAGAATAACCCTAGGAAGGACGAAAATGACCTAAATGTTCAACCAAAGACACAAACGTACTTATTGGAAGCACAAGATTGGTAAGAAACCCTAATTGGATGAGAATAAACCTAGGTAGGACGAAAATGACCTAAATGTTCAACCGAAGAGACAAACGTATTTATTGGATGCATAAGATTGGTTAAAAACCCTAATTGGATGAGAATAAGCCTAGGGATGACGAAAATGACCTAAATGTTGAACCAAAGAGACAAACGTACTTATTGGATGCACAAGATTGGTTAAAAACCCAAATTGGATGAGAATAAACCTAGGGATGACGAAAATGACCTAAATGTTCAACCGAAGACACAAACGTACTTATTGGATGCATAAGATTGGTTAAGAACCCTAATTGGATGACAATACGCCTAGGGAGGATGAAAATGAGCTAAATGTTCAACCAAAGAGACAAACGTATTTATTGGATGCACAAGATTGGTTAAAAACCCTAATTGGACGAGAATAAGCCTTGGGAGGACGAAAATGACCTAAATGTTCAACCAATGACACAAATGTACTTATTGGATGCACAAGATTGGTTAAAAACCCTAATTGGATGAGAATAAGCCTAGGGAGGACGAAAATGACGTAAATGTTAAACCAAAGACACAAACGTACTTATTGGAAGCACAAGATTGGTTAAAAACCCTAATTCGATGAATATAAGCCTAGGGAGGACGAAAATGACCTAAATGTTCAACCAAAGAGACAAACGTATTTATTGGATGCAGAAGATTGGTTAAAAACCCTAATTGGATGAGAATAAGCCTAGGGATGACGAAAATGACCTAAATGTTGAACCAAAGAGACAAACGTACTTATTGGATGCACAAGATTGGTTAAAAACCCAAATTGGATGAGAATAAGCCTAGGGATGACGAAAATGACCTAAATGTTCAACCGAAGACACAAACGTACTTATTGGATGCATAAGATTGGTTAAGAACCCTAATTGGATGACAATACGCCTAGGGAGGATGAAAATGACCTAAATGTTCAACCAAAGAGACAAACGTATTTATTGGATGCACAAGATTGGTTAAAAACCCTAATTGGACGAGAATAAGCCTTGGGAGGACGAAAATGACCTAAATGTTCAACCAATGACACAAATGTACTTATTGGATGCACAAGATTGGTTAAAAACCCTAATTGGACGAGAATAAGCCTTGGGAGGACGAAAATGACCTAAATGTTCAATCAATGACACAAAATCACTTATTGGATGCACAACATTGGTTAAAAACCCTAATTGGACGAGAAAAACCATAGGGAGGACGAAAATGACCTAAATGTTCAACAAAAGACACAAACGTACTTATTGGATGCACAAGAATTGTTAAAAACCCTAATTGGACGAGAATAACCCTAGGGAGGACGAAAATGACATAAATGTTCAACCAATGACACAAACGTACTTATTGGATGCAAAAGATTGGTTAAAAACCCTAATTGGATGAGAATAAGCCTAGGGAGGACGAAAATGACGTAAATGTTAAACCAAAGACACAAACGTACTTATTGGAAGCACAAGATTGGTTAAAAACCCTAATTCGATGAATATAAGCCTAGGGAGGACGAAAATGACCTAAATGTTCAACCAAAGAGACAAACGTATTTATTGGATGCAGAAGATTGGTTAAAAACCCTAATTGGATGAGAATAAGCCGAGGGATGACGAAAATGACCTAAATGTTGAACCAAAGAGACAAACGTACTTATTGGATGCACAAGATTGGTTAAAAACCCAAATTGGATGAGAATAAGCCTAGGGATGACGAAAATGACCTAAATGTTCAACCGAAGACACAAACGTACTTATTGGATGCATAAGATTGGTTAAGAACCCTAATTGGATGACAATACGCCTACAGAGGATGAAAATGACCTAAATGTTCAACCAAAGAGACAAACGTATTTATTGGATGCACAAGATTGGTTAAAAACCCTAATTGGACGAGAATAAGCCTTGGGAGGATGAAAATGACCTAAATGTTCAACCAATGACACAAATGTACTTATTGGATGCACAAGATTGGTTAAAAACCCTATTGGACGAGAATAAGCCTTGGGAGGACGAAAATGACCTAAATGTTCAATCAATGACACAAAATCACTTATTGGATGCACAACATTGGTTAAAAACCCTAATTGGACGAGAAAAACCATAGGGAGGACGAAAATGACCTAAATGTTCAACAAAAGACACAAACGTACTTATTGGATGCACAAGAATTGTTAAAAACCCTAATTGGACGAGAATAACCCTAGGAAGGACGAAAATGTCATAAATGTTCAACCAATGACACAAACGTACTTATTGGATGCAAAAGATTGGTTAAAAACCCTAATTGGATGAGAATAAGCCTAGGGAGGACGAAAATGACGTAAATGTTAAACCAAAGACACAAACGTACTTATTGGAAGCACAAGATTGGTTAAAAACCCTAATTCGATGAATATAAGCCTAGGGAGGACGAAAATGACCTAAATGTTCAACCAAAGAGACAAACGTATTTATTGGATGCAGAAGATTGGTTAAAAACCCTAATTGGATGAGAATAAGCCTAGGGATGACGAAAATGACCTAAATGTTTAACCAAAGAGACAAACGTACTTATTGGATGCACAAGATTGGTTAAAAACCCTAATTGGATGAGAATAAGCCTAGCGAGGATGGAAATGACCTAAATGTTCAATCAAAGACACAAACCTACTTATTGGATGCACAAGATTGGTTAAAAACCCTAATTGGATGAGAATAAGCCTAGGGAGGACGAAAATGACCTAAATGTTCAACCAAAGAGACAAACGTATTTATTGGATGCACAAGATTGGTTAAAAACACTAATTGGATGAGAATAAGCCTAGGGAGGACGAAAATGACCTAAATGTTCAACTAAAGAGACAAACGTACTTATTGGATGCATAAGATAGGTTAAAAACCCTAAATGGATGAGAATAAGCCTAGGGAGGACGAAAATGACCTAAATGTTCAACCAATTACACAAAATATCTTGTAGGACGCACAAGATTGGTTAAAAACCCTAATTGGATGAGAATAAGCCTAGGGAGGACGAAAATGACTTAAATGTTCAACCAATGACAAAAAATCACTTATTGGATGCAGAAAATTGGTTAAAAACCCAAATTGGATTAGAATAAGCCTATGGAGGATGAAAATGACCTAAATGTTCAACCAATGACACAAAATCACTTATTGGATGCACAAAATTGGTTAAAAACGATAATTGGATTACAATAAGCCTAGGGAGACCTAAATGTTCAAATAACGACACAAAATCACTTATTGAATGCACAAGAATGGTTAAAAACCAAAATTGGAATAGAATTAGCCTAAAGAGTACGAAAATGACCTAAATGGTCAAACAACGACACAAAATCACTTATTGGAGACACATGATTGTTAAAAACCTTAATTGGATTAGAATAAGCCTAGGGAGGACGTAAACGATCTAAATGTTCAATCAATGACACAAAATCAATAATTGGATGCACTAGATTCGTTCAAAACCCTAATTGGATTAGAATAAGCCTAAGAAGGACGAAAATGACCTAAATAACCAACCAATGAAACAAAATCACTTATTTGATGCACAAGATTGCTTAAAAACCCTAATTGGATTAGAATAAGCCTAGGGAGGATGAAAATGACGTACATGTTCAACCAATGACACAAAATCACTTCTTGGATGCACTAGATTGGTTAAAAACCGTAATTCGATTAGCATAAGCCTTAGGAGGATGAAAATGACCTAAATGTTCAACCAATAACAAAAAATCACTTATTTGATTCACAAGATTGGTTAAAAACCCTAATTGGATTAGAATAAGCCTAGGGTTGACGAAAATGACCTACATGTTCAACCAAGGACAAAAAATCACTTATTGGATGCACAAAATTGGTCAAAAACCCTAATTGGATTAGAATAAGCCTAAGGAGGACGAAAATGACCTAAATGTTCAACCAATGGCACAAAATCACTAATTGGATGTACAAGATTGGTTTAAAACCCTAATTAGATTAAAATAAGCCTAGGGAGGACGAAAATGACTTTAATGTTAAACCGATGACACAAAATAAATAATTGGATGCACAAGATTTGAAAAAAACCCTAATTGGATTAGACTAAGCCTAGGGTGGATGAAAATGACCTAAATGTTCATTCAATGACACAAAATCACTTATTGGATGCACAAAATTTGTTAAAAACCCAAATTGGATTAGAATAAGCCTAGGGAGGATGAAAATGACCTAAATGTTCAACCAATGACACAAAATCACTTATTGGACGCACAAGATTGGTTAAAAACCATAATTGGATTACAATAAGCCTAGGGAGATCTAAATGTTCAACTAATGACACAAAATCACTTATTGGATGCACAAGAATGGTTAAAACCCATAATTGGAGTAAAATTAGCCTAGGGAGGACGAAAATGACCTAAATGGTCAACCAATGACACTAAATCACTTATTGGACACACAAGATTGTTAAAAACCTTCATTGGATTAGAATAAGCCTAGGGAGGACGAAGATGAACTAAATGTTCAACCAGTGACACAAAATCAATAATTGGATGCACAAAATTCGTCAAAAAGCCTAATTGGATTAAGATAAGCCTAAGGAGGACGAAAGTGAGCTAAATGTTCAACCAATGACAAAAAATCACTTATTGGATGCACAAGATTGGTTGAAAACCCAAATTGGATTAGAATAAGCCTAGGGTGGAAGAAAATGACCTAAATGTTCAACCAATGAAACAAAATCACGTATTTAATGCACAAGATTGCTTAAAAACCCTAATTGGATTAGAATAAGCCTAGGGAGGATGAAAATGACCTAAATGTTCAACCAATGACAAAAAATCACTTATTTGATGCACAAGATTGGTTAAAAACCCTAATTGGATTAGAATAAGCCTAGAGTGGATTAAAATGACCTAAATGTTGAACCAATGACACATAATCACTTATTGGATGCACAAAATTGGTCAAAAACCCTAATTGGATTAGAATAAGCCTAAGGAGGACAAAATAACCTAAATGTTCAACCAATGGCACAAAATCACTAATTGGATGTACAAGATTGGTTAAAAACCCTAATTAGATTAAAATAAGCCTACGAAGGACGAAAATGACCTAAATGTTAAACCAATGACACAAAATAAATTATTGGATGCACAAGATTGGTTAAAAACCCTAATTGGATGAGAATAAGCCTAGGGAGGACGAAAATGACCTAAATGTTCAACCAATGACACAAAATCACTTATTGGATGCACAAAATTGGTTAAAAACCCTAAATGGATTAGAATAAGCCTAAGGGGGACGAAAATGACCTAAATGTTCAACCAATGATACAAAATCATTTATTGGATGCACAAGATTCGTTAAAAATCGTAATAGGATTAGAATCTGCTTATGGTGGACGAAAATGAACTAAATGTTCAACCAATGACATAAAATCATTTATTGGATGCACAAGATTGGTTAAAAACCCTAATTCGATGAGAATAAGCCTAGGGAAGACGAAAATGACCTAAATGTTCAACCAATGAAACAAAATCACTTATTGGATGCACAAGATTGCTTAAAAACCCTAATTGGATTAGAATAAGCCTAGGGAGGATCGAAATGACCTAAATGTTCAACCAATGACACAAAATCACTTATTGGATGCACAAGAATGGTCAAAAACCCTAATTGGATTAGAATAAGCCTAGGGAGGATTAAAATGACCTAAATGTTCAACCAATGAAACAAAATCACTTATTGGATGCACAAGATTGGTTAAAAACCGTAATTGGATTATGAAAATGACAGAAATGTTAAACCGGTAACGCCTAGTTATGTGGGTATGAAAATAACGAAAAGGTTTTCATTTAAATATAATAGAAAAGGTACTATAATAAATAAAGAAGTTCTCGAAAGAAATGATATTGTAAAATCCTTAAAATAAAACCTTATAGTTGAAAATTCCTCAATAATCAAAATATTCAAATCTGGGCATTTAATAACTAATCCTGTAATAAACTACAATGTAGACACTATGTCTACTAACTCTTGATCTACTAACCTAATCTAAGGAATTTACTCCTCTCAACGGAAGTATGACTTCTTAACTCTCGACGTCCCCGACGGTCTCAGTCATTGAAAACAACACTTTAATGAGATACTAAATCCCAGGGAATAATTGACAACTTTTAAAACAAGTATTGTTCTCAGCCGGCGCGGTAACCGGAAAAATCGATTATGGCACCCGCTTTCTTCCAAAAATATTCTTTAGAAATATATATGATATAACTAAGATTTTCTATAATAACCAATTACTTCCAATAATTAATAAAAACTCATCAATTAAATTAACAATAATTCACATCTACAATAATCGAATAAATCCAATATACACATTTATTATGTAGAAAATAAACCAATCAATTCAAGGATGTCTCATCGTTATATGGAGATATACTGCTTATGCGAAGTGAGTATTATCTCATCATGTGGAGCACCAGCTCATCCAGTGTGGGGTACAAGACCCATCCGTGTGGAGTTTAAACCTCATCTCTTTGTGAAGTTTAAAACTCATCTATATGTGGGGTACAAGACCCATCCATGTGGAGTTTAAACCTCATCTCTTTGTGAAGTTTAAAACTCATCTATATGTGGGGTACAAGACCCATCCATGTGGAGTTTAAGCCTCATCTCTTTGTGAAGTTTAAAACTCATCTATATGGGGTACAAAGACCCATCCGTGTGGAGTTTAAACCTCATCTCTTTGTGAAGTTTAAAACTCATCTATATGGGGTACAAAGACCCATCCGTGTGGAGTTTAAACCTCATCTCTTTGTGAAGTTTAAAACTCATCTATATGGGGTACAAAGACCCATCCGTGTGGAGTTTAAACCTCATCTCTTTGTGAAGTTTAAAACTCATCTATGTGGTGTACAAAGACCCATCCGTTTGGAATTTAAACCTCATCTCTTTTTGCAGTTTAAAACTCATCAATATGTGGGGTACAAGACCCAATCTCCAGCACACACAATCAAATTCATATTTTTAACAATCATATTCATAAAATCATATTTATAATATAATATTCCATTTGAATATAATAACAACGATCATTCAGGAAAATATACTAAAACAATCTTTTAAAGACTATATATTTACAATGTGATATTTCATTTGAATATATAATGACAATCATCATTCAAGAAAATATAATTAAGACGATCTATTAAAGAATATATATATTTATAATATGATATTTTATTTGAATATATAATAATAACAATCATTCAAGAAAATATCATAAAACAATCTTTTAAAGAATATATATTCAAACAATCATAACTAAAGTAATTCAACAAACAATAATAAATAAATTAATTTATAATCTATTATTGCAGTTCATAAAATCCCAATTTTAATAGAGTTAGATTCTCAACAAAATATAATTTTATCGGAAAGTACCATTCAAAATATCTAACTCTTTTTCCATCTCAAATTCCCAAAATAAATGTACCATGAAAGTTTAAAGGGTGTGATTACTCACCTCTTGAAGCGTTCTTTGATAAAAAATGTTCCGTATATGTTAATCGTTATTAACCCCTATTGCAACCGCAACCGTACTTTTGCTTCTCTTTATATTTTGGCATAGTTTTCTCTATTGAGTTTTTAATTCAGTATTTTTCTTCTTTGTATCTATTTATATTTAAATATTTATAAGATAATTTGACTAGGTATCTTATATTTGCCCCATTAAATTCTTGGTTGTTACAAATAGTACAAATTGAGTTCATTTAGGATTGGTTGTTTGTTTGATTTTGTTTGACTCCTAAATAATAGGTAATTACATAACAAAAGTTCGTTATACTATCTTTGTTTGTTATTATCTATTTCACATAAACCTTAAACAAACAAAACAAACTTCCTATTATACTTTATAAGTCTCTAACAAAAAAAAACAACTTACTAATGTCATCTTATTTTAAGCAAATCGGTTATTGATAATAATTAGAGTATTATTATTGATAATAATAATAATAATAATAATACTAATAATATAATCATAATAATCTATTAATTAGAATGTTTTAAAATTTGAAATTCTAATTATTTTTAGTCCTTTGATTTGGGATGTTACAAAACCAATGACACAAAATCAATTATTGGATGCACAAGATTGGTTAAAAACCCTAGTTGGATTAGAATAAGCCTAGGGTGGATGAAAATAACCTAAATGTTCATTCAATGACACAAAATCACTTATTGGATGCACAAAATTTGTTAAAAACCCAAATTGGACTAGAATAAGCCTAGGGAGGATGAAAATGACCTAAATGTTCAACCAATGACACAAAATCACTTAAAGGATGCACAAGATTGGTTAAAAACCATAATTGGATTACAATAAGCCTAGGGAGATCTAAATGTTCAACTAATGACACAAAATCACTTATTGGATGCACAAGAATGATTAAAACCCATAATTGGAGTAAAATTAGCCTAGGGAGGACGAAAATGACCTAAATGGTCAACCAATGACACTAAATAACTTATTGGACACACAAGATTGTTAAAAACCTTCATTGGATTCGAATAAGCCTATGGAGGACGAAAATGACCTAAATGTTCAACCAGTGAAACAAAATCCATAATTGGATGCACAAAATTCGTCAAAAACCCTAATTGGATTAGAATAAGCCTAAGGAGGACGAAAATGAGCTAAATGTTCAACCAATGACAAAAAATCACTTATTGGATGCACATGAATTGTTGAAAACCCTAATTGGATTAGATTAAGCCTAGGGTGGATGAAAATGACCTAAATGTTCAACCAATGAAACAAAATCACTTATTTGATGCACAAGATTGCTTAAAAACCCTAATTGGATAAGAATAAGCCTAGGGAGGATTAAAATGACCTAAATGTTCAACCAATGACAAAAAATCACTTATTTGATGCACAAGATTGGTTAAAAACCCTAATTGGATTAGAATAAGCCTAGGGTGGATGAAAATGACCTAAATGTTTAACCAATGACACATAATCACTAATTGGATGCACAAAATTGGTCAAAAACCCTAATTGAATTAGAATAAGCCTAAGGAGGACGAAAATGACCTAAATATTCAACCAATGGCACAAAATCACTAATTGGATGTACAAGATTGGTTAAAAACCCTAATTAGATTAAAATAAGCCTAGGAAGGACGAAAATGACCTAAATGTTAAACCATTGACACAAAATAAATTATTGGATGCACAAGATTGTTTAAAAACCCTAATTGCATTAGAATAAGCCTAGGGTGGATGAAAATGACCTAAGTGTTCATTAAATGACACAAAATCAATTATTGGATGCACAAAATTGGTTAAAAACCCAAATTGGATTAGAATAAGCCTAGGGAGGATGAAAATGACCTATATGTTCAACCAATGACACAAAATCACTTATTGGATGCACAAGATTGGTTAAAAACCATAATTGGATTACAATAAGCCTAGGGAGACCTAAATGTTCAACTATCGACACAAAATCACTTTTTGGATGCACAAGACTGGTTAAAACTGATAATTGGAATAGAATTAGCCTAGGGAGGACGAAAATGACCTAAATGGTCAACCAATGACACTAAATCACTTATTGGACACACAAGATTGTTAAAAACCTTAATTGGATTAGAATAAGCCTAGGGAGGACGAAAATGAACTAAATGTTCAACCAATGACTCAAAATCAATAATTGGATGCACAAGATTCGTCAAAAACCCTAATTGGATTAGAATAAGCCTAAGGAGGATGAAAATGACCTAAATGTTCAACCAATGACAAAAAATCACTTATTGGATGCACAAGATTAGTTGAAAACCCTAATTGGACTAGAATAAGCCTAGGGTGGGAAAATGACCTAAATGTTCAACCAATGAAACAAAATCATTTATTTGATGCACAAGATTCCTTAAAAAGCCTAATTGGATAAGAATAAGCCTAGGGAGGATGAAAATGACCTAAATGTTCAACCAATGACAAAAAATCACTTATTTGATGCACAAGATTGGTTAAAAACCCTAATTGGATTAGAATAAGCCTAGGGTGGATGAAAATGACCTAAATGTTTAACCAATGACACATAATCACTTATTGGATGCACAAAATTGGTCAAAAACCCTAATTGGATTAGAATAAGCCTAAGGAGGTCGAAAATGACTTATATGTTCAACCAATGGCACAAAATCACTAATTGGATGTACAAGATTGGTTAAAAACCCTAATTAGATTAAAATAAGCCTAGGAAGGAAGAAAATGACCTAAACCAAAGACACAAAATAAATTATTGGATGCACAAGATTGGTTAAAAACCATAATTGGATTACAATAAGCCTAGGGAGACCTAAATGTTCAATTAACGACACAAAATCACTTTTTGGATGCACAAGACTGGTTAAAACCCATAATTGGAATAGAATTAGTCTAGGGAGGACGAAAATGACCTAAATGGTCAACCAATGACACTAAATCACTTATTGAACACACAAATTGTTAAAAACCTTAATTGGATTAGAATAAGCCTAGGGAGGACGAAAACGACCTTAATGTTCAACCAATGACTCAAAATAAATAATTTGATGCACATGATTCGTCAAAAACCCTAATTGGATTAGAATAAGCCTAAGGAGGACGAAAATGACGTAAATGTTCAACCAATGACAAAAAATCACTTATTGGATGCACAAGATTAGTTGAAAACCCTAATTGGATTAGAATTTGCGTATGGTCGACGAAAATGACCTAAATGTTCAACCAATGACATAAAATCATTTATTCGATGCACAAGATTGGTTAAAAACCCTAATTGGATGTGAATAAGCTTAGGGAGGATCGAAATGACCTAAATGTTTAACCAATGACACAAAATCACTTATTGTATGCACAAAATTGGTCAAAAACTCTAATTGGATTAGAATAAGCCTAAGGAGGACGAAAATGACCTAAATGTTCAATCAATGGCACAAAATCACTAATTGGATGTACAAGATTGGATAAAAACCCTAATTAGATTAAAATAAACCTAGGGAGGACGAAAATGACCTAAATGTTCAACCAATGACTCAAAATCAATAATTGGATGCACAAGATTCGTCAAAAACCCTAATTGGATTAGAATAAGCCTAAGGAGGACGAAAATGACCTAAATGTTCAACCACTGACAAAAAATCACTTATTGGACGCACCAGATTAGTTGAAAACCCTAATTGGACTAGAATAAGCCTAGGGTGGGAAAATGACCTAAATGTTCAACCAATGAAACAAAATCACTTATTTGATGCACAAGATTGCTTAAAAAGCCTAATTGGATAAGAATAAGCCTAAGGAGGATAAAAATGACCTAAATGTTCAACCAATGACAAAAAATCACTTATTTGATGCACAAGATTGGTTAAAAACCCTAATTGGATTAGAATAAGCCTAGGGTGGATGAAAATGACCTCAATGTTTAACCAATGACACTTAATCACTTATTAGATGCACAAAATTGGTCAAAAACCCTAATTGGATTAGAATAAGCCTAAGGAG
Organism: Cicer chorassanicum; assembly: GCA_037974735.1. NCBI lineage: Eukaryota > Viridiplantae > Streptophyta > Magnoliopsida > Fabales > Fabaceae > Cicer > Cicer chorassanicum. The sequence continues at coordinate 46,348,311 of JBBPBP010009779.1, read as the reverse complement.
GTCGAAAATGATCTAAATGTTCAACCAATGGCACAAAATCACTAATTGGTTGTATAAGATTGGTTAAAAACCCTAATTAGATTAAAATAAGCCTAGGAATGACGAAAATGACCTAAATGTTAAACCAAAGACACAAAATAAATTATTGGATGCACAAGATTGGTTAAAAACCATAATTGGATTACAATAAGCCTAGGGAGACCTAAATGTTCAATTAACGACACAAAATCACTTTTTGGATGCACAAGACTGGTTAAAACCCATAATTGGAATAGAATTAGTCTAGGGAGGACGAAAATGACCTAAATGGTCAACCAATGACACTAAATCACTTATTGGACACACAAATTGTTAAAAACCTTAATTGATTATAATAAGCCTTAGGAGGACGAAAATGACCTAAATGTTCAACCAATGACTCAAAATCAATAATTGGATGCACAAGATTCGTCAAAAACCCTAATTGGATTAGAATAAGCCTAAGGAGGACGAAAATGACCTAAATGTTCAACCAATGACAAAAAATCACTTATTGGATGCACAAGATTAGTTGAAAACCCTAATTGGATTAGAATCTGCTTATGGTCGACGAAAATGACCTAAATGTTCAACCAATGACATAAAATCATTTATTGGATGCACAAGATTGGTTAAAAACCCTAATTGGATGAGAATAAGCCTAGGGAGGACGAAAATGACCTAAATGTTCTACCAATGAAACAAAATCACTTATTGGATGCACAAGATTGCTTAAAAACCCTAATTGGATTAGAATAAGCCTAAGGAGGATCGAAATGACCTAAATGTTCAACCGATGACACAAAATCACTTATTGGATGCACAAGAAAGGCCAAAAACCCTAATTGGATTAGAATAAGCCTAGGGAGGATGAAAATGACCTAAATGTTCAACCAATGAAATAAAATCACTTAATGGATGCACAAGATTGGTTAAAACCCGTAATTGTATTAGAATATGCCTAGGGTGGATGAAAATGACCTAAATGTTTAACCTATGACACAAAATCACTTATTGTATGCACAAAATTGGTCAAAAACTCTAATTGGATTAGAATAAGCCTAAGGAGGACGAAAATGACCTAAATGTTCAATCAATGGCACAAAATCACTAATTGGATGTACAAGATTGGATAAAAACCCTAATTAGATTAAAATAAGCCTAGGGAGGACGAAAATGACCTAAATGTTCAACCAATGACTTAAAATCAATAATTGGATGCACAAGATTCGTCAAAAACCCTAATTGGATTAGAATAAGCCTAAGGAGGACGAAAATGACCTAAATGTTCAACCACTAACAAAAAATCACTTATTGGATGCACAAGATTAGTTGAAAACCCTAATTGGACTTGAATAAGCCTAGGGTTGGAAAATGACCTAAATGTTCAACCAATGAAACAAAATCACTTATTTGATGCACAATATTGCTTAAAAAGCTTAATTGGATAAGAATAAGCCTAGGTAGGATGAAAATGACCTAAATGTTCAACCAATGACAAAAAATCACTTATTTGATGCACAAGATTGGTTAAAAACCTTAATTGGATTAGAATAAGCCTAGGGTGGATGAAAATGAGCTAAATGTTTAACCAATGAAACATAATCACTTATTGGATGCACAAAATTGGTCAAAAACCCTAATTGGATTAGAAAAAGCCTAAGGAGGTCGAAAATGACCTAAATGTTCAACCAATGGCACAAAATCACTAATTGGATGTACAAGATTGGTTAAAAACCCTACTTAGATTAAAAAAAGCCTAGGAATGACGAAAATGACCTAAATGTTAAACCAAAGACACAAAATAAATTATTGGATGCACAAGATTGGTTAAAAACCATAATTGGATTACAATAAGACTAGGGAGACCTAAATGTTCAATTAACGACACAAAATCACTTTTTGGATGCACAAGACTGGTTAAAACCCATAATTGGAATAGAATTAGTCTAGGGAGGACGAAAATGACCTAAATGGTCAACCAATGACACTAAATCACTTATTGGACACACAAATTGTTAAAAACCTTAATTAGATTAGAATAAGCCTAGGGAGGACGAAAACGACCTTAATGTTCAACCAATGACTCAAAATAAATAATTGGATGCACAAGATTCGTCAAAAACCCTAATTGGATTAGAATAAGACTAAGGAGGACGAAAATGACGTAAATGTTCAACCAATGACAAAAAATCACTTATTGGATGCACAAGATTAGTTGAAAACCCTAATTGGATTAGAATTTGCTTATGGTCGACGAAAATGACCTAAATGTTCAACCAATGACATAAAATCATTTATTGGATGCACAAGATTGGTTAAAAACCCTAATTGGATGAGAATAAGCTTAGGGAGGATCGAAATGACCTAAATGTTCAACCAATGAAACCCTAATCATTTATTGGATGCACAAGATTAGTTAAAAACCCTAATTAGATTAAAATAAGCCTAGGGAGGACGAAAATGACCTAAATGTTCAACCAATGAAACCAATGAACTAAATGAATTATTGGATGCACAAAATTAATTAAAAACCCAAATGAAAATGACCTAAATGTTTAACCTATGACACAAAATCACTTATTGTATGCACAAAATTGGTCAAAAACTCTAATTGGATTAGAATAAGCCTAAGGAGGACGAAAATGACCTAAATGTTCAATCAATGGCACAAAATCACTAATTGGATGTACAAGATTGGATGAAAACCCTAATTAGATTAAAATAAGCCTAGGGAAGACGAAAATGACCTAAATGTTCAACCAATGACTCAAAATCAATAATTGGATGCACAAGATTCGTCAAAAACCGTAATTGGATTAGAATAAGCCTAAGGAGGACGAAGATGACCTAAATGTTCAACCACTGACAAAAAATCACTTATTGGATGCACAAGATTAGTTGAAAACCCTAATTGGACTTGAATAAGCCTAGGGTTGGAAAATGACCTAAATGTTCAACCAATGAAACAAAATCACTTATTTGATGCACAAGATTGCTTAAAAAG
>JBBPBP010009779.1:46286429-46340229 GCA_037974735.1 Cicer chorassanicum | reverse complement strand
ACCAATGAAAAAAAATCACTTATTGGATGCACAAGATTGCTTAAAAACCCTAATTGGATTAGAATAAGCTTAGGGAGGATCGAAATGACCTAAATGTTCAACCAATGACACAAAATCACTTATTGGACGCACAAGAATGGTCAAAAACCCTAATTGGATTAGAATAAGCCTAGGGAGGATGAAAATGACCTAAATGTTCAACCAATGAAATAAAATCACTTAATGGATGCACAAGATTGGTTAAAAACCGTAATTGTATTAGAATATGCCTAGGGTGGATGAAAATGACCTAAATGTTTAACCTATGACACAAAATCACTTATTGTATGCACAAAATTGGTCAAAAACTCTAATTGGATTAGAATAAGCCTAAGGAGGACGAAAATGACCTAAATGTTCAATCAATGGCACAAAATCACTAATTGGATGTACAAGATTGGATAAAAACCCTAATTAGATTAAAATAAGCCTAGGGAGGACGAAAATGAGCTAAATGTTAAACCAATGAAACAAAATAAATTATTGGATGCACAAGATTGGTTAAAAACCCTTATTGGATGAGAATAAGCATAGGGAGAATGAAAATGACCTAAATGTTCGACCTATGAAACAAAATCACTTATTGGATGCACAAGATTGCTGAAAAACCCTAATTGGATTAGAATAAGCCTAGGGAGGATGAAAATGACCTACATGTTCAAACAATGACACAACATCACTTATTGGATGTACAAGATTGGTTAAAAACCGTAATTGGATTAGATAAGCCTAGGGAGGACGAAAATGACATAAATGTTCAATCAATGGCACAAAATAACTAATTGGATGTACAAGATTGGTTAAAAACCCTAAAAAGATTAAAATAAGCATAGGGAGGACGAAAATGACCTAAATGTTAAACCCATGACACAAAATCAATTATTGGATGCACAAGATTGGTTAAAAACCCTAATTGGATCAGAATAAGCCTAGGGTGGATGAAAATGACCTAAATGTTCATTCAATGACACAAAATGACTTATTGGATGCACAAAATTGGTTAAAAATCCAAATTGGATTAGAATAATCCTAGGGACGATGAAAATTACCTAAAGGTTCAACCAATGACAAAAAATCACTTATTTGATGCACAAGATTGGTTAAAAACCCTAATTGGATTAAAATAAGCCTAGGGTTGATGAAAATGACCTAAATGTTTAACCAATGACACATAATCACTTATTGGATGCACAAAATTGGTCAAAAACCCTAATTGGATTAGAATAAGTCTAAGGAGGTCGAAAATGACCTAAATGTTCAACCAATGGCACAAAATCACTAATTGGATGTACAAGATTGGTTAAAAACCCTAATTAGATTAAAATAAGCCTAGGAATGACGAAAATGACCTAAATGTTAAACCAAAGACACAAAATAAATTATTGGATGCACAAGATTGTTTAAAAACCCTAATTGGACTAGAATAAGCCTAGGGTGGATGAAAATGACCTAAGTGTTCATTTAATGACACAAAATGAATTATTGGATGCACAAAATTAATTAAAAACCCAAATTGGATTAGAATAAGCCTAGGGAGGATGAAAATGACCTATATGTTCAACCAATCACACAAAATCACTTATTGGATGCACAAGATTGGTTAAAAACCATAATTGGATTACAATAAGCCTAGGGAGACCTAAATGTTCAACTAACGACACAAAATCACTTTTTGGAGGCACAAGACTGGTTAAAACCCATAATTGGAATAGAATTAGCCTAGGGAGGACGAAAATGACCTAAATGGTCAACCAATGACACTAAATCACTTATTGGACACACAAGTTGTTAAAAACCTTAATTGGATTAGAATAAGCCTAGGGAGGACGAAAATGACCTAAATGTTCAACCAATGACTCAAAATCAATAATTGGATGCACAAGATTCGTCAAAAACCCTAATTGGATTAGAATAAGCCTCAGGAGGACGAAAATGACGTAAATGTTCAACCAATGACAAAAAATCACTTATTGGATGCACAAGATTAGTTGAAAACCCTAATTGGATTAGAATCTGCTTATGGTCGTGGAAAATGATTTAAATGTTCAACCAATGACATAAAATCATTTATTGGATGCACAAGATTGGTTAAAAACCCTAATTGGATTAGAATAAGCCTAAGGAGGACGAAAATGACCTAAATATTCAATCAATGGCACAAAATCACTAATTGGATGTACAAGATTGGTTAAAAACCCTAAAAAGATTAAAATAAGCCTAGGGAGGAGGAAAATGACCTAAAAGTTAAACCAAAGACACAAAATAAATTATTGGATGCACAAGATTGTTTAAAAACCCTAATTGGACTAGAATAAGCCTAGGGTGGATGAAAATGACCTAAGTGTTCATTTAATGACACAAAATGAATTATTGGATGCACAAAATTAATTAAAAACCCAAATTGGATTAGAATAACCCTAGGGAGGATGAAAATGACCTATATGTTCAACCAATCACACAAAATCACTTATTGGATGCACAAGATTGGTTAAAAACCATAATTGGATTACAATAAGCCTAGGGAGACCTAAATGTTCAACTAACGACACAAAATCACTTTTTGGAGGCACAAGACTGGTTAAAACCCATAATTGGAATAGAATTAGCCTAGGGAGGACGAAAATGGTCAACCAATGACACTAAATCACTTATTGGACACACAAGTTGTTAAAAACCTTAATTGGATTAGAATAAGCCTAGGGAGGACGAAAATGACCTAAATGTTCAACCAATGACTCAAAATCAATAATTGGATGCACAAGATTCGTCAAAAACCCTAATTGGATTAGAATAAGCCTCAAGAGGACGAAAATGACGTAAATGTTCAACCAATGACAAAAAATCACTTATTGGATGCACAAGATTAGTTGAAAACCCTAATTGGATTAGAATCTGCTTATGGTCGTGGAAAATGATTTAAATGTTCAACCAATGACATAAAATCATTTATTGGATGCACAAGATTGGTTAAAAACCCTAATTGGATTAGAATAAGCCTAAGGAGGACGAAAATGACCTAAATATTCAATCAATGGCACAAAATCACTAATTGGATGTACAAGATTGGTTAAAAACCCTAAAAAGATTAAAAAAAGCCTAGGGAGGAGGAAAATGACCTAAAAGTTAAACCAAAGACACAAAATAAATTATTGGATGCACAAGATTGTTTAAAAACCCTAATTGGACTAGAATAAGCCTAGGGTGGATGAAAATGACCTAAGTGTTCATTTAATGACACAAAATGAATTATTGGATGCACAAAATTAATTAAAAACCCAAATTGGATTAGAATAAGCCTAGGGAGGATGAAAATGACCTATATGTTCAACCAATCACACAAAATCACTTATTGGATGCACAAGATTGGTTAAAAACCATAATTGGATTACAATAAGCCTAGGGAGACCTAAATGTTCAACTAACGACACAAAATCACTTTTTGGAGGCACAAGACTGGTTAAAACCCATAATTGGAATAGAATTAGCCTAGGGAGGACGAAAATGGTCAACCAATGACACTAAATCACTTATTGGACACACAAGTTGTTAAAAACCTTAATTGGATTAGAATAAGCCTAGGGAGGACGAAAATGACCTAAATGTTCAACCAATGACTCAAAATCAATAATTGGATGCACAAGATTCGTCAAAAACCCTAATTGGATTAGAATAAGCCTCAGGAGGACGAAAATGACGTAAATGTTCAACCAATGACAAAAAATCACTTATTGGATGCACAAGATTAGTTGAAAACCCTAATTGGATTAGAATCTGCTTATGGTCGTGGAAAATGATTTAAATGTTCAACCAATGACATAAAATCATTTATTGGATGCACAAGATTGGTTAAAAACCCTAATTGGATTAGAATAAGCCTAAGGAGGACGAAAATGACCTAAATGTTCAATCAATGGCCCAAAATCACTAATTGGATGTACAAGATTGGTTAAAAACCCTAAAAAGATTAAAATAAGCCTAGGGAGGAGGAAAATGACCTAAATGTTAAACCAATGACACAAAATCAATTATTGGATGCACAAGATTGGTTAAAAACCCTAATTGGATCAGAATAAGCCTAGGGTGGATGAAAATGACCTAAATGTTCATTCAATGACACAAAATGACTTATTGGATGCACAAAATTGGTTAAAAATCCAAATTGGATTAGAATAAGCCTAGGGAGGATGAAAATTACCTAAAGGTTCAACCAATGACACAAAATCACTTATTGGATGCACAAGATTGGTTAAAAACCATAATTGGATTACAATAAGCCTTGGGAGACCTAAATGTTCAAATAACGACACAAAATCAATAATTGGATGCACAAGACTGGTTAAAAACCACTACAACAGTTGTGGTCTCTAGCAACACTTTTTTAAGCTACGTGTATAAAGTGTTGCTTAAAACTGGATAAGGCAACATTTTATATCCGTTGTCATTTCTGTTCTTGCAACAATGTATAAATGTTCCCTAAAATATTTATGGGAACAATTTTGAAACGTCTCTGTAGTAGTTTTTTGCAACAAATGATAATTGTCCCTCTTAGGTATTTCTTTGAACAAAAGCCTACATTTTTAAAATATTGCTTAAAAAATTTAACATCGATGAGATTTTTTGCAGGATGAATTCTTTCAAATACATTTATAAATATTATTTTTATTAAAATTTAAAATAAAAATTTATTAACTTGTAAACAAAACAAAGTTATTCTTATTAACCATTATCATTCTCGTTTACAAAAATAAGAGAAACTATAAAAAAAAATTACTTATTAACTTATTATTATTATTATTATTATTATTTTAGTAGAAAATGTTTTTAAACCCAGAGAGTTTAATTCTTTTTTCTTCTTTAAAAATTGGGGTTTTATTAATTTTTTTAAAGAAGGTTTTTGTTATTTTTTTTAAAAATAACCTTTATATGTTTAGATATGAAGATGAACGCAATTAGGTCAGGGATAGAGGTGTTAGGAGCAACAGCGTTTGGTTACTTCAGCAGTCAAATTGGTTTCAAGCCTTATCTCGATAAAGCTAAACTTCAGTAGCAGCATCAAAATTAGCTTCACCAATTTGATTTTGATTCTCACTCATCTTCAACTTTCAAGGAACCCTTCTCTTTCCCTGAACACAATTCGTAAATTGCTCCGCCGTTTTAACCCCATTGCCCATCGTTTCAGTCGACAATTGCTCCGCCGCGTGGAATCCTACACGTCCCTCCCGCTGCGTCCAAACCGCTGGTATATCTCTTCATCCTTTCATGCCTTCCACTTTCAATCTGTATCTTTCCTTTGTGAGTATCTCGATTTTAAGCTGTTAGAATTTATAGATTTCAATTTTTCTCGAATTATGGTTGCCAAGTATATCTATGAATGTCTAAGAATTGATGTTTTTTGGGGTTTTGTTTGGAGTTTGGATTTTAATTTCGTTTATCATCAGAATTTCAATTTAGATGTTAGTGCTGATTTTGTTTTGGAGTTTTTTTGTTGCATATAAGGTGTTTGGTATTTTGTTGCATATAAGGTGTTTGATATTTTGTTGCATATAAGGTGTTTGATACTTTGTTGCATATAAGGTGTTTGATACTTTGTTGCATATAAGGTGTTTAATTTTTTATTGCATATTAGGTGTTTGATTTTTTGTTGCATATTAGGTGTTTGATTTTTTGTTGCATATAAGGTGTTTGATTTTTTGTTGCATATAAGGTGTTTGATATTTTGTTGCATACAAAGGTGTTTGAATATAAGATACACTTTGAATAAAGGTAGAGGAATAATGAATGAAGGAGTTAATTTGTTTGAGTTATGATGTGGTTTAGTGTTATTCTTTCTATATTCTTTTTATGTAATATTAATGTTATCCTCTAAGTATTGGCTGATTGTTACTTTCATGATCACTTGAGTTCATCCTTCCATTTGTTTACTTACAACTACTGCCTTTAAATGTATATACTATTATCTTTAATTCTATTTTGTTTATATTAATTTATTAGCTTTATAATTCTTTAAAGTACCTAATCCCTTATAGGCTTATAGTAATAAATTGATATCTTTTTAGTTAACCAAACATGGTAAAGAAGGATTGGGTTTGATCTAAATTATTGTCGTCGGTGATTTTGAAAACTGATCCTAAGTTTTGGTTTTAGTTTTGTTTCACTATTGAGTTCTGTTTGTGATTCTATTTTGCATGCAATTCTGTTTGTGCGTTTTGCTCGCTTTTTTGTGCAGTTCTATTTTGCTTGCTGCCTGTGGTTATGCTTATGTCGAGCTCTGTTTTGCATATTTGAGTTTCTACTTGCAGTTCTGTTTTTGTCTGCGTTTTATGTGATTCTGTTTTGCGTGCGTTTTTTGTTTATGTTCTGTTTCTGTTTGCGAGTTTTGTTTCATCATTTATTTTTTGTTTTTATTTTATTATGCACCAAGGTATCAATGAAGATGATGATGAATTATTTCAAGATGACGATGAAGGCGATGAATTTGAAGAGGACGACGTAGATGACAAATTTGAAGAGGACGGTGTAGATGATAAATATGAAGAAGACACACTTGAATGATTTAGATGATCATTTTAGGTTATGGTTTTTTAGATGAAGTTTTTTTATTAGACATGAACTTGATTGAAGCATCAAAAACTTCAACGAACTATATATTTTGCTAGACTCTTACTTTAAGTATTAAACTTTATTAAATTATGTTAGACAATTTGTTTAGTACCATTTATTTGAATATAACTTTGTTAATAATTTGTGTTAAATTTGCATTATGTTTTCCTTGGTTCAATTTGTGTATGTAATTAAATAATGGCGAAATATCTAATTTATGAATTGAATTAAAATAATAAAAAAATGAAAATTTATTTTACATATATACGAATACAGTTTAAAATTGTTGTCTATAAGCTTTAGCAACATTTTATTGATGTTTTCATTGAGTTGTTTTAAGGCAACATTTTATCAATTGTTGTCAGACATGACAACAATTAAAAAATGTTGCCTTAGGCGCGTTGAAAAATTGTTCCCTATTACCATTGTTTAGGCAACATTTATAAATAGTGTGCCCAAAAGTGCGAGAAAAACGTTGTCAAAAGTAATAGGCAACGCTCGTATATGAGACGCGTGAAAAATGTTGCCTATTCTCTTTGGCAACATTTTTCCATGTTTTGACAATATTTTTCAAATGTTGTTGAAAAGCAAAAATGTTGTAGTGAACCAAAATTGGAATAGAATTAGCCTAAAGAGGACGAAAATGACCTAAATGGTCAACCAACGACACAAAATCACTTATTGGACACACAAGATTGTTAAAAACCTTAATTGGATTAGAATAAGCCTAGGGATGACGGAAAAGATATAAATGTTCAACCAATGACACAAAATCAATAATTGGATGCACTAAATTCGTTAAAAACCCTAATTGGATTAGAATAAGCCTCAGAAGGACGAAAATGACCTAAATATTCAACCAATGAAACAAAATCTTTTATTTGATGCACAAGATTGCTTAAAAACCCTAATTGGATTAGAATTAGCCTAGGGAGGATAAAAATGACGTACATGTTCAACCAATGACACAAAATCACTTATTGGATGCACTAGATTGGTTAAAAACCGTAATTGGATAAGCATAAGCCTAAGGCGATGAAAACGACCTAAATGTTCAACCAATGACAAAAAATAACTTATTTGATGCACAAGATTGGTTAAAAACCCTAATTGGATTAGAATAAGCCTAGGGTGGATGAAAATGACCTACATGTTCAACCAATGACACAAAATCACTTATTTGATGCACAAGGTTGGTTAAAAACCCTAATTGGATTAGAATAAGCCTAGGGTGGATGAAAATGACCTAAATGTTTAACCAATGACACATAATCACTTATTGGATGCACAAAATTGGTCAAAAACCCTAATTGGATTAGAATAAGCCTAAGGAGGTCGAAAATGACTTAAATGTTCAACCAATGGCACAAAATCACTAATTGGATGTACAAGATTGGTTAAAAACCCTAATTAGATTAAAATACGCCTAGGAAGGACGGAAATGACCTAAATGTTAAACCAAAGACACAAAATAATTTATTGGATGCACATGATTGTTTAAAAACCCTAATTGGACTAGAATAAGCCTAGGGTGGATGAAAATGACCTAAGTGTTCATTTAATGACACAAAATCAATTATTGGATGCACAAAATTGGTTAAAAACCCAAATTGGATTAGAATAAGCCTAGGGAGGATGAAAATGACCTACAAGTTCAACCAATGACATAAAATCACTTATTGGATGCACAAGATTGGTTAAAAACCAAAATTGGATTACAATAAGCCTAGGGAGACCTAAATGTTCAACTGACGACACAAAATCACTTTTTGGATGCACAAGACTGTTTAAAACCCATAATTGGAATAGAATTAGCCTAGGGAGGACGAAAATGACCTAAATGGTCAACCAATGACACTATATCACTTATTGGACACACAAATTGTTAAAAACCTTAATTGGATTAGAATAAGCCTAGGGAGGACGAAAATGACCTAAATGTTCAACCAATGACTCAAAATCAATAATTGGATGCACAAGATTCGTCAAAAACCCTAATTGGATTAGAATAAGCCTAAGGAGGACGAAAATGACCTAAATCTTCAACCAATGACAAAAAATCACTTATTAGATGCACAAGATTAGTTGAAAACCCTAATTGGAATAGAATCTGCTTATGGTCGACGAAAATGACCTAAATGTTCAACCAATGACTTAAAATCATTTATTGGATGCACAAAATTGGTTAAAAACCCTAATTGGATGAGAATAAGCCTAGGGAGGACGAAAATGACCTAAATGTTCAACCAATGAAACAAAATCACTTATTGGATGCACAAGATTGCTTAAAAACCCTAATTGGATTAGAATAAGCCTAAGGAGGATCCAAATGACCTAAATGTTCATCCAATGACACAAAATCACTTATTGGATGCACAAGAATGGTCAAAAACCCTAATTGGATTAGAATAAGCCTAGGGAGGATGAAAATGACCTAAATGTTCAACCAATGAAATAAAATCACTTATTGGATGCACAAGATTGGTTAAAAACCGTAATTGTATTAGAATAAGCCTAAGGTGGATGAAAATGACCTAAATGTTTAACCAATGAGACAAAATTATTATTGTATGCACAAAATAGGTCAAAAACTCTAATTGGATTAGAATAAGCCTAAGGAGGACGAAAATGACCTAAATGTTCAATCAATGGCACAAAATCACTAATTGGATGTACAAGATTGGATAAAAACCCTAAATAGATTAAAATAAGCCTAGGGAGGACGAAAATGACCTAAATGTTAAACCAATAAAACAAAATAAATTATTGGATGCACAAGATTGGTTAAAAACCCTTATTGGAAGAGAATAAGCATAGGGAGGATGAAAATGACCTAAATGTTCAACCTATGAAACAAAATTACTTATTGGATGCACAAGATTGCTTAAAAACCCTAATTGGATTAGAATAAGCCTAGGGAGGATGAAAATGACCTACATGTTCAAACAATGACACAACATCACTTATTGGATGCACAAGATTGGTTAAAAACCGTAATTGGATTAGATAAGCCTAGGGAGGACGAAAATGTCCTAAATGTTCAATCAATGGCACAAAATCACTAATTGGATGTACAAGATTGGTTAAAAACCCTAAATAGATTAAAATAAGCCTAGGGTGGACGAAAATGACCTAAATGTTAAACTAATGACACAAAATAAATTATTGGATGCACAAGATTGGTTAAAAACCCTAATTGGATCAGAATAAGCCTAGGGTGGATGAAAATGACCTAAATGTTCATTCAATGACACAAAATGACTTATTGGATGCACAAAATTGGTTAAAAATCCAAATTGGATTAGAATAAGCCTAGGGAGGATGCAAATTACCTAAAGGTTCAACCAATGACACAAAATCACTTATTGGATGCACAAGATTGGTTAAAAACCATAATTGGATTACAACAAACCTAGGGAGACCTAAATGTTCAAATAACGACACAAAATCACTTATTGGATGCACAAGACTGGTTAAAAACCAAAATTGGAATAGAATTAGCCTAAAGAGGACGAAAATGACCTAAATGGTCCACCAACGACACAAAATCAATTATTGGACACACAAGATTGTTAAAAACCTTAATTGGATTAGAATAAGCCTAAGGATGACGGAAATGATATAAATGTTCAACCAATGACACAAAATCAATAATTGGATGCACTAGATTCGTTAAAAACCCTAATTGGATTAGAATAAGCCTAAGAAGGACGAAAATGAACTAAATATTCAACCAATGAAACAAAATCTTTTATTTGATGCACAAGATTGCTTAAAAACCCTAATTGGATTAGAATTAGCCTAGGGAGGATGAAAATGACCTAAGTGTTCATTTAATGACACAAAATAAATTACTGGATGCACAAGATTGGATAAAAACCCTAATTGGATTAGAATAAGCCTAGGGGGGACGAAAATGACCTAAATGTTCAACCAATGATACAAAATCATTTATTGGATGCACAAGATTCGTTAAAAACTGTAATTGGATTACAATAAGCCTAGGGAGACCTAAATGTTCAACTGACGACACAAAATCACTTTTTGGATGCACAAGACTGGTTAAAACCCATAATTGGAATAGAATTTGCCTAGGGAGGACGAAAATGACCTAAATGGTCAACCAATGACACAAAATCACTTATTGGACACACAAATTGTTAAAAACCTTAATTGGATTAGAATAAGCCTAGGGAGGACGAAAATGACCTAAATGTTCAACCAATGATTCAAAATCAATAATTGGATGCACAAGATTCGTCAAAAACCCTAATTGGATTAGAATAAGCCTAAGGAGGACGAAAATGACCTAAATGTTCAACCAATGATAAAAAATCACTTATTAGATGCACAAGATTAGTTGAAAACCCTAATTGGATTAGAATCTGTTTATGGTCGACGAAAATAACCTAAATGTTCGACCAATGACTTAAAATCATTTATTGGATGCACAAAATTGGTTAAAAACCCTAATTGGATGAGAATAAGCCTAGGGAGGATGAAAATGACCTAAATGTTCAACCAATGAAACAAAATCACTTATTGGATGCACAAGATCGCTTAAAAACCCTAATTGGATTAGAATAAGCCTAGGGAGGATCGAAATGACCTAAATGTTGATCCAATAACACAAAATCACTTATTGGATGCACAAGAATGGTCAAAAACCCTAATTGGATCAGAATAAGCCTAGGGAGGATGAAAATGACCTAAATGTTCAACCAATGAAATAAAATCACTTATTGGATGCACAAGATTGGTTAAAAACCGTAATTGTATTAGAATAAGCCTAGGGTGGATGAAAATGACCTAAATGTTTAACCAATGACACAAAATCACTTTTTGTATGCACAAAATTGGTCAAAAACTCTAATTGGATTAGAATAAGCCTAAGGAGGACGAAAATGACCTAAATGATCAATCAATGGCACAAAATCACTAATTGGATGTACAAGATTGGATAAAAACCCTAATTAGATTAAAATAAGCCTTGGGAGGACGAAAATGACCTAAATGTTAAACCAATGAAACTAAATAAATTATTGGATGCACAAGATTGGTTAAAAACCCTTATTGGATGAGAATAAGCATAGGGAGGACGAAAATGACCTAAATGTTCAACCTATGAAACAAAATCACCTATTGGATGCACAAGATTGCTTAAAAACCCTAATTGGATTAGAATAAGCCTAGGGAGGATGAAAATGACCTACATGTTCAAACAATGGCACAACATCACTTATTGTATGCACAAAATTGGTCAAAAACTCAAATTGGATTAGAATAAGCCTAAGGAGGACTAAAATGACCTAAATGTTCAATCAATGGCACAAAATCACTAATTGGATGTACAAGATTGGATAAAAACCCTAATTAGATTAAAATAAGCCTAGGGAGGACGAAAATGACCTAAATGTTAAACCAATGAAACAAAAT
Source organism: Cicer chorassanicum (assembly GCA_037974735.1). Classification (NCBI taxonomy): domain Eukaryota; kingdom Viridiplantae; phylum Streptophyta; class Magnoliopsida; order Fabales; family Fabaceae; genus Cicer; species Cicer chorassanicum. The sequence continues at coordinate 46,328,154 of JBBPBP010009779.1, read as the reverse complement.
AAGTTATTGGATGCACAAGATTGGTTAAAAACCTTTATTGGATGAGAATAAGCATAGGGAGGACGAAAATGACCTAAATGTTCAACCTATGAAACAAAATCACCTATTGGATGCACAAGATTGCTTAAAAACCCTAATTGGATTAGAATAAGCCTAGGGAGGATGAAAATGACCTACATGTTCAAACAATGACACAACATCACTTATTGTATGCACAAAATTGGTCAAAAACTCTAATTGGATTAGAATAAGCCTAAGGAGGACTAAAATGACCTAAATGTTCAATCAATGGCACAAAATCACTAATTGGATGTACAAGATTGGATAAAAACCCTAATTAGATTAAAATAAGCATAGGGAGGACGAAAATGACCTAAATGTTAAACCAATGACACAAAATAAATTATTGGATGCACAAGATTGGTTAAAAACCCTAATTGGATCAGAATAAGCCTAGGGTGGATGAAAATGACCTAAATGTTCATTCAATGACACAAAATGACTTATTGGTGCACAAAATTGGTTAAAAATCCAAATTGGATTAGAATAAGCCTAGGGAGGATGAAAATTACTTAAAGGTTCAACCAATGACACAAAATCACTTATTGGATGCACAAGATTGGTTAAAAACCATAATTGGATTACAATAAGCCTAGGGAGACCTAAATGTTCAAATAACGACACAAAATCACTTATTGGATGCACAAGATTGGTTAAAAACCAAAATTGGAATAGAATTAGCCTAAAGAGGACAAAAATGACCTAAATGGTCCACCAAGACACAAAATCACTTATGGGACACACAAGATTGTTAAAAACCTTAATTGGATTAGAATAAGCCTAGCGATGACGGAAATGATATAAATGTTCAACCAATGACACAAAATCAATAATTGGATGCACTAGATTCGTTAAAAACCCTAATTGGATTAGAATAAGCCTAAGAAGGACGAAAATGACGTAAATATTCAACCAATGAAACAAAATATTTTATTTGATGCAAAAGATTGCTTAAAAATCCTAATTGGATTAGAATTAGCCTAGGGAGGATGAAAATGACGTTCATGTTCAACCAATGACACAAAATCACTTATTGGTTGAACTAGATTGGTTAAAAACCGTAATTGGATAAGCATAAGCCTAAGGAGGATGAAAATGACCTAAATGTTCAACCAATGACAAAAAATAACTTATTTGATGCACAAGATTGGTTAAAAACCCTAATTGGATTAGAATAAGCCTAGGGTGGATGAAAATGACCTACATGTTCAACCAATGACACAAAATCACTTATTGGATGCACAAAATTCGTCAAAAACCCTAATTGGATTAGAATAAGCCTAGGAGGATGTAAATGACCTAAATGTTCAACCAATGGTACAAAATCACTAATTGGATGTACAAGATTGGTTAAAAACCCTAATTAGATTAAAATAAGCCTAGGGTGAATGAAAATGACCTAAATACTCATTCAATGACACGAAATCAATTATTGGATGCACAAAATTGGTTAAAAACCCAAATTGGATTAGAATAAGTCTAGGGAGGATAAAATGACCTAAATGTTCAACCAATGACACAAAATCAATTATTGGATGTACAAGATTGGTTAAAAACCCTAATTGGAATAAAATAAGCCTAGGGAGGACGAAAATGACCTAAATGTTAAACCAATGAAACAAAATAAATTATTGGATGCACAAGATTGGATAAAAACCCTAATTGGATTAGATTAAGCCTAGGGGGGGACGAAAATGACCTAAATGTTCAACCAATGATACAAAATCATTTATTGGATGCACAAGATTCGTTAAAAACCGTAATTGGATTAGAATATGCTTTTGGTGGACGAAAATGACCTTAATGTTCAACCAATGACATAAAATCATTTATTGGATGCACAAGATTGGTTAAAAACCCTAATTGGATGAGAATATGCCTAGGGAGGATGAAAATGACCTAAATGTTCAACCAATGAAAATAAATCACTTATTGGATGCACAAGATTGGTTAAAAACCGTAATTGGATTAGAATAAGCCTAAGGAGGATGAAAATGACCTAAATGTTCAACCAATGACAAAAAATCACTTATTCGATGCACAAGATTGGTTAAAAACGCTAATTGGATTAGAATAAGCCTAGGGTGGATGAAAATGACCTAAATGTTCAACCAATGACACAAAATCACTTATTGGATGCACAAAGTTGGTCAAAAACCCTAATTGGATTAGAATAAACCTAAGGGGGACAAAAATGACCTAAATGTTCAACCAATGGCACAAAATTACTAATTGGATGTACAAGATTGGTTAAAAACCCTATTTAGATTAAAATAAGCCTAGGGAGGACGAAAATGACCGAAATGTTAAACCACTGAAAAAAAATCAATTATTAGATGCACAAGAATGGTTAAAAACCCTAATTGGATTAGAATATGCCTAGGGGGGATGAAAATGAACTAAATGTTCATTCAATGACACAAAATCACTTATTGGATGCACAAAATTGGTGAAAAACCCAAATTGGATTAGAATAAGCCTAGGCAGGATGAAAATGACCTAAATGTTCAACCAATGACACAAAATCACTTATTGGATGCACAAGAATGGTTAAAACCCATAATTGGAGTAAAATTAGCCTATGGAGGACGAAAATGACCTAAATGGTCAACCAATGACACTAAATCACTTATTGGACACACAAGATTGTTAAAAACCTTATTTGGATTAGAATAAGCCTAGGCAGGACGAAAATGACCTAAATGTTCAACCAGTGACACAAAATCAATAATTGGATGCACAAAATTCGTCAAAAACCCTATTGGATTAGAATAAGCCTAAGGAGGACGAAAATGACCTAAATGTTCAACCAATGACAAAAAATCACTTATTGGATGCACAAGATTGCTTAAAAACCCTAATTGGATTAGAATAAGCCTATGGAGGATGAAAATGACGTACATGTTCAACCAATGACACAAAATCACTTATTGGATGCTTAAGATTGGTTAAAAACCGTAATTGGATAAGCATAATCCTAAGGAGGATGAAAATGACTTAAATGTTCAACTAATGACAAAAAATCAGTTATTTGATGCACAAGATTGGTTACCCTAATTGGATTAGAATAAGCCTAGGGTGGATGAAAATGACCTAAATGGTTAACCAATGACACAAAATCACTTATTGGATGCACAAAATTGGTCAAAAACCCTAATTGGATTAGAATAAGCCTAAGGAGGATGAAAATGACCTAAATGTTCAACCAATGGCACAAAATTACTAATTGGATGTACAAGATTTGTTAAAAACCCTATTTTGATTAAAATAAGCCTAGGGAGGACGAAAATGACCGAAATGTTAAACCACTGACAAAAAATCAATTAATTGATGCACAAGAATGGTTAAAAACCCTAATTGGATTAGAATATGCCTAGGGTGGTTGAAAATGACCTAAATGTTCATTCAATGACACAAAATCACTTATTGGATGCACAAAATTGGTGAAAAACCCAAATTGGATTAGAATAAGCCTAGGCAGGATGAAAATGGCCTAAATGTTCAACCAATGACACAAAATCACTTATTGGATGCACAAGATTGGTTAAAAACCGTAATTGGATTAGCATAAGCCTAAGGAGGATGAAAATGACCTAAATGTTCAACTAATGACAAAAAATCACTTATTTGATGCACAAGATTGGTTACCCTAATTGGATTAGAATAAGCCTAGGGTGGATGAAAATGACCTAAATGGTTAACCAATGACACAAAATCACTTATTGGATGCACAAAATTGGTCAAAAACCCTAATTGGATTAGAATAAGCCTAAGGAGGATGAAAATGACCTAAATGATCAACCAATGGCACAAAATTACTAATTGGATGTACAAGATTTGTTAAAAACCCTATTTTGATTAAAATAAGCCTAGGGAGGACGAAAATGACCGAAATGTTAAACCACTGACAAAAAATCAATTAATTGATGCACAAGAATGGTTAAAAACCCTAATTGGATTAGAATATGCCTAGGGTGGTTGAAAATGACCTAAATGTTCATTCAATGACACAAAATCACTTATTGGATGCACAAAATTGGTGAAAAACCCAAATTGGATTAGAATAAGCCTAGGCAGGATGAAAATGACCTAAATGTTCAACCAATGACACAAAATCACTTATTGGATGCACAAGATTGGTTAAAAACCGTAATTGGATTAGCATAAGCCTAAGGAGGATGAAAATGACCTAAATGTTCAACTAATGACAAAAAATCACTTATTTGATGCACAAGATTGGTTAAAAACCCTAATTGGATTAGAATAAGCCTAGGGTGGATGAAAATGACCTAAATGGTTAACCAATGACACAAAATCACTTATTGGATGCACAAAATTGGTCAAAAACCCTAATTGGATTAGAATAAGCCTAAGGAGGACGAAAATGACCTAATTGTTCGACCAATGGCACAAAATCACTAATTGGATGTACAAGATTGGTTAAAAACCCTAATTAGATTATAATAAGCCTAGGGAGGACGAAAATGACCTAAATGTTAAACCAATGACACAAAATAAATTATTGGATGCACAAGATTGGATAAAAACCCTAATTGGATTAGAATAAGCCTAGGGGGACGAAAATGACCGAAATGTTCAACGAATGATACAAAATCATTTATTGGATGCACAAGATTCGTTAAAAACCGTAATTGGATTACAATAAGCCTAGGGAGACCTAAATGTTCAACTGACGACACAAAATCACTTTTTGGATGCACAAGACTGGTTAAAACCCATAATTGGAATAGAATTAGCCTAGGGAGGACGAAAATGACCTAAATGGTCAACCAATGACACAAAATCACTTATTGGACACACAAATTGTGAAAACCTTAATTGGATTAGAATAAGCCTAGGGAGGACGAAAATGACCTAAATGTTCAACCAATGATTCAAAATCAATAATTGGATGCACAAGATTCGTCAAAAACCCTAATTGGATTAGAATAAGCCTAAGGAGGACGAAAATGACCTAAATGTTCAACCAATGATAAAAAATCACTTATTAGATGCACAAGATTAGTTGAAAACCCTAATTGGATTAGAATCTACATATGGTCGACGAAAATGACCTAAATGTTCAACCAATGACTTAAAATCATTTATTGGATGCACAAAATTGGTTAAAAACCCTAATTGGATGAGAATAAGCCTAGGGAGGACGAAAATGACCTAATGTTCAACCAATGAAACAAAATCACTTATTGGATGCACAAGTTTGGTTAAAAACCGTAATTGTATTAGAATAAGCCTAGGGAGGATCGAAATGACCTAAATGTTTAACCAATGACACAAAATCACTTTTTGTATGCACAAAATTGGTCAAAAACTCTAATTGGATTAGAATAAGCCTAAGGAGGACGAAAATGACCTAAATGATCAATCAATGGCACAAAATCACTAATTGGATGTACAAGATTGGATAAAAACCCTAATTAGATTAAAATAAGCCTAGGGAGGACGAAAATGACCTAAATGTTAAACCAATGAAACAAAATAAGTTATTGGATGCACAAGATTGGTTAAAAACCCTTATTGGATGAGAATAAGCATAGGGAGGACGAAAATGACCTAAATGTTCAACCTATGAAACAAAATCACCTATTGGATGCACAAGATTGCTTAAAAACCCTAATTGGATTAGAATAAGCCTAGGGAGGATGAAAATGACCTACATGTTCAAACAATGACACAACATCACTTATTGTATGCACAAAATTGGTCAAAAACTCTAATTGGATTAGAATAAGCCTAAGGAGGACGAAAATGACCTAAATGTTCAATCAATGGCACAAAATCACTAATTGGATGTACAAGATTGGATAAAAACCCTAATTAGATTAAAATAAGCCTAGGGAGGACGAAAATGACCTAAATGTTAAACCAATGAAACAAAATAAATTATTGGATGCACAAGATTGGTTAAAAACCCTTATTGGATGAGAATAAGCATAGGGAGGACGAAAATTACCTAAATGTTAAACCAATGACACAAAATAAATTATTGGATGCACAAGATTGGTTAAAAACCCTTATTGGATTAGAATAAGCCTAGGGTGGATGAAAATGACCTAAATGTTCATTCAATGACACAAAATGACTTATTGGATGCACAAAATTGGTTAAAAATCCAAATTGGATTAGAATAAGCCTAGGGAGGATGAAAATTACCTAAAGGTTCAACCAATGACACAAAATCACTTATTGGATGCACAAGATTGATTAAACACCATAATTGGATTACAATAAGCTTAGGGAGACCTAAATGTTCAAATAACGACACAAAATCACTTATTGGATGCACAAGATTGGTTAAAAACCAAAATTGGAATAGAATTAGCCTAAAGAGGAGAAAAATAACCTAAACGGTCCACCAAGACATAAAATCACTTATTGGACACACAAGATTGTTAAAAACCTTAATTGGATTAGAATAAGCCTAGGGATGACGGAAATGATATAAATGTTCAACCAATGACACAAAATCAATAATTGGATGCACTAGATTCGTTAAAAACCCTAATTGGATTAGAATAAGCCTAAGAAGGACGAAAATGACCTAAATATTCAACCAATGAAACAAAATATTTTATTTGATGCACAAGATTGCTTAAAAATCCTAATTGGATTAGAATTAGCCTAGGGAGGATGAAAATAACGTTCATGTTCAACCAATGACACAAAATCACTTATTGGATGCACTAGATTCGTTAAAAACCGTAATTGGATAAGCATAAGCCTAAGGAGGATGAAAATGACCTAAATGTTCAACCAATGAAAAAAAATAACTTATTTGATGCACAAGATTGGTTAAAAACCCTAATTGGATTAGAATAAGCCTAGGGTGGATGAAAATGACCTAAATGGTTAACCAATGACACAAAATCACTTATTGGATGCACAAAATTGGTCAAAAACCCTAATTGGATTAGAATAAGCCTAAGGAGGACGAAAATGACCTAATTGTTCGACCAATGGCACAAAATCACTAATTGGATGTACAAGATTGGTTAAAAACCCTAATTAGATTATAATAAGCCTAGGGAAGACGAAAATGACCTAAATGTTAAACCAATGACACAAAATAAATTATTGGATGCACAAGATTGGATAAAAACCCTAATTGGATTAGAATAAGCCTAGGGGGACGAAAATGACCGAAATGTTCAACGAATGATACAAAATCATTTATTGGATGCACAAGGTTCGTTAAAAACCGTAATTGGATTACAATAAGCCTAGGGAGACCTAAATGTTCAACTGACGACACAAAATCACTTTTTGGATGCACAAGACTGGTTAAACCCATAATTGGAATAGAATTAGCCTAGGGAGGACGAAAATGACCTAAATGGTCAACCAATGACACAAAATCACTTATTGGACACACAAATTGTGAAAACCTTAATTGGATTAGAATAAGCCTAGGGAGGACGAAAATGACCTAAATGTTCAACCAATGATTCAAAATCAATAATTGGATGCACAAGATTCGTCAAAAACCCTAATTGGATTAGAATAAGCCTAAGGAGGACGAAAATGACCTAAATGTTCAACCAATGATAAAAAATCACTTATTAGATGCACAAGATTAGTTGAAAACCCTAATTGGATTAGAATCTACATATGGTCGACGAAAATGACCTAAATGTTCAACCAATGACTTAAAATCATTTATTGGATGCACAAAATTGGTTAAAAACCCTAATTGGATGAGAATAAGCCTAGGGAGGACGAAAATGACCTAATGTTCAACCAATGAAACAAAATCACTTATTGGATGCACAAGTTTGGTTAAAAACCGTAATTGTATTAGAATAAGCCTAGGAAGGATCGAAATGACCTAAATGTTTAACCAATGACACAAAATCACTTTTTGTATGCACAAAATTGGTCAAAAACTCTAATTGGATTAGAATAAGCCTAAGGAGGACGAAAACGACCTAAATGATCAATCAATGGCACAAAATCACTAATTGGATGTACAAGATTGGATAAAAACCCTAATTAGATTAAAATAAGCCTAGGGAGGACGAAAATGACCTAAATGTTAAACCAATGAAACAAAATAAGTTATTGGATGCACAAGATTGGTTAAAAACCCTTATTGGATGAGAATAAGCATAGGGAGGACGAAAATGACCTAAATGTTCAACCTATGAAACAAAATCACCTATTGGATGCACAAGATTGCTTAAAAACCCTAATTGGATTAGAATAAGCCTAGGGAGGATGAAAATGACCTACATGTTCAAACAATGACACAACATCACTTATTGTATGCACAAAATTGGTCAAAAACTCTAATTGGATTAGAATAAGCCTAAGGAGGACGAAAATGACCTAAATGTTCAATCAATGGCACAAAATCACTAATTGGATGTACAAGATTGGATAAAAACCCTAATTAGATTAAAATAAGCCTAGGGAGGACGAAAATGACCTAAATGTTAAACCAATGAAACAAAATAAGTTATTGGATGCACAAGATTGGTTAAAAACCCTTATTGGATGAGAATAAGCATAGGGAGGACGAAAATGACCTAAATGTTCAACCTATGAAACAAAATCACCTATTGGATGCACAAGATTGCTTAAAAACCCTAATTGGATTAGAATAAGCCTAGGGAGGATGAAAATGACCTACATGTTCAAACAATGACACAACATCACTTATTGTATGCACAAAATTGGTCAAAAACTCTAATTGGATTAGAATAAGCCTAAGGAGGACGAAAATGACCTAAATGTTCAATCAATGGCACAAAATCACTAATTGGATGTACAAGATTGGATAAAAACCCTAATTAGATTAAAATAAGCCTAGGGAGGACGAAAATGACCTAAATGTTAAACGAATGAAACAAAATAAATTATTGGATGCACAAGATTGGTTAAAAACCCTTATTGGATGAGAATAAGCATAGGGAGGACGAAAATTACCTAAATGTTAAACCAATGACACAAAATAAATTATTGGATGCACAAGATTGGTTAAAAACCCTTATTGGATATGAATAAGCCTAGGGTGGATGAAAATGACCTAAATGTTCATTCAATGACACAAAATGACTTATTGGATGCACAAAATTGGTTAAAAATCCAAATTGGATTAGAATAAGCCTAGGGAGGATGAAAATTACCTAAAGGTTCAACCAATGACACAAAATCACTTATTGGATGCACAAGATTGATTAAAAACCATAATTGGATTACAATAAGCTTAGGGAGACCTAAATGTTCAAATAACGACACAAAATCACTTATTGGATGCACAAGATTGGTTAAAAACCAAAATTGGAATAGAATTAGCCTAAAGAGGAGAAAAATAACCTAAACGGTCCACCAAGACATAAAATCACTTATTGGACACACAAGATTGTTAAAAACCTTAATTGGATTAGAATAAGCCTAGGGATGACGGAAATGATATAAATGTTCAACCAATGACACAAAATCAATAATTGGATGCACTAGATTCGTTAAAAACCCTAATTGGATTAGAATAAGCCTAAGAAGGACGAAAATGACCTAAATATTCAACCAATGAAACAAAATATTTTATTTGATGCACAAGATTGCTTAAAAATCCTAATTGGATTAGAATTAGCCTAGGGAGGATGAAAATAACGTTCATGTTCAACCAATGACACAAAATCACTTATTGGATGCACTAGATTCGTTAAAAACCGTAATTGGATAAGCATAAGCCTAAGGAGGATGAAAATGACCTAAATGTTCAACCAATGAAAAAAAATAACTTATTTGATGCACAAGATTGGTTAAAAACCCTAATTGGATTAGAATAAGCCTAGGGTGGATGAAAATGACCTAAATGGTTAACCAATGACACAAAATCACTTATTGGATGCACAAAATTGGTCAAAAACCCTAATTGGATTAGAATAAGCCTAAGGAGGACGAAAATGACCTAATTGTTCGACCAATGGCACAAAATCACTAATTGGATGTACAAGATTGGTTAAAAACCCTAATTAGATTATAATAAGCCTAGGGAAGACGAAAATGACCTAAATGTTAAACCAATGACACAAAATAAATTATTGGATGCACAAGATTGGATAAAAACCCTAATTGGATTAGAATAAGCCTAGGGGGACGAAAATGACCGAAATGTTCAACGAATGATACAAAATCATTTATTGGATGCACAAGATTCGTTAAAAACCGTAATTGGATTACAATAAGCCTAGGGAGACCTAAATGTTCAACTGACGACACAAAATCACTTTTTGGATGCACAAGACTGGTTAAAACCCATAATTGGAATAGAATTAGCCTAGGGAGGACGAAAATGACCTAAATGGTCAACCAATGACACAAAATCACTTATTGGACACACAAATTGTGAAAACCTTAATTGGATTAGAATAAGCCTAGGGAGGACGAAAATGACCTAAATGTTCAACCAATGATTCAAAATCAATAATTGGATGCACAAGATTCGTCAAAAATCCTAATTGGATTAGAATAAGCCTAAGGAGGACGAAAATGACCTAAATGTTCAACCAATGATAAAAAATCACTTATTAGATGCACAAGATTAGTTGAAAACCCTAATTGGATTAGAATCTACATATGGTCGACGAAAATGACCTAAATGTTCAACCAATGACTTAAAATCATTTATTGGATGCACAAAATTGGTTAAAAACCCTAATTGGATGAGAATAAGCCTAGGGAGGACGAAAATGACCTAATGTTCAACCAATGAAACAAAATCACTTATTGGATGCACAAGTTTGGTTAAAAACCGTAATTGTATTAGAATAAGCCTAGGGAGGATCGAAATGACCTAAATGTTTAACCAATGACACAAAATCACTTTTTGTATGCACAAAATTGGTCAAAAACTCTAATTGGATTAGAATAAGCCTAAGGAGGACGAAAATGACCTAAATGATCAATCAATGGCACAAAATCACTAATTGGATGTACAAGATTGGATAAAAACCCTAATTAGATTAAAATAAGCCTAGGGAGGACGAAAATGACCTAAATGTTAAACCAATGAAACAAAATAAGTTATTGGATGCACAAGATTGGTTAAAAACCCTTATTGGATGAGAATAAGCATAGGGAGGACGAAAATGACCTAAATGTTCAACCTATGAAACAAAATCACCTATTGGATGCACAAGATTGCTTAAAAACCCTAATTGGATTAGAATAAGCCTAGGGAGGATGAAAATGACCTACATGTTCAAACAATGACACAACATCACTTATTGTATGCACAAAATTGGTCAAAAACTCTAATTGGATTAGAATAAGCCTAAGGAGGACGAAAATGACCTAAATGTTCAATCAATGGCACAAAATCACTAATTGGATGTACAAGATTGGATAAAAACCCTAATTAGATTAAAATAAGCCTAGGGAGGACGAAAATGACCTAAATGTTAAACGAATGAAACAAAATAAATTATTGGATGCACAAGATTGGTTAAAAACCCTTATTGGATGAGAATAAGCATAGGGAGGACGAAAATTACCTAAATGTTAAACCAATGACACAAAATAAATTATTGGATGCACAAGATTGGTTAAAAACCCTTATTGGATATGAATAAGCCTAGGGTGGATGAAAATGACCTAAATGTTCATTCAATGACACAAAATGACTTATTGGATGCACAAAATTGGTTAAAAATCCAAATTGGATTAGAATAAGCCTAGGGAGGATGAAAATTACCTAAAGGTTCAACCAATGACACAAAATCACTTATTGGATGCACAAGATTGATTAAAAACCATAATTGGATTACAATAAGCTTAGGGAGACCTAAATGTTCAAATAACGACACAAAATCACTTATTGGATGCACAAGATTGGTTAAAAACCAAAATTGGAATAGAATTAGCCTAAAGAGGAGAAAAATAACCTAAACGGTCCACCAAGACATAAAATCACTTATTGGACACACAAGATTGTTAAAAACCTTAATTGGATTAGAATAAGCCTAGGGATGACGGAAATGATATAAATGTTCAACCAATGACACAAAATCAATAATTGGATGCACTAGATTCGTTAAAAACCCTAATTGGATTAGAATAAGCCTAAGAAGGACGAAAATGACCTAAATATTCAACCAATGAAACAAAATATTTTATTTGATGCACAAGATTGCTTAAAAATCCTAATTGGATTAGAATTAGCCTAGGGAGGATGAAAATAACGTTCATGTTCAACCAATGACACAAAATCACTTATTGGATGCACTAGATTCGTTAAAAACCGTAATTGGATAAGCATAAGCCTAAGGAGGATGAAAATGACCTAAATGTTCAACCAATGAAAAAAAATAACTTATTTGATGCACAAGATTGGTTAAAAACCCTAATTGGATTAGAATAAGCCTAGGGTGGATGAAAATGACCTACATGTTCAACCAATGAAACAAAATCACTTATTGGATGCACAAAATTCGTCAAAAACCCTAATTGGATTAGAATAAGCCTAGGAGGATGTAAATGACCTAAATGTTCAACCTATGGTACAAAATCACTAATTGGATGTACAAGATTGGTTAAAAACCCTAATTAGATTAAAATAAGCCTAGGGTGAATGAAAATCACCTAAATACTCATTCAAAGACACAAAATCAATTATTGGATGCACAAAATTGGTTAAAAACCCAAATTGGATTAGAATAAGTCTAGGGAGGATAAAATGACCGAAATGTTCAACCAATGACACAAAATCAATTATTGGATGTACAAGATTGGTTAAAAACCCTAATTGGAATAAAATAAGCCTAGGGAGGACAAAAATGACCTAAATGTTAAACCAATGAAACAAAATAAATTATTGGATGCACAAGATTGGATAAAAACCCTAATTGGATTAGATTAAGCCTAGGGGGGACGAAAATGACCTAAATGTTCAACCAATGATACAAAATCATTTATTGGATGCACAAGATTCGTTAAAAACCGTAATTGGATTAGAATATGCTTATGGTGGACGAAAATGACCTAAATGTTCAACCAATGACATAAAATCATTTATTGGATGCACAAGATTGGTTAAAAACCCTAATTGGATGAGAATATGCCTAGGGAGGAAGAAAATGACCTAAATGTTCAACCAATGAAAAAAAATCACTTATTGGATGCACAAGATTGGTTAAAAACCGTAATTGGATTAGAATAAGCCTAAGGAGGATGAAAATGACCTAAATGTTCAACCAATGACAAAAAATCACTTATTTGATGCACAAGATTGGTTAAAAACGCTAATTGGATTAGAATAAGCCTAGGGTGGATGAAAATGACCTAAATGTTCAACCAATGACACAAAATCACTTATTGGATGCACAAAGTTGGTCAAAAACCCTAATTTGATTAGAATAAACCTAAGGAGGACAAAAATGACCTAAATGTTCAACCAATGGCACAAAATTACTAATTGGATGTACAAGATTGGTTAAAAACCCTATTTAGATTAAAATAAGCCTAGGGAGGACGAAAATGACCGAAATGTTAAACCACTGAAAAAAAATCAATTATTAGATGCACAAGAATGGTTAAAAACCCTAATTGGATTAGAATATGCCTAGGGTGGATGAAAATGAACTAAATGTTCATTCAATGACACAAAATCACTTATTGGATGCACAAAAATGGTGAAAAACCAAAATTGGATTAGAATAAGCCTAGGCAGGATGAAAATGACCTAAATGTTCAACCAATGACACAAAATCACTTATTGGATGCACAAGAATGGTTAAAACCCATAATTGGAGTAAAATTAGCCTAGGGAGGACGAAAATGACCTAAATGGTCAACCAATGACACTAAATCACTTATTGGACACACAAGATTGTTAAAAACCTTAATTGGATTAGAATAAGCCTAGGTAGGACGAAAATGACCTAAATGTTCAACCAGTGACACAAAATCAATAATTGGATGCACAAAATTCGTCAAAAACCCTATTGGATTAGAATAAGCCTAAGGAGGACGAAAATGACCTAAATGTTCAACCAATGACAAAAAATCACTTATTGGATGCACAAGATTGCTTAAAAACCCTAATTGGATTAGAATAAGCCTAGGGAGGATGAAAATGATGTACATGTTCAACCAATGACACAAAATCATTTATTGGATGCTTAAGATTGGTTAAAAACCGTAATTGGATAAGCATAAGCCTAAGGAGGATGAAAATGACCTAAAAGTTCAACTAATGACAAAAAATCAGTTATTTGATGCACAAGATTGGTTACCCTAATTGGATTAGAATAAGCCTAGGGTGGATGAAAATGACCTAAATGGTTAACCAATGACACAAAATCACTTATTGGATGCACAAAATTGGTCAAAAACCCTAATTGGATTAGAATAAGCCTAAGGAGGATGAAAATGACCTAAATGTTCAACCAATGGCACAAAATTACTAATTGGATGTACAAGATTTGTTAAAAACCGTATTTTGATTAAAATAAGCCTAGGGAGGACGAAAATGACCGAAATGTTAAACCACTAACAAAAAATCAATTAATTGATGCACAAGAATGGTTAAAAACCCTAATTGGATTAGAATATGCCTAGGGTGGACGAAAATGACCTAAATGTTCAACCAATGACATAAAATCATTTATTGGATGCACAAGATTGGTTAAAAACCCTAATTGGATGAGAATATGCCTAGGGAGGAAGAAAATGACCTAAATGTTCAACCAATGAAAAAAAATCACTTATTGGATGCACAAGATTGGTTAAAAACCGTAATTGGATTAGAATAAGCCTAAGGAGGATGAAAATGACCTAAATGTTCAACCAATGACAAAAAATCACTTATTTGATGCACAAGATTGGTTAAAAACGCTAATTGGATTAGAATAAGCCTAGGGTGGATGAAAATGACCTAAATGTTCAACCAATGACACAAAATCACTTATTGGATGCACAAAGTTGGTCAAAAACCCTAATTGGATTAGAATAAACCTAAGGGGGACAAAAATGACCTAAATGTTCAACCAATGGCACAAAATTACTAATTGGATGTACAAGATTGGTTAAAAACCCTATTTAGATTAAAATAAGCCTAGGGAGGACGAAAATGACCGAAATGTTAAACCACTGAAAAAAAATCAATTATTAGATGCACAAGAATGGTTAAAAACCCTAATTGGATTAGAATATGCCTAGGGTGGATGAAAATGAACTAAATGTTCATTCAATGACACAAA
This sequence comes from Cicer chorassanicum, assembly GCA_037974735.1. Lineage (NCBI taxonomy): Eukaryota > Viridiplantae > Streptophyta > Magnoliopsida > Fabales > Fabaceae > Cicer > Cicer chorassanicum. The sequence continues at coordinate 46,312,870 of JBBPBP010009779.1, read as the reverse complement.
ATCACTTATTGGATGCACAAAAATGGTGAAAAACCAAAATTGGATTAGAATAAGCCTAGGCAGGATGAAAATGACCTAAATGTTCAACCAATGACACAAAATCACTTATTGGATGCACAAGAATGGTTAAAACCCATAATTGGAGTAAAATTAGCCTAGGGAGGACGAAAATGACCTAAATGGTCAACCAATGACACTAAATCACTTATTGGACACACAAGATTGTTAAAAACCTTAATTGGATTAGAATAAGCCTAGGTAGGACGAAAATGACCTAAATGTTCAACCAGTGACACAAAATCAATAATTGGATGCACAAAATTCGTCAAAAACCCTATTGGATTAGAATAAGCCTAAGGAGGACGAAAATGACCTAAATGTTCAACCAATGACAAAAAATCACTTATTGGATGCACAAGATTGCTTAAAAACCCTAATTGGATTAGAATAAGCCTAGGGAGGATGAAAATGACGTACATGTTCAACCAATGACACAAAATCATTTATTGGATGCTTAAGATTGGTTAAAAACCGTAATTGGATAAGCATAAGCCTAAGGAGGATGAAAATGACCTAAAAGTTCAACTAATGACAAAAAATCAGTTATTTGATGCACAAGATTGGTTACCCTAATTGGATTAGAATAAGCCTAGGGTGGATGAAAATGACCTAAATGGTTAACCAATGACACAAAATCACTTATTGGATGCACAAAATTGGTCAAAAACCCTAATTGGATTAGAATAAGCCTAAGGAGGATGAAAATGACCTAAATGTTCAACCAATGGCACAAAATTACTAATTGGATGTACAAGATTTGTTAAAAACCGTATTTTGATTAAAATAAGCCTAGGGAGGACGAAAATGACCGAAATGTTAAACCACTAACAAAAAATCAATTAATTGATGCACAAGAATGGTTAAAAACCCTAATTGGATTAGAATATGCCTAGGGTGGATGAAAATGACCTAAATGTTCATTCAATGACACAAAATCACTTATTAGATGCACAAAATTGGTGAAAAACCCAAATTGGATTAGAATAAGCCTAGGCAGGATGAAAATGACCTAAATGTTCAACCAATGACACAAAATCACTTATTGGATGCACAAGATTGGTTAAAAACCGTAATTGGATTAGCATAAGCCTAAGGAGGATGAAAATGACCTAAATGTTCAACTAATGACAAAAAATCACTTATTTGATGCACAAGATTGGTTAAAAACCCTAATTGGATTAGAATAAGCCTAGGGTGGATGAAAATGACCTAAATGGTCAATCAATGACACTAAATCACTTATTGGATGCACAAAATTGGTCAAAAACCCTAATTGGATTAGAATAAGCCTAAGGAGGACGAAAATGACCTAATTGTTCGACCAATGGCACAAAATCACTAATTGGATGTAAAAGATTGGTTAAAAACCCTAATTAGATTATAATAAGCCTAGGGAGGACGAAAATGACCTAAATGTTAAACCAATGACACAAAATGAATTATTGGATGCACAAGATTGGATAAAAACCCTAATTGGATTAGAATAAGCCTAGGGGGGACGAAAATGACCTAAATGTTCAACCAATGATACAAAATCATTTATTGGATGCACAAGATTTGTTAAAAACCGTAATTGGATTAGAATATGCTTATGGTGGACGAAAATGACCTAAATGTTCAACCAATGACATAAAATCATATATTGGATGCACAAGATTGGTTAAAAACCCTAATTGGATGAGAATAAGCCTAGGGAGGACGAAAATGACCTAAATGTTCAACCAATGAAAAAAAATCACTTATTGGATACACAAGATTGGTTAAAAACCGTAATTGGATTAGCATAAGCCTAAGGAGGATGAAAATGACCTAAATGTTCAACAAATGACAAAAAATCACTTATTTGATGCACAAGATTGGTTAAAAACCCTAATTGGATTAGAATAAGCCTAGGGTGGATGAAAATGACCTACATGTTCAACCAATGACACAAAATCACTTATTGGATGCACAAAATTCGTCAAAAACCCTAATTGGATTAGAATAAGCCTAGGAGGATGTAAATGACCTAAATGTTCAACCAATGATAAAAAATCACTTATTAGATGCACAAGATTAGTTGAAAACCCTAATTGGATTAGAATCTACATATGGTCGACGAAAATGACCTAAATGTTCATCCAATGACTTAAAATCATTTATTGGATGCACAAAATTGGTTAAAAACCCTAATTGGATGAGAATAAGCCTAGGGAGGACGAAAATGACCTAATGTTCAACCAATGAAACAAAATCACTTATTGGATGCACAAGTTTGGTTAAAAACCGTAATTGTATTAGAATAAGCCTAGGAAGGATCGAAATGACCTAAATGTTTAACCAATGACACAAAATCACTTTTTGTATGCACAAAATTGGTCAAAAACTCTAATTGGATTAGAATAAGCCTAAGGAGGACGAAAACGACCTAAATGATCAATCAATGGCACAAAATCACTAATTGGATGTACAAGATTGGATAAAAACCCTAATTAGATTAAAATAAGCCTAGGGAGGACGAAAATGACCTAAATGTTAAACCAATGAAACAAAATAAGTTATTGGATGCACAAGATTGGTTAAAAACCCTTATTGGATGAGAATAAGCATAGGGAGGACGAAAATGACCTAAATGTTCAACCTATGAAACAAAATCACCTATTGGATGCACAAGATTGCTTAAAAACCCTAATTGGATTAGAATAAGCCTAGGGAGGATGAAAATGACCTACATGTTCAAACAATGACACAAAATCATTTATTGGATGCACAAGATTTGTTAAAAACCGTAATTGGATTAGAATATGCTTATGGTGGACGAAAATGACCTAAATGTTCAATCAATGGCACAAAATCACTAATTGGATGTACAAGATTGGATAAAAACCCTAATTAGATTAAAATAAGCCTAGGGAGGACGAAAATGACCTAAATGTTAAACCAATGAAACAAAATAAATTATTGGATGCACAAGATTGGTTAAAAATCCAAATTGGATTAGAATAAGCCTAGGGAGGATGAAAATTACCTAAAGGTTCAACCAATGACACAAAATCACTTATTGGATGCACAAGATTGATTAAAAACCATAATTGGATTACAATAAGCCTAGGGAGGACGAAAATGACCTAAATGTTCAACCAATGACAAAAAATCACTTATTGGATGCACAAGATTGCTTAAAAACCCTAATTGGATTAGAATAAGCCTAGGGAGGATGAAAATAACGTACATGTTCAACCAATGACACAAAATCACTTATTGGATGCACAAGATTGGTTAAAAACCGTAATTGGATAAGCATAAGCCTAAGGAGGATGAAAATGACCTAAATGTTCAACTAATGACAAAAAATCACTTATTTGAAGCACAAGATTGGTTAAAAACCCTAATTGGATTAGAATAAGCCTAGGGTGGATGAAAATGACCTAAATGGTTAACCAATGACACAAAATCACTTATTGGATGCACAAAATTGGTCAAAAACCCTAACTGGATTAGAATAAGCCTAAGGAGGACGAAAATGACCTAATTGTTCGACCAATGGCACAAAATCACTAATTGGATGTACAAGATTGGTTAAAAACCCTAATTAGATTAAAATAAGCCTAGGGAGGACGAAAATGACCTAAATGTTAAACCAATGACACAAAATAAATTATTGGATGCACAAGATTGGATAAAAACCCTAATTGGATTAGATGAAGCCTAAGGGGGACGAAAATGACCTAAATGTTCAACCAATTATAAAAAATCATTTATTCGATGCACAAGATTCGTTGAAAACCGTAATTGGATTAGAATATGCTTATGGTGGACGAAAATGACCTAAATGTTCAACCAATGACATAAAATCATTTATTGGATCCACAAGATTGGTTAAAAACCCTAATAGGATGAGAATAAGCCTAGGGAGGACGAAAATGACCTAAATGTTCAACCAATGAAACAAAATCACTTATAAGATTGCTTAAAAATCCTAATTGGATTAGAATAAGCCTAAGGAAGATCGAAATGACCTAAATGTTCAACCAATGACAAAAAATCACTTATTGGATGCACAAGAATGGTCAAAAACCCTAATTGGATTAGAATAAGCCTAGGGTGGATGAAAATGACCTAAATGGTTAACCAATGACACAAAATCACTTATTGGATGCACAAAATTGGTCAAAAACCCTAACTGGATTAGAATAAGCCTAAGGAGGACGAAAATGACCTAATTGTTCGACCAATGGCACAAAATAACTAATTGGATGTACAAGATTGGTTAAAAACCCTAATTCGATTAAAATAAGCCTAGGGAGGACGAAAATGACCTAAATGTTAAACCAATGACACAAAATAAATTATTGGATGCACAAGATTGGATAAAAACCCTAATTGGATTAGATTAAGCCTAGGGGGGACGAAAATGACCTAAATGTTCAACCAATGAAACAAAATCACTTATTTGATGCACAAGATTGCTTAAAAATCCTAATTGAATTAGAATAAGTCTAAGGAGGATCGAAATGACCTAAATGTTCAACCAATGACACAAAATCACATATTGGATGCACAAGAATGGTCAAAAACACTAATTGGATTAGAATAAGCCTATGGTGGATGAAAGTGACCTAAATGGTTAACCAATGACTCAAAACCACTTATTGGATGCACAAAATTAGTCAAAAACCCTAATTGGATTAGAATAAGCCTAAGGAGGACGAAAATGACCTAATTGTTCAACCAATGACACAAAATCACTAATGGGATGTACAAGATTGGTTAAAAACCCTATTTAGATTAAAATAAGCCTAGGGAGGTCGAAAATGACTGAAATGTTAAACCACTGACAAAAAATCAATTATTGGATGCACAAGAATGGTTAAAAACCCTAATTGGATTATAATAAGCCTAGGGTGGATGAAAATGACCTAAATGTTCATTCAATACACAAAATCACTTATTGGATGCACAAAATTGGTGAAAAACCCAAATTGGACTAGAATAAGCCTAGGGAGGATGAAAATGACATAAATGTTCAACCAATGACACAAAATCACTTGTTGGATGCACAAGATTGGTTAAAAACCATAATTGGATTAAAATAAGCCTAGGGAGACCTAAATGTTCAACTAACGACACAAAATCACTTGTTGGATGCACAAGAATGGTTAAAACCCATAATTGGAGTAAAATTAGCCTAGGGAGGACCATCATGACCTAAATGGTCAACCAATGACACTAAATCACTTATTGGAAACACAAGATTGTTAAAAACCTTAATTAATTAAAATAAGCCAAGGGAGGACGAAAATAACCTAAATGTTAAACCAATGACACAAAATAAATTATTGGATGCACAAGATTGGATAAATACCCTAATTGGATTAGAATAAGCCTAGGGGGGACGAAAATGACTTAAATGTTCAACCAATGATACAAAATCATTTATTGGATGCACAAGATTCGTTAAAAACCATAATTGGATTAGAATATGCTTATGGTGGATGAAAATGACCTAAATGTTCAACCAATGACATATAATCATTTATTGGATGCACAAGATTGGTTAAAAACCCTAATTGGATGAGAATAAGCCTAGGGAGGACGAAAATGACCTAAATGTTCAACCAATGAAACAAAATCACTTATTGGATGCACAAGATTGGTTAAAAACCGTAATTGGATTAGAATAAACCTAAGGAGGACAAAAATGACCTAAATGTTCAACCAATGGCACAAAATTACTAATTGGATGTACAAGATTGGTTAAAAACCCTATTTAGATTAAAATAAGCCTTGGGAGGACGAAAATGACCGAAATGTTAAACCACTGACAAAAAATCAATTATTGGATGCACAAGAATGGTTAAAAACCTTAATTGGATTAGAATATGCCTAGGGTGGATGAAAATGACCTAAATGTTCAACCAATGACACAAAATCACTTATTGGATGCACAAGATTGGTTAAAAACCATAATTGGATTACAATAAGCCTAGGGAGACCTAAATGTTCAACTAACGACACAAAATCACTTATTGGATGCACAAGAATGGTTAAAACCCATAATTGGAGTAAAATTAGCCTAGGGAGGACGAAAATGACCTAAATGGTCAACCAATGACACTAAATCACTTATTGGACACACAAGATTGTTAAAAACCTTAATTGGATTAGAATAAGCCTAGGGAAGATGAAAATGACCTAAATGTTGAACCAATGACACAAAATCAATAATTGGATCCACAAAATTCGTCAAAAACCCTATTGGATTAGAATAAGCCAAAGGAGGACGAAAATGACCTAAATGTTCAACCAATGACAAAAAATCACTTATTGGATGCACAAGATTGCTTAAAAACCCTAATTGGATTAGAATAAGCCTAGGGAGGATGAAAATGACGTACATGTTCAACCAATGACACAAAATCACTTATTGGATGCACAAGTTTGGTTAAAAACCGTAATTTGATAAGCATAAGCCTAAGGAGGATGAAAATGACCTAAATGTTCAACTAATGACAAAAAATCACTTATTTGATGCACAAGATTGGTTAAAATCCCTAATTGGATTAGAATAAGCCTAGGGTGGATGAAAATGACCTAAATGGTTAACCAATGACACAAAATCACTTATTGGATGCAGAAAATTGGTCAAAAACCCTAATTGGATTAGAATAAGCCTAAGGAGGACGAAAATGACCTAATTGTTCGACCAATGGCACAAAATCACTAATTGGATGTACAAGATTGGTTAAAAACCCTAATTAGATTATAATAAGCCTAGGGAGGACGAAAATGACCTAAATGATAAATTAATGACACAAAATAAATTATTGGATGCACAAGATGGATAAAAACCCTAATTGGATTAGAATAAGCCTAGGGGGGACGAAAATGACCTAAATGTTCAACCAATGACACAAAATCATTTATTGGATGCACAAAATTCGTTAAAAACCGTAATTGGATTAGAATATGCTTATGGTGGACGAAAATGACCTAAATGTTCAACCAATGACATAAAATCATTTATTGGATGCACAAGATTGGTTAAAAACCCTAATTGGATGAGAATAAGCCTAGGGAGGACGAAAATGACCTAAATGTTCAACCAATGAAACAAAATCACTTATTGGATGCACAAGATTGGTTAAAAACTGTAATTGGATTACACTACGCGAAAAACCTCTTTTACAGCGCTTTTTTTAAGCCTATTACAGCGCTTTTGTTAAAAAAAAAAGCGCTGTAGTTACCAGCGCTGTAAAAGGATATAACAGCGCTTGTTTTTTTAAAAAAAAGCGCTGTAAAATAGGTGGATATATTGCGCGCTTGTTATACGCATATTTCAGCGCTATTTAAAAAAGCGCTGTAAAAGGTGCAATTATCCAGATGCATGTTATGCACCTATTACAGCGCTTCTGTGAAAAAGCGCTGTAAAACGTGCATAACAATGCATCTGGATAATTGCACCTTTTATAGCGCTTTTTTAAAAAGCGCTGTAATAGGTGTTTTTTTCCAGCGCTTTTTTGAAATGCATTGTTATGCACCTATTACAGCGCTTTTTCAAGAAAGCGCTGTAAAAGGTGCACTTATCCAGATGCATTGTTATGCACCTTTTACAGCGCTTTTGTGAAAAAGCGCTGTAGTAGGTACACCCAATTACAACACTTTTTCAAAAAAGCGCTGTAAAATGTGTTTTTTTTTTTTAGTTTTATTAAATAATATATGTTGTAAATTTTAGAAGCGCTTTTTTAGAAAGCGCTTTTTTTAAAAGCGCTGTCTTTTAGTCCAGAATCACTTCACAAATTCAATATAATCAGTACACACCCTAGTATCCATAATTCACTATAATCAGTCCACAACCTAGTATCCACAACCTAATTCACAACTTCACAAATTCAGTACACAACCTATAATCAGTGCACAACCTAGTATCCAGAATCAGTACACAACAACAGATTCACTATATTTTCAAATGCACAAATATTCACAACAATCAGTTCATAATTACAGCACATAACTACCATATTCACAACCTAGTATATACACAAACAGCACATATTTTCATTCAACTACTCATATTCACAACCTAGTATAATTACAGCACTATTTTCATACAACTACTCATATTCACAACCTAATATATACACAAACAGCACATAACTACCATATCCCTTACAGCTTGCCATTTCCCAGCAAATCAAATAATATTCATTTGAAGCACATGGACCGGAATCCTTTATCTCTGTTAGTTCTTCTTCAGAATACGATGGACCGGAATTGTCAAAGTACTGATATAAAAATTGAACATAAATAAGTTAGAATCAAATATAAACATAATTTATATATAAAAATCAAATAATTAAAATATCGTACCGTTTCTGGGATTGAAATTTGATTCTTATCAACAATCTCCTTCATGAATCGCAATACATAGTACCCACAGTCGATGTGGTTAGTTTACCGAGGGCACTATAAAATAAAACATATAAGTCAATAATTATTTAATTGTGTATTGATTGTAAGTGAAATTTAAAAGCATATATTTCAAACCTTTATTGGATTCCATGTGATGTTATTTGACTTTAGCTTCGACACTATCGCACCTCTTTGAGCTCGAAAAACTTGTAAAGCACTATCGAATAAATAAATGTGATTATAAATCAATGTGATCTTAATATATATATATATGCAAAAAATAAATGAATATTACTTACGTGTCGAACAAAGTCTTTAACTCAGGGCGATTGTTGTAATGGTCGTGCAAGGGATCTAGGTAGTATATAACTTTAGAGGTCGCATTGATTGCAATTAGCACCCAATGTGCCCTACAACAACAAAAATTTAGTTTAACAACTAATAAAATAAGATCTCATAAATTAAAAATGATATAAATATAGAATATATAATTACGTACGCTGAATTATATGCTGCGAGGAATAACTTATCCTTCTCTTTATTTGATAATAGTATATCTAAAACGTATTTATTTACATTGGCTGGATCGTGTTTAAGCATGGAAATCTGATGCGGAGACAAGAATGAAAATCTATTCGACAATCTGCGCGCGCACACGAACTTCTCATACAAAAACCTTCAATAAAAATTTCAAATTAGATTAATTACCAATAAATTAAATTAATTACAAATAAATGAGATGAAAAGTAATTTTTACCTAATGTAAATGCTCATAACAGTAGCACTCAGCTCCTTATGTTCGAGAATTTCGAATATGTGCTCTTTTTCAAAAAATTCTTCATACGCGCCTCCGAATAGATCTTTATCCATGCTTATTATTCGTGAATCGTCGCTGCCCATTTTTTTTGCCTGTATGTCAAGAGACGACCCATATGGAGCAAGTCGTGGCTGACTTATTTTCGGAGCAGGAGCAGCAACTGATTTTACACGAACCAGTTTTTTAGCAGCAACAATTTTGGCCGCTTTATTACCCTCCAGCTTTTGCAGTTTGCCAGTTTTATTACCCTCCAATTTTTGAGGTTTGCCGACTTTATTTTTGCCACGAACATCCAGTCGTGGTGCGGCAGCTGGCTTGTTGGCTTGCTGTGCGGGTGGTTTATTAGTTTCAATCTGAAAAAATGAGGTTAATAAATTGTTAGTTTATTGAATTAGAAAAAATGACAAACCTTACAAAATAAGTTACAAACCTTTTCGGGCGATGTGACTGTTTCATTTCTGGGAATCTTCTTATCATTCCCTTTATTAGACTTTGTTTGAATCTAAATAAATACCAAAATTAAAGTTAACATTGTAAAAAATTCAGCAATTAAATAAAATTCAACAATTAAATAAAATTCAGCAATTAAATAAAATTCAGCAATTAAACATACCTTGTCAAGGGAGACAAGATGTTTTGGCCATGCCACGTAGCTGCCAATTGCTTCGCCCAAATAATTCAAATCTGCATCGTTGTCCGGTACAGGCAACGGTGCATTTGGTTCCAAAGCAATGACTAGCGATACTTTGACATGGCCCGCAGGAATTGGTGTGTTGTGCAATACTTCGCCCGGAGCATTGCACAATGTTCCCTTTCTGACCTTCCGATGAGTAGGGGAGGATAAGTATAGAAAGCATGGAGTGACCCCCTAAAATTAACGGTTAATTGATACATAAGTATATGTGAAATAAGAAAATTTAATGGTTAATTAATACATGAGTAGGGGCTGGTCCGCAAATTTAATTACCTCAGGAATACTGTTGAGACCAACGTTGCAACTTGCGTTTTCACTCTCAATGTGAATTTCACGTTGGGGTTGGTCCGCAAGTTTCTTGTCTTTATTTGTCTTCACCAAGAGGGCCACTTGCTCCGTTAATACTCTAATCTTCTCTAATACTTCCTCGTTAGATGGATTTTGGCGCTTCTCTTGTGAAAAATAACTTCTAGGAGTTACGCCAAATCCTTTCCCCCTCACGCGGCCGGAATATTCAGGAACATTAAACACTTTACCCAAAATGTCCCTGCAACTTCCCTTGTTTTCCTCTTGATTTTCCGATTCAAGACTCGCCTAAAATACACATAGGATTAAAAAGATAAGTTCAAAAACATTTTAAAACACAATATTAAAAAAATATTAAAGTGATAAATATACTTACACAAAGTTCTATTACTTTTTGTACATTTTCATTATCAACCACTCCATCTTTATTTACACGAGCTTCCTTCCACAATATATGACGACCCAACGGTTGATCGGATTGGGTGTCTTGTAGCTATTATCGTTAAGATCATAAACAAAATATTAGTTAGATAGTATAGATTATAATATACCACATTAATTAAATATACCACATTAGTTAGATAGTATACTTACAAGTTTTTGCTCTAGACGAGCATATCCCATACGAGATTTCTTGTATGGGTGGGGAATAATTTTTGCCCTCTCGCGATTTGCCTTACTAATATTCTAAATAAAAAAATAACAATCTAGTAAAAATTTAAAATACGCTATGAATATGAATAATAAAAAACAAATGCTAATAATAAAATCACTTACAACAAACGCGGGGTCGGAACGTTTTGATACGAATGCGCTCCATTCCTCATTTGATATATAATGTTTATATATTTTTGGAGCTTCCGCAATCGTATTTCCTTCACGGTCTTTTAAATAACAATTTGAGAGGCGAGATCTAAAGCCCTGGTGTATTTTCCCGGCAACTCTGAGCACATAGCTCTTTCTCACCTCATCAAGAACAAAAGCTGACTGCAAACCAAATAAATATGTAGTTTGAGTAAAATACTTCAAAGCAGTATATTGTAAAATTTATAAATAATAGGGTGGAGTAAAAAAATTACCTGAATATCAGCCCACAACACATCTTTGGCATCCTTCAATGTTTTATCTCTCCAATCATCTATTGTGATTGGTATATTTTGACGAACAACAGCTCCAATATAGCTAACAAACATGGAACTGTTGGGGTCAATTGGTTGACCACTCTCATTCCATCCAACCTAATAAATAGTAAGTAACTCAATGTATTAACAGCAAATATACAGAAAACAACAAACAGCAAATAAATAGTAAGTAACTAATATATTAATAGCAAACAGCAGCAAGAGTCATACAGAAAACAACAAATATACCTCAAATTTTTGCCCAGTACTTCTTGCTTTTATAACATTTTGCATTATTGTTGCACCACGTTTGACTTCATTTTCGTAAGTCTTAGTGTTGCCAACTTCTTCATTTTGACAATCTAACCCCATGTTGGTATCCATTTATCTACAACATGCAGTTCAACATCAACATATATAACATGCAGTTCAACATCAACATATATACAGTTCAGTTCAGCATATCAACATGCAGTTCAGTTCAGTCTAAGTACGTAGCAACAAAAAGTTAACATGCATGTTAGTGAAACAAAAAAATAATAACTACAATACCTGAAATAGTCCTTGTAAAATGCTTAGGGTTACGGGTTCAAAGACGAACGGTGCAGAAGACGATGAAAACGAAGACGAGGATGAAAACGGGTAACTTGAGGATTATGATGTTTATGTAACGATCGTAGGTCTAGGATGAGAGTAAGTAATGAGGAAGAAACAAGGAAAACTGATAGTATAATAGGGTTCGTAGGGTTCGCAAGGAGAAAGAGGAAACTGAAAATAGCTACGTAAATGAAACTGAAGAGGTTAGCGCTTATCTATACGACCCTATTACAGCGCTTTTTTAAACAAGCGCTGTAATAGGTCTCATCATTTTATTTTTAAAAGCCTATTACAGCGCTTTTTCATAAGCCTTTTAAAGCGCTTGTCAAAAAGCGCTGTAATAGACCTTCCTATTTTATTTTTTAAAAGACCCTTTTACAGCGCTTATGTGGGAAGCGCTGTAAAAGACATTCCTATTTTATTTTTAAAAAGACTCTTTTACAGCGCTTGTGTGGAAAGCGCTGTAAAAGACCTTCCTAATTTATTTTTAAAAAGACCCTTTTACAGCGCTTGTGTGGAAAGCGCTGTAAAAGACCTTCCTATTTTATTTTTTAGCCATATTACAGCGCTTTTTTAGAAAAGCGCTCTAATAGGGTTCTATATATTAAATGACTCTTTGTTTTACCATGTCCAAAGGCTGTTTTTTACAGCGCTTGTGTGGAAACCGCTGTAAAAGACCTTCCTATTTTATTTTTTAGCCATATTACAGCGCTTTTTTAGAAAAGCGCTCTAATAGGGTTCTATGTATGAAATAATTCTTTGTTTTATCATGTCCAATGACTCTTTGTTTTACAGCGCTTAATTCGTGAGCCCTTTTACAGCCCTGTCCAATAAACCCTTCACCCTTAACCCTAAACCCTAAACCCTAAACCCTATAATAATATATTTTATTCCAAATTAGTTAAATTAGTTTTACATAAGCACTGTAATAATTTATTTCTTTCAAAATAGTTAAATTATTTTTTCTTCCAAATTGTGTTTAACTGATCAACTCAAGTTCAAGCTAAATTGTGTATAACTTGAACTTAATTTTTTTTTTGCTAAATTACATGTATAAGTTGAGTATACAATTACATACAGTATAAGCATAAATACCAAAATGCTCAATATGTTTGTCCAATTACATACAGATCCATTAATGATGCCAAAACATTTGTTTGTCCAATACATAAATACCAAAATACATAATTAAATACCAAAATACCAAAACACATTAAGATGCCCTTCTTCTTTTCTTGGTGGGATTCACATTTGTTTGTCCATTAATGATACGAAACGATGGATTAATCCAAATTCCCTCATCATGATCATCTTTAAGATATAAACCATCATCAGTTGAACCAATTTCATGTGGTTGTGATGTTGCAAAGAAAAGATCATTACCAACATCTTCATCATTATTGTTATCATCACTTATTTTATTGGTCGATAGGACAACGGACCATTTATCATCCGCAGGATCAGTGACATAAAACACTTGTTGAGCTTGCGACGCTAAAATAAAAGGCTCATCTTTGTATCCCGCCCTATTAAAATCGACAAGCAAGAACCCTGACTCATCAATCCGAACGCCATTATTATTATCGACCCACTTGCAACCAAATATGGGAACACGAAACATTGTGTAGTCTAGCTCCCATATGCGCTCGATAACCCCAAAATATGATAGATTTGCATATATTGGGTTCGTGTCTTTTGCACTTGAGATATGCATCGCTTCAGCTAAGAGAGTGACTCCGCTATTTTGCATAGTTGTTTGATCATCTTGTTCTTTTGTATAAAATGTGTAGCCGTTAATTACATAACCGGTGTAAGAAAAGACATGTAAACTCGGACCATTTGCTAGCAACCTCAATCTCTGTGAAATTGTTTCGGGGTCTACATCAAACTTTGACTTTATGTGATTTTTTAACCATGTTATGAAACTTCGATTGTGCTCTCGAGTTATCCAATTTTGATTCCTATTCATGTTCAAACTAGATAATTGATCCATGTGTATTGTAACATACGGCTGAACCTCATCATCATTGTGCAAAACATACGATTGTGCCTGCTCCCATTCTGTCCTTGATATAGTCATTATTCTCTTTCCAATTATCCCTTCTCCTGATAATCTTCCCGAATGACGAGACATGGGAAGCCCTATGGATTCAACATTTGATAGATATTCAGTACAAAATTCAGCAGCTTCTTCAACAATGTACCGTTCAGCAATACAACCTTCTGGTCGACTTCTACTTTTTACGTACCCTTTTAATATTTTCATATATCGTTCTATCGGGTACATCCATCTCATATAAGCTGGCCCACAAAGTTTTGTCTCCTTAACAAGATGAACAGTAAGGTGAACCATTATATCAAAAAACGAGGGCGGGAACTACATTTCAAGCTCACACAAAGTAACAACAATTTCCCTCTGCAATCTCGGTAATTTCTGAGGATCAATCACTTTACTACAAATTTCCCTGAAGAAGAAACATAATTTAGTTATGGTTCGGCGAACTTTTTCAGGTAAAGTTGAACGTATACCTATTGGTAGCAAATGCTCCATTAGAATATGAGCATCATGGGTCTTCAAACCTTTTAACTTGAGGTCTTTCATGCAAACTAAAGTTTTAATGTTTGAAGAGTATCCTTCTGGAACTTTAACTTCATGTAGAAATTTACACAAAACAATTTTTTCCTTTCTAGATAGAGTATGAGCGGCTGGAGGTAGATATGTGCGATTTCCTTTCTTTACGGGACCCAATTCATTTCTTATTCCCATATCGACCAAGTCCAATCTTGCATTGATGCCATCCTTATACTTTCCTGGTACATTGAGTAACGTACAAATAACATTGTCAAATACATTTTTCTCAATATGCATCACATCGAGAAAATGTCTTACATACAATGACTTCCAATATGGCAATTCAAAGAAAATTGACTTTTTCTTCCACCCAGTTTTGACCAGCTCTCCCGCAAAAGGTTTGCCAAATTTATTGGTCAAACCTTGTACCTTCTCAAGTATTTGATATCCGGTTGATGCTACAGGAGCTCTATCTTCCTCTGATTTTCCATTGAATGCATTTCTCCACCCACGATACTGATGACTATAAGGTAAAAATCTACGATGTCTAAGAAATACATTCTTCTTACAATGTTTCAACCGCATCCAATTTGTACTCTCTTCACATATAGGACACGCACACTGACCTTTAATGCTATATCCTGATAAATTACCATATGTTGGAAAATCCTTAATTGTGCCGAACAACATAGCCCTCAAATTGAAACATTCTTTCTTATACCCGTCATAGACTTCTACACCTGTCTCCCACATAATTTTTAAATCTTCAATTAAAGGAGCCAAGTATACGTCGATATCATTCCCCGGTTGTTTGGGTCCAATAATTAACAGAGACAACATCATAAACTTACGCTTCATACATAACCATGGAGGTAGATTATAAATCAACAAAATCACAGGCCACGTGCTGTGTGAGATGCTTTGAAGACCATGTGGATTCATTCCATCAGCAGAAAGTGCAAGGCATAGATTTCTCGACTCTATCCCGAATTCAGGATACTCGTGATCAATTTTTGCCCATTGCGGAGAATCCGTAGGGTGTCGTAACTTTCCATCTCTAATTCTTTCATCTGCATGCCATGTCAAGTGTTTTGAATCTTCTTCACTGCGATACATGCGCCTAAATCTTGGTATTATAGGAAAATACCACACGACTTTTGTTGGAGTAGATTCTTTCTTCTTATATCGAGATACATTGCATTTCAGACACGCCTTTAGGAATTCATATTCATTTCGAAATAAAATGCAATCATTAGGACACGCGTGAATCCTTTCATAACTCATACCAATAGAGCATAAAATTCGTTTAGCTTCATAGGTTCTACTGGGAAGTTCATTATCATCTGGCAACATATCTTTTAAGAGGGTTAGTAATTCTGTGAAGCTTTTATCAGACCATCCATTACTCGCTTTTAAGTTGTACAACTTTAGTATCACCGAAAGTCTTGTGAATTTAGTAAAACCATTATATAATGGTTTCTCTGCATCACTCAACAAGCTCTCAAACATTTTAGGACAATCACGAAGATCTTCTTCAACTGCTTTTGCAATCTCCTCAACTCGGTCTGTCTCATATGTATCTGTGTCGAAATCAGTTGAAACATATGTATCTGTGCAAGTATTATCATTGATTTTCTCACCATGTCTTATCCAACATGTATAGCTTTGATCAATTCCATACCATACTAAATGTCCTTCCAATTCATCTGCTCTAATGCGTTTTCCAAAACAACATTTTAAACAAGGACAAACGACTCTATTTGGATCTTTTGCATTCATCACTGCAAACTCAATAAACTTCTTCACTCCATTTTCATACTCTTTTGTCAATCGATTAGCAGACATCCATTTCCGGTCCATTTATGACCTATATATATAAATGCAGTTACACAATAAGCATGATTTCATGTCTGATATATTATGACCTATATATATATATATATATTGATAATACACATATAAATATAATTTATCAGAAACCCTATTATATCATGTAACAATTTATATCAGTAAGCATGATTTCAATTCTGATATATTATGACCTATATCAGTCTGATATATTATAAATAAAATTTATCAGTAACAAATTATATCAATAACAATAAACAATTAATATTATTTCAAGTTTTTTGATCATGTAACAATGTAACAATTTCATGTAACAAACGTAACAATGTACCAATTTAGCAATTTCATGTAACAATGTAACAATTTCCTGAGGCAACAACAAATAAATAAAATAAATTTGAATTACCTGAGACAACGTTGATGATCAATTTGTTTTAAAGGAGGAAGAAGTTAATCAATTTGTAGATGGGCGCACACGAGGGGTTCGCAAGGGAGGGGAGATGAGATTTCGTAGGGTTTTGACAACGTATTAAATTTGTTTTAAATTTGATTTTATTTACTTAAAGTGAACGCTTCTTTGAAATGAATGATTTTACAGCGCTTTCTAAATAAGCGCTGTAATAGGTCCTTAAAAAATTTAATGGGCAAGCCAATTACAGCGCTTGTCTAAAAAGCGCTGTAATAGGTCAACCAATGACACAAAACGCAAGGCTTTTACAGCGCTGTAAAAGCCTATCCAATAGCGCTTGATTTACGGCGCGTTCTGAAGAAGCGCTGTAAAAGGTTATGTGAAAGCGCTTTCTGACCCTATACGACCCTACAACAGCGCTTTTTTTACAGCGCTTGTAGAAAAAGCGCTGTTGTAGCCTCCGTTATTCTTAAAAATTTATATTACAGTGCTTGTATTTAATAAGCGCTATAAAAGACGTGCTATAAAATGTCATTTTTGGCGTAGTGGCATAAGCCTAAGGAGGATGAAAATGACCTAAATGTTCAACTAATGACAAAAAATCACTTATTTGATGCACAAAATTGGTTAAAACCCCTAATTGGATTAGAATAAGCCTAGGGTGGATGAAAATGACCTAAATGGTTAACCAATGACACAAAATCACTTATTATATGCACAAAATTGGTCAAAAACCCTAATTGGATTAGAATAAGCCTAAGGAGGACGAAAATGACCTAATTGTTCGACCAATGGCACAAAATCACTAATTGGATGTACAAGATTCGTTAAAAACCCTAATTAGATTAAAATAAGCCTAGGGAGGACGAAAATGACCTAAATGTTAAACCAATGACACAAAATAAATTATTGGATGCACAAGATTGGATAAAAACCCTAATTGGATTAGATTAAGCCTAGGGGGGACGAAAATGACCTAAATGTTCAACCAATGACAAAAAATCATTTATTCGATGCACAAGATTCGTTAAAAACCGTAATTGGATTAGAATATGCTTATGGTGGACGAAAATGACCTAAATGTTCAACCAATGACATAAAATCATTTATTGGATCCACAAGATTGGTTAAAAACCCTAATTGGATGAGAATAAGCCTAGGGAAGACGAAAATGACCTAAATGTTCAACCAATGAAACAAAATCACATATTGGATGCACAAGATTGCTTAAAAATCCTAATTGGATTAGAATAAGCCTAAGGAGGATCGAAATGACCTAAATGTTCAACCAATGACACAAAATCACTTATTGGATGCACAAGAATGGTCAAAAACCCTAATTGGATTAGAATAAGCCTAGGTTGGATGAAAATAACCTAAATGGTTAACCAATGACACAAAATCACTTATTGGATGCACAAAATTGGTCAAAAACCCTAATTGGATTAGAATAAGCCTAAGGAGGACGAAAATGACCTAATTGTTCAACCAATGGCACAAAATTACTAATTGGATGTACAAGATTGGTTAAAAACCCTATTTAGATTAAAATAAGTCTAGGGAGGTTGAAAATGACTGAAATGTTAAACCACTGACAAAAAATCAATTATTGGATGCACAAGAATGGTTAAAAACCCTAATTGGATTATAATAAGCCTAGGGTGGATGAAAATGACCTAAATGTTCATTCAATGACACAAAATCACTTATTGGATGCACAAAATTGGTGAAAAACCCAAATTGGACTAGAATAAGCCTAGGGAGGATGAAAATGACATAAATGTTCAACCAATGACACAAAATCACTTGTTGGATGCACAAGATTGGTTAAAAACCATAATTGGATTACAATAAGCCTAGGGAGACCTAAATGTTCAACTAACGACACAAAATCACTTATTGGATGCACAAAAATGGTTAAAACCCATAATTGGAGTAAAATTAGCCTAGGGAGGACGAAAATGACCTAAATGGTCATCCAATGACACTAAATCACTTATTGGACACACAAGATTGTTAAAAACCTTAATTAGATTAAAATAAGCCTAGGGAGGACGAAAATGACCTAAATGTTCAACCAATGAAACAAAATCACTTATTGGACGCACAAGTTTGCTTAAAAACCCTAATTGGATTAGAATAAGCCTAGGGAGGATAAAAATGACCTAAATGTTCAACCAATGACACAAAATCACTTATTGGATGCACAAGAATGGTCAAAAACCCTAATTGGATTAGAATAAGCCTAGGGAGGATAAAATTGACCTAAATGTTCAACCAGTGAAACAAAATGACTTATTGGATGCCCAAAATTGGTCAAAAACCGTAATTGGATTAGAATAAGCCTAAGGAGGACGAAAATGACCTAATTGTTCGACCAATGGCACAAAATCACTAATTGGATGTACAATATTTGTTAACAACCCTAATTAGATTAAAATAATCCTAGGGAGGACGAAAATGACCTAAATGTTAAACCAATGACACAAAATAAATTATTGGATGCACAAGATTGGATAAAAACCCTAATTGGATTAGATTAAGCCTAGGGGGGACGAAAATGACCTAAATGTTCAACCAATGATACAAAATCATTTATTGGATGCACAAGATTCGTTAAAAACCGTAATTGGATTAGAATATGCTTATGGTGGACGAAAATGACCTAAATATTCAACAAATGACATAAAATCATTTATTGGATGCACAAGATTGGTTAATAACCCTAATTGGATGAGAATAAGTCTAGGGAGGAAGAAAATCACCTAAATGTTCAACCAATGAAACAAAATCACATATTGGATGCACAAGATTGCTTAAAAATCCTAATTGGATTAGAATAAGCCTAAGGAGGATCGAAATGACCTAAATGTTCAACCAATGACACAAAATCACTTATTGGATGCACAAGAATGGTCAAAAACCCTAATTGGATTAGAATAAGCCTAGGTTGGATGTAAATAACCTAAATGGTTAACCAATGACACAAAATCACTTATTGGATGCACAAAATTGGTCAAAAACCCTAATTGGATTAGAATAAGCCTAAGGAGGACGAAAATGACCTAATTGTTCAACCAATGGCACAAAATTACTAATTGGATGTACAAGATTGGTTAAAAACCCTATTTAGATTAAAATAAGTCTAGGGAGGTTGAAAATGACTGAAATGTTAAACCACTGACAAAAAATCAATTATTGGATGCACAAGAATGGTTAAAAACCCTAATTGGATTATAATAAGCCTAGGGTGGATGAAAATGACCTAAATGTTCATTCAATGACACAAAATCACTTATTGGATGCACAAAATTGGTGAAAAACCCAAATTGGACTAGAATAAGCCTAGGGAGGATGAAAATGACATAAATGTTCAACCAATGACACAAAATCACTTGTTGGATGCACAAGATTGGTTAAAAACCATAATTGGATTACAATAAGCCTAGGGAGACCTAAATGTTCAACTAACGACACAAAATCACTTATTGGATCCACAAAAATGGTTAAAACCCATAATTGGAGTAAAATTAGCCTAGGGAGGACGAAAATGACCTAAATGGTCATCCAATGACACTAAATCACTTATTGGACACACAAGATTGTTAAAAACCTTAATTAGATTAAAATAAGCCTAGGGAGGACGAAAATGACCTAAATGTTCAACCAATGAAACAAAATCACTTATTGGACGCACAAGTTTGCTTAAAAACCCTAATTGGATTAGAATAAGCCTAGGGAGGATAAAAATGACCTAAATGTTCAACCAATGACACAAAATCACTTATTGGATGCACAAGAATGGTCAAAAACCCTAATTGGATTAGAATAAGCCTAGGGAGGATAAAATTGACCTAAATTATCAACCAGTGAAACAAAATCACTTATTGGATGCACAAGATTGGTTAAAAACCGTAATTGGATTAGCATAAGCCTAAGGAGGATGAAAATGACCTAAATGATCAACTAATGACAAAAAATCACTTATTTGATGCACAAGATTGGTTAAAAACCCTAATTGGATTAGAATAAGCCTTGGGTGGATGAAAATGACCTAAATGGTTAACCAATGACACAAAATCACTTATTGGATGCACAAAATTGGTCAAAAACCCTAATTGGATTAGAATAAGCCTAAGGAGGACGAAAATGACCTAATTGTTCGACCAATGGCACAAAATCACTAATTGGATGTACAAGATTTGTTAAAAACCCTAATTAGATTAAAATAAGCCTAGGGAGGACGAAAATGACCTAAATGTTAAACCAATGACACAAAATAAATTATTGGATGCACAAGATTGGATAAAAACCCTAATTGGATTAGATTAAGCCTAGGGGGGACGAAAATGACCTAAATGTTCAACCAATGATACAAAATCATTTATTGGATGCACAAGATTCGTTAAAAACCGTAATATGAGTAGAATATGCTTATGGTGGACGAAAATGACCTAAATGTTCAACAAATGACATAAAAACATTTCTTGGATGCACAAGATTGGTTAATAACCCTAATTGGATGAGAATAAGCCTAGGGAGGACGAAAATCACCTAAATGTTCAACCAATGAAACAAAATCACTTACTGGATGCACAAGATTGCTTAAAAACCCTAATTGGATTAGAATAAGCCTAAGGAGGATCAAAATGACCTAAATGTTCAACCAATGACACAAAATCACTTATTGGATGCACAAGAATGGTCAAAAACCCTAATTGGATTTGAATAAGCCTAGGGTGGATGAAAATGACCTAAATGGTTAATCAATGACACAAAATCACTTATTGGATGCCCAAAATTGGTCAAAAACCGTAATTGGATTAGAATAAGCCTAAGGAGGACGAAAATGACCTAATTGTTCGACCAATGGCACAAAATCACTAATTGGATGTACAATATTTGTTAACAACCCTAATTAGATTAAAATAATCCTAGGGAGGACGAAAATGACCTAAATGTTAAACCAATGACACAAAATAAATTATTGGATGCACAAGATTGGATAAAAACCCTAATTGGATTAGATTAAGCCTAGGGGGGACGAAAATGACCTAAATGTTCAACCAATGATACAAAATTATTTATTGGATGCACAAGATTCGTTAAAAATCGTAATTGGATTAGAATATGCTTATGGTGGACGAAAATGACATAAATATTCAACAAATGACATAAAATCATTTATTGGATGCACAAGATTGGTTAATAACCCTAATTGGATGAGAATAAGTCTAGGGAGGAAGAAAATCACCTAAATGTTCAACAATTGAAACAAAATCACTTATTGGATGCACAAGAATGGTCAAAAACCCTAATTGGATTAGAATAAGCCTAGGGTGGATGAAAATGACCTAAATGGTTAACCAATGACACAAAATCACTTATTGGATGCCCAAAATTGGTCAAAAACCGTAATTGGATTAGAATAAGCCTAAGGAGGACGAAAATGACCTAATTGTTCAACCAATGGCACAAAATGACTAATTGGATGTACAAGATTGGTTAAAAACCCTATTTAGATTAAAATAAGCCTAGCGAGGAAGAAAATGACCGAAATGTTAAACCACTGACAAAAAATCAATTATTGGATGCACAAAAATGGTTAAAAACCCTAATTGGATTAGAATAAGCCTAGGGTGGATAAAATGACCTAAATGTTCATTCAATGACACAAAATCACTTATTGGATGCACAACATTGGTGAAAAACCCAAATTGGATTAGAATAAGCCTAGGGAGGATGAAAATGACCTAAATGTTCAACCAGTAACACAAAATCACTTATTGGATGCACAAGATTGGTTAAAAACCATAATTGCATTACAATAAGCCTAGGTAGACCTAAATGTTCAACTCACGACACAAAATCACTTATTGGATGCAGAAGAATGGTTAAAACCCAGAATTGGAGTAAAATTAGCCTAGGGAGGACGAAAATGACCTAAATGGTCAACCAATGACACTAAATCACTTATTGGACACACTAGATTAATAAAAACCTTAATTAGATTAAAATAAGCCTAGGGAGGACGAAAATGACCTAAATGTTCAACCAATGAAACAAAATCACTTATTGGATGCACAAGATTGCTTAAAAATCCTAATTGGATTAGAATAAGCCTAAGGAGGATCGAAATGACCTAAATGTTCAACCAATGACACAAAATCACTTATTGGATGCACAAGAATGGTCAAAAACCCTAATTGGATTAGAATAAGCCTAGGTTGGATGAAAATAACCTAAATGGTTAACCAATGACACAAAATCACTTATTGGATGCACAAAATTGGTCAAAAACCCTAATTGGATTAGAATAAGCCTAAGGAGGACGAAAATGACCTAATTGTTCAACCAATGGCACAAAATTACTAATTGGATGTACAAGATTGGTTAAAAACCCTATTTAGATTAAAATAAGTCTAGGGAGGTTGAAAATGACTGAAATTTTAAACCACTGACAAAAAATCAATTATTGGATGCACAAGAATGGTTAAAAACCCTAATTGGATTATAATAAGCCTAGGGTGGATGAAAATGACCTAAATGTTCATTCAATGACAAAAAATCACTTATTGGATGCACAAAATTGGTGAAAAACCCAAATTGGACTAGAATAAGCCTAGGGAGGATGAAAATGACATAAATGTTCAACCAATGACACAAAATCACTTGTTGGATGCACAAGATTGGTTAAAAACCATAATTGGATTACAATAAGCCTAGGGAGACCTAAATGTTCAACTAACGACACAAAATCACTTATTGGATCCACAAAAATGGTTAAAACCCATAATTGGAGTAAAATTAGCCTAGGGAGGACGAAAATGACCTAAATGGTCATCCAATGACACTAAATCACTTATTGGACACACAAGATTGTTAAAAACCTTAATTAGATTAAAATAAGCCTAGGGAGGACGAAAATGACCTAAATGTTCAACCAATGAAACAAAATCACTTATTGGACGCACAAGTTTGCTTAAAAACCCTAATTGGATTAGAATAAGCCTAGGGAGGATAAAAATGACCTAAATGTTCAACCAATGACACAAAATCACTTATTGGATGCACAAGAATGGTCAAAAACCCTAATTGGATTAGAATAAGCCTAGGGAGGATAAAATTGACCTAAATTATCAACCAGTGAAACAAAATCACTTATTGGATGCACAAGATTGGTTAAAAACCGTAATTGGATTAGCATAAGCCTAAGGAGGATGAAAATGACCTAAATGATCAACTAATGACAAAAAATCACTTATTTGATGCACAAGATTGGTTAAAAACCCTAATTGGATTAGAATAAGCCTTGGGTGGATGAAAATGACCTAAATGGTTAACCAATGACACAAAATCACTTATTGGATGCACAAAATTGGTCAAAAACCCTAATTGGATTAGAATAAGCCTAAGGAGGACGAAAATGACCTAATTGTTCGACCAATGGCACAAAATCACTAATTGGATGTACAAGATTTGTTAAAAACCCTAATTAGATTAAAATAAGCCTAGGGAGGACGAAAATGACCTAAATGTTAAACCAATGACACAAAATAAATTATTGGATGCACAAGATTGGATAAAAACCCTAATTGGATTAGATTAAGCCTAGGGGGGACGAAAATGACCTAAATGTTCAACCAATGATACAAAATCATTTATTGGATGCACAAGATTCGTTAAAAACCGTAATATGAGTAGAATATGCTTATGGTGGACGAAAATGACCTAAATGTTCAACAAATGACATAAAAACATTTCTTGGATGCACAAGATTGGTTAATAACCCTAATTGGATGAGAATAAGCCTAGGGAGGACGAAAATCACCTAAATGTTCAACCAATGAAACAAAATCACTTACTGGATGCACAAGATTGCTTAAAAACCCTAATTGGATTAGAATAAGCCTAAGGAGGATCAAAATGACCTAAATGTTCAACCAATGACACAAAATCACTTATTGGATGCACAAGAATGGTCAAAAACCCTAATTGGATTTGAATAAGCCTAGGGTGGATGAAAATGACCTAAATGGTTAATCAATGACACAAAATCACTTATTGGATGCCCAAAATTGGTCAAAAACCGTAATTGGATTAGAATAAGCCTAAGGAGGACGAAAATGACCTAATTGTTCGACCAATGGCACAAAATCACTAATTGGATGTACAATATTTGTTAACAACCCTAATTAGATTAAAATAATCCTAGGGAGGACGAAAATGACCTAAATGTTAAACCAATGACACAAAATAAATTATTGGATGCACAAGATTGGATAAAAACCCTAATTGGATTAGATTAAGCCTAGGGGGGACGAAAATGACCTAAATGTTCAACCAATGATACAAAATCATTTATTGGATGCACAAGATTCGTTAAAAACCGTAATTGGATTAGAATATGCTTATGGTGGACGAAAATGACCTAAATATTCAACAAATGACATAAAATCATTTATTGGATGCACAAGATTGGTTAATAACCCTAATTGGATGAGAATAAGTCTAGGGAGGAAGAAAATCACCTAAATGTTCAACCAATGAAACAAAATCACATATTGGATGCACAAGATTGCTTAAAAATCCTAATTGGATTAGAATAAGCCTAAGGAGGATCGAAATGACCTAAATGTTCAACCAATGACACAAAATCACTTATTGGATGCACAAGAATGGTCAAAAACCCTAATTGGATTAGAATAAGCCTAGGTTGGATGAAAATAACCTAAATGGTTAACCAATGACACAAAATCACTTATTGGATGCACAAAATTGGTCAAAAACCCTAATTGGATTAGAATAAGCCTAAGGAGGACGAAAATGACCTAATTGTTCAACCAATGGCACAAAATTACTAATTGGATGTACAAGATTGGTTAAAAACCCTATTTAGATTAAAATAAGTCTAGGGAGGTTGAAAATGACTGAAATGTTAAACCACTGACAAAAAATCAATTATTGGATGCACAAGAATGGTTAAAAACCCTAATTGGATTATAATAAGCCTAGGGTGGATGAAAATGACCTAAATGTTCATTCAATGACAAAAAATCACTTATTGGATGCACAAAATTGGTGAAAAACCCAAATTGGACTAGAATAAGCCTAGGGAGGATGAAAATGACATAAATGTTCAACCAATGACACAAAATCACTTGTTGGATGCACAAGATTGGTTAAAAACCATAATTGGATTACAATAAGCCTAGGGAGACCTAAATGTTCAACTAACGACACAAAATCACTTATTGGATCCACAAAAATGGTTAAAACCCATAATTGGAGTAAAATTAGCCTAGGGAGGACGAAAATGACCTAAATGGTCATCCAATGACACTAAATCACTTATTGGACACACAAGATTGTTAAAAACCTTAATTAGATTAAAATAAGCCTAGGGAGGACGAAAATGACCTAAATGTTCAACCAATGAAACAAAATCACTTATTGGACGCACAAGTTTGCTTAAAAACCCTAATTGGATTAGAATAAGCCTAGGGAGGATAAAAATGACCTAAATGTTCAACCAATGACACAAAATCACTTATTGGATGCACAAGAATGGTCAAAAACCCTAATTGGATTAGAATAAGCCTAGGGAGGATAAAATTGACCTAAAT
>JBBPBP010009779.1:46202409-46285567 GCA_037974735.1 Cicer chorassanicum | reverse complement strand
ACGACACAAAATCACTTATTGGATGCACAAGAATGGTTAAAACCCATAATTGGAGTAAAATTAGCCTAGGGAGGACGAAAATGACCTAAATGGTCAACCAATGACACTAAATCACTTATTGGACACACCAGATTAATAAAAACCTTAATTAGATTAAAATAAGCCTAGGGAGGACGAAAATGACCTAAATGGTTAACCAATGACACAAAATCACTTATTGGATGCCCAAAATTGGTCAAAAACCGTAATTGGATTAGAATAAGCCTAAGGAGGACGAAAATGACCTAATTGTTCGACCAATGGCACAAAATCACTAATTGGATGTACAATATTTGTTAACAACCCTAATTAGATTAAAATAATCCTAGGGAGGACGAAAATGACCTAAATGTTAAACCAATGACACAAAATAAATTATTGGATGCACAAGATTGGATAAAAACCCTAATTGGATTAGATTAAGCCTAGGGGGGACGAAAATGACCTAAATGTTCAACCAATGATACAAAATTATTTATTGGATGCACAAGATTCGTTAAAAATCGTAATTGGATTAGAATATGCTTATGGTGGACGAAAATGACATAAATATTCAACAAATGACATAAAATCATTTATTGGATGCACAAGATTGGTTAATAACCCTAATTGGATGAGAATAAGTCTAGGGAGGAAGAAAATCACCTAAATGTTCAACAATTGAAACAAAATCACTTATTGGATGCACAAGAATGGTCAAAAACCCTAATTGGATTAGAATAAGCCTAGGGTGGATGAAAATGACCTAAATGGTTAACCAATGACACAAAATCACTTATTGGATGCCCAAAATTGGTCAAAAACCGTAATTGGATTAGAATAAGCCTAAGGAGGACGAAAATGACCTAATTGTTCAACCAATGGCACAAAATGACTAATTGGATGTACAAGATTGGTTAAAAACCCTATTTAGATTAAAATAAGCCTAGCGAGGAAGAAAATGACCGAAATGTTAAACCACTGACAAAAAATCAATTATTGGATGCACAAAAATGGTTAAAAACCCTAATTGGATTAGAATAAGCCTAGGGTGGATAAAATGACCTAAATGTTCATTCAATGACACAAAATCACTTATTGGATGCACAACATTGGTGAAAAACCCAAATTGGATTAGAATAAGCCTAGAGAGGATGAAAATGACCTAAATGTTCAACCAGTAACACAAAATCACTTATTGGATGCACAAGATTGGTTAAAAACCATAATTGCATTACAATAAGCCTAGGTAGACCTAAATGTTCAACTCACGACACAAAATCACTTATTGGATGCAGAAGAATGGTTAAAACCCAGAATTGGAGTAAAATTAGCCTAGGGAGGACGAAAATGACCTAAATGGTCAACCAATGACACTAAATCACTTATTGGACACACTAGATTAATAAAAACCTTAATTAGATTAAAATAAGCCTAGGGAGGACGAAAATGACCTAAATGTTCAACCAATGAAACAAAATCACTTATTGGATGCACAAGATTGCTTAAAAATCCTAATTGGATTAGAATAAGCCTAAGGAGGATCGAAATGACCTAAATGTTCAACCAATGACACAAAATCACTTATTGGATGCACAAGAATGGTCAAAAACCCTAATTGGATTAGAATAAGCCTAGGTTGGATGAAAATAACCTAAATGGTTAACCAATGACACAAAATCACTTATTGGATGCACAAAATTGGTCAAAAACCCTAATTGGATTAGAATAAGCCTAAGGAGGACGAAAATGACCTAATTGTTCAACCAATGGCACAAAATTACTAATTGGATGTACAAGATTGGTTAAAAACCCTATTTAGATTAAAATAAGTCTAGGGAGGTTGAAAATGACTGAAATTTTAAACCACTGACAAAAAATCAATTATTGGATGCACAAGAATGGTTAAAAACCCTAATTGGATTATAATAAGCCTAGGGTGGATGAAAATGACCTAAATGTTCATTCAATGACAAAAAATCACTTATTGGATGCACAAAATTGGTGAAAAACCCAAATTGGACTAGAATAAGCCTAGGGAGGATGAAAATGACATAAATGTTCAACCAATGACACAAAATCAC
This sequence comes from Cicer chorassanicum, assembly GCA_037974735.1. Taxonomy (NCBI): domain Eukaryota; kingdom Viridiplantae; phylum Streptophyta; class Magnoliopsida; order Fabales; family Fabaceae; genus Cicer; species Cicer chorassanicum. The sequence goes on along the minus strand of JBBPBP010009779.1, from coordinate 46,283,465 downwards.
TTGTTGGATGCACAAGATTGGTTAAAAACCATAATTGGATTACAATAAGCCTAGGGAGACCTAAATGTTCAACTAACGACACAAAATCACTTATTGGATCCACAAAAATGGTTAAAACCCATAATTGGAGTAAAATTAGCCTAGGGAGGACGAAAATGACCTAAATGGTCATCCAATGACACTAAATCACTTATTGGACACACAAGATTGTTAAAAACCTTAATTAGATTAAAATAAGCCTAGGGAGGACGAAAATGACCTAAATGTTCAACCAATGAAACAAAATCACTTATTGGACGCACAAGTTTGCTTAAAAACCCTAATTGGATTAGAATAAGCCTAGGGAGGATAAAAATGACCTAAATGTTCAACCAATGACACAAAATCACTTATTGGATGCACAAGAATGGTCAAAAACCCTAATTGGATTAGAATAAGCCTAGGGAGGATAAAATTGACCTAAATGTTCAACCAGTGAAACAAAATGACTTATTGGATGCCCAAAATTGGTCAAAAACCGTAATTGGATTAGAATAAGCCTAAGGAGGACGAAAATGACCTAATTGTTCGACCAATGGCACAAAATCACTAATTGGATGTACAATATTTGTTAACAACCCTAATTAGATTAAAATAATCCTAGGGAGGACGAAAATGACCTAAATGTTAAACCAATGACACAAAATAAATTATTGGATGCACAAGATTGGATAAAAACCCTAATTGGATTAGATTAAGCCTAGGGGGGACGAAAATGACCTAAATGTTCAACCAATGATACAAAATCATTTATTGGATGCACAAGATTCGTTAAAAACCGTAATTGGATTAGAATATGCTTATGGTGGACGAAAATGACCTAAATGTTCAACCAATGACATAAAATCATTTATTGGATGCACAAGATTGGTTAAAAACCCTAATTGGATGAGAATAAGCCTAGGGAGGACGAAAATGACCTAAATGTTCAACCAATGAAACAAAATCACTTATTGGATGCACAAGATTGGTTAAAAACCGTAATTGGATTAGAATAAACCTAAGGAGGACAAAAATGACCTAAATGTTCAACCAATGGCACAAAATTACTAATTGGATGTACAAGATTGGTTAAAAACCCTATTTAGATTAAAATAAGCCTTGGGAGGACGAAAATGACCGAAATGTTAAACCACTGACAAAAAATCAATTATTGGATGCACAAGAATGGTTAAAAACCTTAATTGGATTAGAATATGCCTAGGGTGGATGAAAATGACCTAAATGTTCAACCAATGACACAAAATCACTTATTGGATGCACAAGATTGGTTAAAAACCATAATTGGATTACAATAAGCCTAGGGAGACCTAAATGTTCAACTAACGACACAAAATCACTTATTGGATGCACAAGAATGGTTAAAACCCATAATTGGAGTAAAATTAGCCTAGGGAGGACGAAAATGACCTAAATGGTCAACCAATGACACTAAATCACTTATTGGACACACCAGATTAATAAAAACCTTAATTAGATTAAAATAAGCCTAGGGAGGACGAAAATGACCTAAATGGTTAACCAATGACACAAAATCACTTATTGGATGCCCAAAATTGGTCAAAAACCGTAATTGGATTAGAATAAGCCTAAGGAGGACGAAAATGACCTAATTGTTCGACCAATGGCACAAAATCACTAATTGGATGTACAATATTTGTTAACAACCCTAATTAGATTAAAATAATCCTAGGGAGGACGAAAATGACCTAAATGTTAAACCAATGACACAAAATAAATTATTGGATGCACAAGATTGGATAAAAACCCTAATTGGATTAGATTAAGCCTAGGGGGGACGAAAATGACCTAAATGTTCAACCAATGATACAAAATTATTTATTGGATGCACAAGATTCGTTAAAAATCGTAATTGGATTAGAATATGCTTATGGTGGACGAAAATGACATAAATATTCAACAAATGACATAAAATCATTTATTGGATGCACAAGATTGGTTAATAACCCTAATTGGATGAGAATAAGTCTAGGGAGGAAGAAAATCACCTAAATGTTCAACAATTGAAACAAAATCACTTATTGGATGCACAAGAATGGTCAAAAACCCTAATTGGATTAGAATAAGCCTAGGGTGGATGAAAATGACCTAAATGGTTAACCAATGACACAAAATCACTTATTGGATGCCCAAAATTGGTCAAAAACCGTAATTGGATTAGAATAAGCCTAAGGAGGACGAAAATGACCTAATTGTTCAACCAATGGCACAAAATGACTAATTGGATGTACAAGATTGGTTAAAAACCCTATTTAGATTAAAATAAGCCTAGCGAGGAAGAAAATGACCGAAATGTTAAACCACTGACAAAAAATCAATTATTGGATGCACAAAAATGGTTAAAAACCCTAATTGGATTAGAATAAGCCTAGGGTGGATAAAATGACCTAAATGTTCATTCAATGACACAAAATCACTTATTGGATGCACAACATTGGTGAAAAACCCAAATTGGATTAGAATAAGCCTAGGGAGGATGAAAATGACCTAAATGTTCAACCAGTAACACAAAATCACTTATTGGATGCACAAGATTGGTTAAAAACCATAATTGCATTACAATAAGCCTAGGTAGACCTAAATGTTCAACTCACGACACAAAATCACTTATTGGATGCAGAAGAATGGTTAAAACCCAGAATTGGAGTAAAATTAGCCTAGGGAGGACGAAAATGACCTAAATGGTCAACCAATGACACTAAATCACTTATTGGACACACTAGATTAATAAAAACCTTAATTAGATTAAAATAAGCCTAGGGAGGACGAAAATGACCTAAATGTTCAACCAATGAAACAAAATCACTTATTGGATGCACAAGATTGCTTAAAAACCCTAATTAGATTAGAATACGCTTAGGGAGGATAAAAATGACCTAAATGTTCAACCAATGACACAAAATCACTTATTGGATGCACAAGAATGGTCAAAACCCTAATTGGATTAGAATGAGCCTAGGGAGGATAAAAATGACCTAAATGTTCAACCAATGACACAAAATCACTTATTGGATGCACAAGAATGGTCAAAAAGCCTAATTGGATGAGAATAAGCCTAGGGAGGACGAAAATGACCTAAATGTTCAACCATTGAAACAAAATCACTTATTGGATTCACAAGATTGGTTAAAAACCGTAATTGGATTAACATAAGCCTAAGGAGGACGAAAATGACCTAAATGTTTAACTAATGACAAAAAATCACTTATTTGATGCACAAGATTGGTTAAAAACCCTAATTGGATTAGAATAAGCCTAGGGTGGATGAAAATTACCTAAATGCTTAACCAATGACACAAAATCACTTATTAGATGCACAAAATTTGTCAAAAACCCTAATTGGATTAGAATAAGCCTAAGGAGGACGAAAATGACCTAATTGTTCGACTAATGGAACATAATCACTAATTGGATGTACAAGATTGGTTAAAAACCCTAATTAGATTAAAATAAGCCTAGGGAGGACGAAAATGACCTAAATGTTAAACCAATGACACAAAACAAATTATTGGATGCACAAGATTGGATAAAAACCCTAATTGGATAAGAATAAGCCTAGGGAGGACGAAAATGACCTAAATGTTAAACCAATGAAACAAAATCACTTATTGGATGCACAAGATTGCTTAAAAACCCTAATTGGATTAGAATAAGTCTAGGGAGGATAAAAATGACCTAAATGTTCAACCAATGACACAAAATCAATTATTAGATGCACAAGATTGGTTAAAAACCATAATTGGATTACAATAAGCCTAGTAAGACCTAAATGTTCAACTAACGACACAAATCACTTATTGGATGCACAAGATTGTTTAAAAACCATAATTGGATTAGAATTAGCCTAGGGAGGACGAAAATGACCTAAATGGTCAACCAATGACACAAATCACTTATTGGACACACAAGATTGTTAAAAACCTTAATTGGATTCGAATAAGCCTAGGAAGAATGAAAATGACCTAAATAATCAACCAATGACACAAAATCACTTATTGGATGCACAAAATTGGTCAAAAACCCTAATTGGATGAGAATAAGCCTAGGGAGGACGAAAATGACCTAAATGTTAAACCAGTGACACAAAATAAATTATAGGATGCACAAGATTGGATAAAAACCCTAATTGGATTAGAATAAGCCTAGGGGGGACGAAAATGACCTAAATGTTCAACCAATGATACAAAATCATTTATTGGATGCACAAGAGTCGTTAAAAACCGTAATTGGGTTAGAATATGCTTATGGGGGACGAAAATGACCTAAATGTTCAACTAATGACATAAAATCATTTATTGGATGCACAAGATTGGTTAAAAACCCAAATTGGATGCACAAGATTGCTTAATAACCCTAATTGTATTAGAATAAGCCTAGGGAGGATAAAAATGACCTAAATGTTCAACCAATGAAACAAAATCACTTATTGGATGCACAAGAATGGTCAAAAACCCTAATTGGATTAGAATAAGCCTAGGGAGGCTGAAAATGACCTAAATGTTCAACCAATGAAAAAAAAATCACTTATTGGATGCACAAGATTGGTTAAAAACCCTAATTGGATGAGAATAAGCCTAGGGAGGACGAAAATGACCTAAATGTTCAACCAAGGAAACAAAATCACTTATTGGATGCACAAGATTGCTTAAAAACCCTAATTGGATTAGAATAAGCCTAGGGAGGATAAAAATGACCTAAATGTTCAACCAATGACACAAAATCACTTATTGGATGCACAAGAATGGTCAAAAACCCTAATTGGATTAGAATAAGCCTATGGAGGATGAAAATGACGTAAATGTTCAACCAATGAAAAAAAATTACTTATTGGATGCACAAGATTGGTTAAAAACCGTAATTGGATTAGAATAAGCCTAAGGAGGATGAAATTGACGTACATGTTCAACCAATGACACAAAATCACTTATCGGAAGCACAAGATTGATTAAAAACCGTAATTGGATTAGCATAAGCCTAAGGAGGATGAAAATGACCTAAATGTTCAACCAATGACAAAAAATCACTTAATTGATGCACAAGATTGGTTAAAAACCCTAATTGGATTAGAATAATCCTAGGGTGGATGAAAATGACCTAAGTGTTCATTCAATGACACAAAATCAATTATTGGATGCACAAAATTGGTTAAATACCCAAATTGGATTAGAATAAGCCTAGGAAGGATGAAAATGACCTATATGTTCAACCAATGAAATAAAATCATTTATTGGATGCACAAGATTGGTTAAAAACCCTAATTCGATGAGAATAAGCCTAAGGAGGACGAAAATGACCTAAATGTTCAACCAATGAAACAAAATCACTTATTGGATGCACAAGATTGCTTATAAACCCTAATTGGATTAGAATAAGCCTAGGGAGGATAAAAATGACCTAAATGTTCAACCAATGACACAAAATCACTTATTGGATGCACAAGAATGGTCAAAAACCCTAATTGGATTAGAATAAGCCTATGGAGGATGAAAATGACCTAAATGTTCAACCAATGAAAAAAAATCACTTATTGGATGCACAAGATTGGTTAAAAACCGTAATTGGATTAGAATAAGCCTAAGGAGGATGAAAATGACGTACATGTTCAACCAATGACACAAAATCACTTATTGGAAGCACAAGATTGGTTAAAAACCGTAATTGGATTAGCATAAGCCTAAGGAGGATGAAAATGACCTAAATGTTCAACCAATGACAAAAAATCACTTATTTGATGCACAAGATTGGTTAAAAACCCTAATTGGATTAGAATACGCCTAGGGTGGACGAAAATGACCTAAATGTTAAACCAATGACACAAAATAAATTATTGGATGCACAAGATTGGTTAAAAACCCTAATTGGATTAGAATAAGCCTAGGGTTATTGAAAATGACCTAAATGTTCATTCAATGACACAAAATCAATTATTGGATGCACAAAATTGGTTAATTACCCAAATTGGGGTAGAATAAGTCTAGGGAGAATAAAAATGACCTAAATGTTCAACCAATGACACAAAATCAATTATTGGATGCACAAGATTGGTTAAAAACCATAATTGGATTAGAATTAGCCTAGGGAGGACGAAAATGACCTAAATGGTCAACCAATGACACAAAATCACTTATTGGACACAAAAGATTGTTAAGAACCTTAATTGGATTCGAATAAGCCTAGGGAGAATGAAAATGACCTAAATAATCAACCAATGACACAAATAACTTATTGGATGCACAAAATTGGTCAAAAACCCTAATTGGATTAGAATAAGCCTAAGGAGGACGAAAATGACCTAAATGTTCAACCAATGGCACAAAAACACTAATTGGATGTACAAGATTGGTTAAAAACCCTAATTAGATTAAAATAAGCCTAATGAGAATGAAAATGACCTAAATGTTCAATCAATGATAAAAAATCACTTATTTGATGCACAAGATTGGTTAAAAACCCTAATTGGATTAGAATAATCCTAGGGTGGATGAAAATGACCTAAGTGTTCATTCAATGACACAAAATCAATTATTGGATGCACAAGATTGGTTAAAAATCCAAATTGGATTAGAATAAGCCTAGGGAGGATGAAAATGACCTATATGTTAAACCAATGAGACAAAATCACTTATTGGATGCACAAGATTGGTTAAAAACCCTAATTGGATGAGAATAAGCCTAGGGAGGACGAAAATGACCTAAATGTTCAACCAATGAAACAAAATCACTTATTGGATGCACAAGATTGCTTAAAAATCGTAATTGGATTAGCATAAGCCTAGGGAGGATAAAAATGACCTAAATGTTCAACCAATGACACAAAATCACTTATTGGATGCACAAGATTGGTCAAAAACCCTAATTGGATTAGAATAAGCCTAGGGAGGATGAAAATGACCTAAATGTTCAACCAATGAAAAAAAAATCAGTTATTGGATGCACAAGATTGGTTAAAAACCGTAATTGGATTAGAATAAGCCTAAGGAGGATGAAAATGACGTACATGTTCAACGAATGACACAAAAATCACTTATTGGATGCACAAGATTCGTTAAAAACTGTAATTCGATTAGAATAAGCCTATGGTGGACGAAATTGACTTAAATGTTTAACCAATGACATAAAATAATTTATTGGATGCACAAGATTGGTTAAAAACCCTAATTGGATGAGAATAAGCATAGGGAGGACTAAAATGACCTAAATGTTCAACCAATGAAAAAAAATCACTTATTGGATGCACAAGATTGCTTATAAACCCTAATTGGATTAGAATAAGCCTAGGGAGGATCGAAATTACCTAAATGTTCAACCAATGACACAAAATCACTTATTGGATGCACAAGATTGGTTAAAAACCCTAATTGGATTAGAATAAGCCTACGGTGGATGAAAATGACCTAAATGTTTAACCAATGACACAAAATCACTTATTGGATGCACAAAGTTGGTCAAAAACCCTAATTGGATTAGAATAAACCTAAGGAGGACAAAAATGACCTAAATGTTCAACCAATGGCACAAAATCACAAATTGGATGTACAAGATTGGTTAAAAACCCTATTTAGATTAAAATAAGCCTAGGGAGGACGAAAATGACCGAAATGTTAAACCACTGACAAAAAATCAATTATTGGATGCACAAGAATGGTTAAAAACCCTAATTGGAATAGAATAAGCTTAGGGTGGATGAAAATGACCTAAATGTTCATTCAATGACACAAAATCACTTATTGGATGCACAAAATTGGTGAAAAACCCAAATTGGATTAGAATAAGCCTAGGGAGGATGAAAATGACCTAAATGTTCAACCAATGACACAAAATCACTTATTGGATGCACAAGATTGGTTAAAAACCATAATTGGATTACAATAAGCCTAGGGAGACCTAAATGTTCAACTAACGACACAAAATAACTTTTTGGATGCACAAGAATGGTTTAAACCCATAATTGGAGTAAAATTACCCTAGGGAGGACGAAAATGACCTAAATGGTCAACCAATGACAAAAAATCACTTATTGGATGCACAAGATTGGTTGAAAACCCTAATTGGATTAGAATAAGTCTAGGGTGGATGAAAATGACCTAAATGTTCAACCAATGAAACAAAATCCATTATTTGATGCACAAGATTGCTTAAAAACCCTAATTGGATTAGAATAAGCCTAGGGAGAATGAAAATGACGTACATGTTCAACTAATGACAAAAAATCACTTATTTGATGCACAAGATTGGTTAAAAACCCTAATTGGATTAGAATAAGCGTAGGGTGGATGAAAATGACCTAAATGGTTAACCAATGACACAAAATTACTTATTGGATGCACAAAATTGGTCAAAAACCCTAATTGGATTAGAATAAGCCTAAGGAGGACGAAAATGACCTAATTGTTCGACCAATGGCACAAAATCACTAATTGGATGTACAAGATTGGTTAAAAACCCTAATTAGATTAAAAAAAGCCTAGGGAGGACAAAATGACCTAAATGTTAAACCAATGACACAAAATAAATTATTGGATGCACAAGATTGGATAAAAACCCTAATTGGATTAGAATATGCCTAGGGGGGACAAAAATGACCTAAATGTTCAACCAATGAAATCATTTATTGGATGCACAAGATTCGTTAAAAATCGTAATTTGATTAGAATATGCTTATGGTGGACGAAAATGACCTAAATGTTCAACCAATGACACAAAATCACTAATTGGATGTACAAGTTTGGTTAAAAACCCTATTTAGATTAAAATAAGCCTAGGGAGGACGAAAATGACCAAAATGTTAAACCACTGACAAAAATTCAATTATTGGATGCACAAGAATGGTTAAAAACCCTAATTGGATTAGAATAAGCCTAGGGTGGATGGAAATGACCTAAATGTTCATTTAATGACAAAAAATCACTTATTGGATGCACAAAATTGGTGAAAAACCCAAATTGGATTAGAATAAGCCTAGGGAGGATGAAAATGACCTAAATGTTCAACCAATGACACAAAATCACTTATTGGATGCACAAGATTGGTTAAAAACCATAATTGGATTACAATAAGCCTAGGGAGACCTAAATGTTCAACTAACGACACAACATCACTTATTGGATGCACAAGAATGGTTAAAACCCATAATTGGAGTAAAATTAGCCTAGGGAGGACGAAAATGACCTAATGGTCAACCAATGACACTAAATCACTTATTGGACACACAAGATTGTTAAAAACCTTAATTGGATTAGAATAAGCCTAGGGAGGACGAAAATGACCTAAATGTTCAACCAGTGACACAAAATCAATAATTGGATGCACAAAATTCGTCAAAAATCCTTATTGGATTAGAATAAGCCTAAAGAGGACGAAAATGACCTAAATGTTCAACCAATGACAAAAAATCAGTTATTGGATGCACAAGATTGGTTGAAAACCCTAATTGGATTAGAATAAGCCTAGGGAGGATGAAAATGACGTACATGTTCAACTAATGACAAAAAATCACTTATTTGATGCACAAGATTGGTTAAAAACCTTAATTGGATTAGAATAAGCCTAGGGAGGACGAAAATGACGTACATGTTCAACGAATGACACAAAAATCACTTATTGGATGCACAAGATTGGTCAAAAACCCTAATTGGATTAGAATAAGCCTAGGGAGGATGAAAATGACCTAAATGTTCAACCAATGAAAAAAAAATCACTTATTGGATGCACAAGATTGGTTAAAAACCGTAATTGGATTAGAATAAGCCTAAGGAGGATGAAAATGACGTACATGTTCAACGAATGACACAAAAATCACTTATTGGATGCACAAGATTCGTTAAAAACTGTAATTCGATTAGAATAAGCCTATGGTGGACGAAATTGACTTAAATGTTTAACCAATGACATAAAATAATTTATTGGATGCACAAGATTGGTTAAAAACCCTAATTGGATGAGAATAAGCATAGGGAGGACTAAAATGACCTAAATGTTCAACCAATGAAAAAAAATCACTTATTGGATGCACAAGATTGCTTATAAACCCTAATTGGATTAGAATAAGCCTAGGGAGGATCGAAATTACCTAAATGTTCAACCAATGACACAAAATCACTTATTGGATGCACAAGATTGGTTAAAAACCCTAATTGGATTAGAATAAGCCTACGGTGGATGAAAATGACCTAAATGTTTAACCAATGACACAAAATCACTTATTGGATGCACAAAGTTGGTCAAAAACCCTAATTGGATTAGAATAAACCTAAGGAGGACAAAAATGACCTAAATGTTCAACCAATGGCACAAAATCACAAATTGGATGTACAAGATTGGTTAAAAACCCTATTGAGATTAAAATAAGCCTAGGGAGGACGAAAATGACCGAAATGTTAAACCACTGACAAAAAATCAATTATTGGATGCACAAGAATGGTTAAAAACCCTAATTGGAATAGAATAAGCTTAGGGTGGATGAAAATGACCTAAATGTTCATTCAATGACACAAAATCACTTATTGGATGCACAAAATTGGTGAAAAACCCAAATTGGATTAGAATAAGCCTAGGGAGGATGAAAATGACCTAAATGTTCAACCAATGACACAAAATCACTTATTGGATGCACAAGATTGGTTAAAAACCATAATTGGATTACAATAAGCCTAGGGAGACCTAAATGTTCAACTAACGACACAAAATAACTTTTTGGATGCACAAGAATGGTTTAAACCCATAATTGGAGTAAAATTACCCTAGGGAGGACGAAAATGACCTAAATGGTCAACCAATGACAAAAAATCACTTATTGGATGCACAAGATTGGTTGAAAACCCTAATTGGATTAGAATAAGTCTAGGGTGGATGAAAATGACCTAAATGTTCAACCTATGAAACAAAATCCATTATTTGATGCACAAGATTGCTTAAAAACCCTAATTGGATTAGAATAAGCCTAGGGAGAATGAAAATGACGTACATGTTCAACTAATGACAAAAAATCACTTATTTGATGCACAAGATTGGTTAAAAACCCTAATTGGATTAGAATAAGCGTAGGGTGGATGAAAATGACCTAAATGGTTAACCAATGACACAAAATTACTTATTGGATGCACAAAATTGGTCAAAAACCCTAATTGGATTAGAATAAGCCTAAGGAGGACGAAAATGACCTAATTGTTCGACCAATGGCACAAAATCACTAATTGGATGTACAAGATTGGTTAAAAACCCTAATTAGATTAAAAAAAGCCTAGGGAGGACAAAATGACCTAAATGTTAAACCAATGACACAAAATAAATTATTGGATGCACAAGATTGGATAAAAACCCTAATTGGATTAGAATATGCCTAGGGGGGACAAAAATGACCTAAATGTTCAACCAATGAAATCATTTATTGGATGCACAAGATTCGTTAAAAATCGTAATTGGATTAGAATATGCTTATGGTGGACGAAAATGACCTAAATGTTCAACCAATGACACAAAATCACTAATTGGATGTACAAGTTTGGTTAAAAACCTTATTTAGATTAAAATAAGCCTAGGGAGGACGAAAATGACCAAAATGTTAAACCACTGACAAAAATTCAATTATTGGATGCACAAGAATGGTTAAAAACCCTAATTGGATTAGAATAAGCCTAGGGTGGATGGAAATGACCTAAATGTTCATTTAATGACACAAAATCACTTATTGGATGCACAAAATTGGTGAAAAACCCAAATTGGATTAGAATAAGCCTACGGAGGATGAAAATGACCTAAATGTTCAACCAATGACACAAAATCACTTATTGGATGCACAAGATTGGTTAAAAACCATAATTGGAGTAAAATTAGCCTAGGGAGGACGAAAATGACCTAATGGTCAACCAATGACACTAAATCACTTATTGGACACACAAGATTGTTAAAAACCTTAATTGGATTAGAATAAGCCTAGGGAGGACGAAAATGACCTAAATGTTCAACCAGTGACACAAAATCAATAATTGGATGCACAAAATTCGTCAAAAATCCTTATTGGATTAGAATAAGCCTAAAGAGGACGAAAATGACCTAAATGTTCAACCAATGACAAAAAATCAGTTATTGAATGCACAAGATTGGTTGAAAACCCTAATTGGATTAGAATAAGCCTAGGGAGGATGAAAATGACGTACATGTTCAACTAATGACAAAAAATTACTTATTTGATGCACAAGATTGGTTAAAAACCTTAATTGGATTAGAATAAGCCTAGGGAGGACGAAAATGACCTAAATGTTCAACCAGTGACACAAAATCAATAATTGGATGCACAAAATTCGTCAAAAATCCTTATTGGATTAGAATAAGCCTAAAGAGGACGAAAATGACCTAAATGTTCAACCAATGACAAAAAATCACTTATTGGATGCACAAGATTGGTTGAAAACCCTAATTGGATTAGAATAAGCCTAGGGTGGATGAAAATGACCTAAATGTTCAACCAATGAAACAAAATCACTTATTTGATGCACAAGATTGCTTAAAAACCCTAATTGGATTAGAATAAGCCTAGGGAGGATGAAAATGACGTACATGTTCAACTAATGACAAAAAATCACTTATTTGATGCACAAGACTGGTTAAAAACCCTAATTGGATTAGAATAAGCCTAGGGAGGATGAAAATGACCTAAATGGTTAACCAATGACACAAAATTACTTATTGGATGCACAAAATTGGTCAAAAACCCTAATTGGATTAGAATAAGCCTAAGGAGGACGAAAATGACCTAATTGTTCGACCAATGGCACAAAATCACTAATTGGATGTACAAGATTGGTTAAAAACCCTAATTAGATTAAAAAAAGCCTAGGGAGGACAAAATGACCTAAATATTAAACCAATGACACAAAATAAATTATTGGATGCACAAGATTGGATAAAAACCCTAATTGGATTAGAATAAGCCTAGGGGAGACGAAAATGACTTAAATGTTCAACCAATGATACAAAATCATTTATTGGATGCACAAGATTCGTTAAAAACCGTAATTGGATTAGAATATGCTAATGGTGGACGAAAATGAAATAAATGTTCAACAAACGACACAAAATCACTAATTGGATGTACAAGATTGGTTAAAAACCCTATTTAGATTAAAATAAGCCTAAGGAGGACGAAAATGACCGAAATGTTAAACCAGTGACAAAATCAATAATTGGATGCACAAAATCCGTCAAAAATCCTTATTGGATTAGAATTAGCCTAAAGAGGACGAAAATGACCGAAATGTTCAACCAATGACACAAAATCACTTATTGGATGCACAAGATTGGTTGAAAACCCTAATTGGATTAGAATAAGCCTAGGGTGGATGAAAATGACCTAAATGTTCAACCAATGAAACAAAATCACTTATTTGATGCACAAGATTGCTTAAAAACCCTAATTGGATTAGAATAAGCCTAGGGGAGACGAAAATGACCTAAATGTTCAACCAATGATACAAAATCATTTATTGGATGCACAACATTCGTTAAAAACCGTAAATGGATTAGAATATGCTTATGGTGGACGAAAATGACCTAAATGTTCAACAAATGACACAAAATCACTAATTGGATGTACAAGATTGGTTAAAAACCTGATTTAGATTAAAATAAGCCTAGGGAGGACGAAAATGACCGAAATGTTAAACCACTGACAAAAAATCAATTATTGGATGCACAAGAATGGTTAAAAACCCTAATTGGATTAGAATAAGCCTAGGGTGGATGAAAATGACCTAAATGTTCATTCAATGACACAAAATCACTTATTGGATGCACAAAATTGGTGAAAACCCCAAATTGGATTAGAATAAGCCTAGGGAGGATGAAAATGACCTAAATGTTCAACCAATCACATAAAATCACTTATTGGATGCACAAGATTGTTTAAAAACAATAATTGGATTACAATAAGCCTAGGGAGACCTAAATGTTCAACTAACGACACAAAATCACTTATTGGATGCACAAGAATGGTTAAAACCCATAATTGGAGTAAAATTAGCCTAGGGAGGACGAAAATGACCTAAATGGTCAACCAATGACACTAAATCACTTATTGGACCCACAAGATTGTTAAAAACCATAATTAGATTAGAATAAGCCTAGGGAGGTTGAAAATGACCTAAATATTCAACCAGTGACACAAAATCAATAATTGGATGCACAAAATTCGTCAAAAACCCTTATTGGATTAGAATAAGCCTAAAGAGGACGAAAATGACCTAAATGTTCAACTAATGACAAAAAATCACTTATTGGATGCACAAGATTGGTTGAAAACCCTAATTCGATTAGAATAAGCCTAGGGTGGATGAAAACGACGTACATGTTCAACTAATGACAAAAAATCACTTATTTGATGCACAAGATTGGTTAAAAACCCTAATTGGATTAGAATAAGCCAATGGTGGATAAAAATGACCTAAATGGTTAACCAATGACACAAAATCACTTATTGGATGCACAAATTGGTCAAAAACCCTAATTGGATTAGAATAAGCCTAAGGAGGACGAAAATGACCTAATTGTTCGACCAATGGCACAAAATCACTAATTGGATGTACAAGATTGGTCAAAAACCCTAATTAGATTAAAAAAGCCTAGGGAGGACAAAATGACCTAAATGTTAAACCATTGACACAAAATAAATTATTGGATGCACAAGATTGGATAAAAACCCTATTTGGATTAGAATAAGCCTAGGGGAGACGAAAATGACCTAAATGTTCAACCAATGATACAAAACCATTTATTGGATGCACAAGATTCGTTAAAAACCGTAATTGGATTAGAATATGCTTATGGTGGACGAAAATGACCTAAATGTTCAACCAATGACACAAAATCACTAATTGGATGTACAAGATTGGTTAAAAACCCTATTATGATTTAAATAAGCCTAGGGAGGACGAAAATGACCGAAATGTTAAACCACTGACAAAAAATCAATTATTGGATGCACAAGAATGGTTAAAAACCCTAATTGGATTAGAATAAGCCTAGGGTGGATGAAAATGACCTAAATGTTCATTCAATGACACAAAATCACTTATTGGATGCACAAAATTGGTGAAAAACCCAAATTGGATTAGAATAAGCCTAGGGAGGATGAAAATGACCTAAATGTTCAACCAATCACACAAAATCACTTATTGGATGCACAAGATTGGTTAAAAACCATAATTGGATTACAATAAGCCTAGGGAGACCGAAATGTTCAACTAACGACACAAAATCACTTATTGGATGCACAAGAATCGTTAAAACCCATAATTGGAGTAAAATTAGCCTAGGGAGGACGAAAATGACCTAAATGGTCAACCAATGACACTAAATCACTTATTGGACCCACAAGATTGTTAAAAACCTTAATTGGATTAGAATAAGCCTAGGGAGGACGAAAATGACCTAAATATTCAACCAGTGACACAAAATCAATAATTGGATGCACAAAATTCGTCAAAAACCCTTATTGGATTAGAATAAGCCTAAGGAGGACGAAAATGACCTAAATGTTCAACCAATGACAAAAAATCACTTATTGGATGCACAAGATTGGTTGAAAACCCTAATTGGATTAGAATAAGCCTAGGGTGGATGAAAATGACCTAAATGTTCAACCAATGAAACAAAATCACTTATTTGATGCACAAGATTGCTTAAAAACCCTAATTGGATTAGAATAAGCCTATGGAGGATGAAAATGACGTACATGTTTAACTAATGACAAAAAATCACTTATTTGATGCACAAGATTGGTTAAAAACCCTAATTGGATTAGAATAAGCCAAGGGTGGATAAAAATGACCTAAATGGTTAACCAATGACACAAAATCACTTATTGGATGCACAAATTGGTAAAAAACCCTAATTGGATTAGAATAATCCTAAGGAGGACGAAAATGAGCTAATTGTTCGACCAATGGCACAAAATCACTAATTGGATGTACAAGATTGGTTAAAAACCCTAATTAGATTCAAATAAGCCTAGGGAGGACAAAATGACCTAAATGTTAAACCAATGACACAAAATAAATTATTGGATGCACAAGATTGGATAAAAACCCTAATTGGATTAGAATAAGCCTAGGGGAGACGAAAATGACCTAAATGTTCAACCAATGATACAAAATCATTTATTGGATGCACAAGATTCGTTCAAAACCGTAATTGGATTAGAATATGCTTATGGTGGACGAAAATGACCTAAATGTTCAACCAATGACACAAAATCACTAATTGGATGTACAAGATTGGTTAAAAACCCTATTTAGATTAAAATAAGCCTAGGGAGGACGAAAATGACCGAAATGTTAAACCACTGACAAAAAATCAATTATTGGATGCACAAGAATGGTTAAAAACCCTAATTGGATTAGAATAAGCCTAGGGTGGATGAAAATGACCTAAATGTTCATTCAATGACACAAAATCACTTATTGGATGCACAAAATTGGTGAAAAACCCAAATTGGATTAGAATAAGCCTAGGGAGGATGAAAATGACCTAATTGTTCAAGCAATCACACAAAATCACTTATTGGATGCACAAGATTGGTTAAAAACCATAATTGGATTACAATAAGCCTAGGGAAACCTAAATGTTCAACTAACGACATAAAATCACTTATTGGATGCACAAGAATGGTTAAAACCCATAATTGGAATAAAATTAGCCTAGGGAGGACGAAAATGACCTAAATGGTCAACCAATGACAATAAATCACTTGTTGGACACACAAGATTGTTAAAAACCTTAATTGGATTAGAATAAGCCTAGGGAGGACAATAAATGACCTAAATGTTCAACGAGTGACACAAAATCAATAATTGGATGCACAAAATTCGTCAAAAACCCTTATTGGATTAGAATAAGCCTAAGGAGGACGAAAATGACCTAAATGTTCAACCAATGAAAAAAAATTACTTATTGGCTGCACAAGATTGGTTGAAAACCCTAATTGGATTAGAATAAGCCTAGGAAGGATGAAAATGACCTAAATGTTCAACCAATGAAACAAAATCACTTATTTGATGCACAAGATTGCTTAAAAACCCTTATTGGATTAGAATAAGCCTAGGGAGGATGAAAATGACGTACATGTTCAACTAATGACAAAAAATCACTTATTTGATGGACAAGATTGGTTAAAAACCCTAATTGGATTAGAATAAGCCTAGGGTGGATGAAAATGACCTAAATGGTTAACCAATGACACAATGTCACTTATTGGATGCACAAAATTGGTCAAAAACCCTAATTGGATTAGAATAAGCCTAAGGAGGACGAAAATGACCTAATTGTTCGGCCAATGGCACAAAATATCTAATTGGATGTACAAGATTGGTTAAAAACCCTAATTAGATTAAAATAAGCCTAGGGAGGACGAAAATGACCTAATGTTAAACCAATGACACAAAATAAATTATTGGATGCACAAGATTGGATAAAAACCCTAATTGGATTAGAATAAGCCTAGGGGGACGAAAATGACCTAAATGTTCAACCAATGATACAAAATAATTTATTCGATGCACAAGATTCGTTAAAAACCGTAATTGGATTAGAATATGCTTTTGGTGGACGAAAATGACCTAAATGTTTAACCAATGACATAAAATCATTTATTGGATGCACAAGATTGGTTAAAAACCCTAATTGGATGAGAATAAGCCTAGGGAGGACGAAAATGACCTAAATGTTCAACCAATGAAACAAAATCAGTTATTGGATGCACAAGATTGGTTAAAAACCGTAATTGGATTAGCATAAGCCTAAGGAGGATGAAAATGACCTAAATGTTCAACTAATGCTAAAAATCACTTATTTGATGCACAAGATTGGTTAAAAACCCTAATTGGATTTGAATAAGCCTAGGGTGGATGAAAACGACCTAAATGGTTAACCAATGACACAAAATCACTTATTGGATGTACAAAATTGGTCAAAAACCCTAATTGGATTAGAATAAGCCTAAGGAGGACGAAAATGACCTAATTGTTCGACCAATGGCACAAAATCACTAATTGGTTGTACAAGATTAGTTAAAAACCCTAATTAGATTAAAATAAGCCTAGGGAGGAAGAAAATGACCTAAATGTTAAACCAATGACACAAAATAAATTATTGGATGAACAAGATTGGATAAAAACCCCAATTGGATTAGATAAAGCCTAGGGGTACGAAAATGACCTAAATGTTCAACCAATGATACAAAATCATTTATTGGATGCACAAGATTCGTTAAAAACCGTAATTGGATTAGAATATGCTTATGGTGGACGAAAGTGACCTAAATGTTCAACCAATGACATAAAATCATTTATTGGATGCACAAGATTGGTTAAAAACCCTAATTGGATGAGAATAAGCCTAGGGAGGACGAAAATGACCTAAATGTTCAACCAATGAAACAAAATCACTTATTGGATGCACAAGATTGGTTAAAAACCGTAATTGGATTAGCATAAGCCTAAGGAGGATCAAAATGACCTAAATGTTCAACTAATGACAAAAAATCACTTATTTGATGCACAAGATTGGTTACAAACCCTAATTGGATTAGAATAAGCCTAGGGTGGATGAAAATGACCTAAATGGTTAACCAATGACACAAAATCACTTATTGGATGCACAAAATTGGTCAAAACCCCTAATTGGATTAGAATAAGCCTAAGGAGGACGAAAATGACCTAATTGTTCGACCAATGGCACAAAATCACTAATTGGATGTACAAGATTGGTTAAAAACCCTAATTAGATTAAAATAAGCCTAGGGAGGACGAAAATGACCTAAATGTTAAACCAATGACACAAAATAAATTATTGGATGCACAAGATTGGATAAAAACCCTAATTGGATTATATTAAGCCTAGGGGGGACGAATATGACCTAAATGTTCAATCAATGAAACACAATCACTTATTGGATGCACAAGATTAGTTAAAAACCGTAATTGGATTAGCATAAGCCTAAGGAGGATGAAAATGACCTAAATGTTCAACTAATGACAAAAAATCACTTATTTGATGCACAAGATTGCTTAAAAACCCTAATTGGATTAGAATAAGCCTAGGGAGGATCGAAATGACCTAAATGTTCAACCAATGACACAAAATCACTTATTGGATGCACAAGAATGGTCAAAAACCGTAATTGGATTAGAATAAGCGTAAGGAGGATGAAAATGACTTAAATGTTCAACCAATGAAAAAAAAATCACTTATTGGATGCACAAGATTGGTTAAAAACCGTAATTGAATTAGAATAAGCCTAAGGAGGATGAAAATGACGTACATGTTCAACCAATGACACAAAATCACTTATTGGAAACACAAGATTGGTTAAAAATCGTAATTGGATTAGCATAAGCCTAAAGAGGATGAGAATGACCTAAATGTTCAACCAATGACAAAAAACCACTTATTCCATGCACAAGATTGGTTAAAAACCCTAATTGGATTAGAATAAGCCTAGGGTGGATGAAAATGACCTAAATGTTTAACCAATGACAAAAAATCACTTATTGGATGCACAAAGTTGGTAAAAACCCTAATTGGATTAGAATAAACCTAAGGAGGACAAAAATGACCTAAATGTTCAACCAATGGCACAAAATCACTAATTGGATGTACAAGATTGGTTAAAAACCCTATTTAGATTAAAATAAGCCTAGGGAGGACGGAAATGACCTAAATGTTAAACCAATGACACAAAATAAATTTTTGGATGCACAAGATTGGATAAAAACCCTAATTGGATTAGATTAAGCCTAGGGGGGACGAAAATGACCTAAATGTTCAACCAATGATACAAAATCATTTATTGGATGCACAAGATTCGTTAAAAACCGTAATTGGATTAGAATATGCTTATGGTGGACGAAAATGACCTAAATGTTCAACCAATGACATAAAATCATTTATTGGAAGGACAAGATTGGTCAAAAATCCTAATTGGATGAGAATAAGCCTAGGGAGGACGAAAATGACCTAAATCTTCAAACAATGAAACAAAATCACTTATTGGATGCACAAGATTGCTTAAAAACCCTAATTGGATTAGAATAAGCCTAGGGAGGATCGAAATGACCTAAATGTTCAACCAATGATACAAAATCACTTATTGGATGCACAAGAATGGTCAAAAACCCTAATTGGATTAGAATAAGGGTAAGGAGGATGAAAATGACTTAAATGTTCAACCAATGAAAAAAAATCACTTATTGGATGCACAAGATTGGTTAAAACCCGTAATTGGATTAGAATAAGCCTAAGTAGGATGAAAATGACGTACATGTTCAACCAATGACACAAAATCACTTATTGGAAGCACAAGATTGGTTAAAAATCGTAATTGAATTAGCATAAGCCTAAAGAGGATGAGAATGACCTAAATGTTCAACCAATGACAAAAAATTCCTTATTCGATGCACAAGATTGGTTAAAAACCCTAATTGGATTAGATAAAGCCTAAGGGGGACGAAAATGACCTAAATGTTAAACCAATGACACAAAATCACTTATTGGATGCACAAAGTTGGTAAAAACCCTAATTGGATTAGAATAAACCTAAGGAGGACAAAAATGACCAAAATGTTCAACCAATGGCACAAAATCACTAATTGGATGTACAAGATTGGTTAAAAACCCTATTTAGACTAAAATAAGCGTAGGGAGGACGAAAATGACCGAAATGTTACACCACAGACAAAAAATCAATTATTGGATGCAGAAGAATGGTTAAAAACCCTAATTGGATTAGAATAAGCCTAGGGTGGATGAAAATGACCTAAATGTTCATTCAATGACACAAAATCACTTATTGGATGCACAAAATTGGTGAAAAACCCAAATTGGATTAGAATAAGCCTAGGGAGGATGAAAATGACCTAAATGTTCAACCAATGACACAAAATCACTTATTGGATGCACAAGATTGGTTAAAAACCATAATTGGATTACAATAAGCCTAGGGAGACCTAAATTGTCAGCTAACGACACAAAATCACTTATTGGATGCACAAGATTGGTTAAAACCCATAATTGGAGTAAAATTAGCCAAAGGAGGACGAAAATGACCTAAATGGTCAACCAATGAAACTAAATCACTTATTTGATACACAAGATTTTTAAAAACCTTAATTGGATTAGAATAAGCCAAGGGAGGACGAAAATGACCTAAATGTTCATGTAGTGACACAAAATCAATAATTGGATGCACAAAATTCGTCAAAAACCCTTATTGGATTAGAATAAGCCTAAGGATGACGAAAATGACCTAAATGTTCAACCAATGACAAAAAATCACTTATTGGATGCACAAGATTGGTTGAAAACCCTAATTGGATTAGAATAAGCCTAGGATGGATGAAAATGACCTAAATGTTCAACCAATGAAACAAAATCACTTATTTGATGCACAAGATTGCTTAAAAACCCTAATTGAATTAGAATAAGCCTAGGGAGGATGAAAATGACGTACATGTTCAACTAATGACAAAAAATCACTTATTTGATGCACAAGATTGGTTAAAAACCGTAATTGGATTAGAATAAGCCTAGGGTGGATGAAAATGACCTAAATGGTTAACCAATGACACAAAATCACTTATTGGATGCACAAAATTGGTCATAAACCCTAATTGGATTAGAATAAGCCTAAGGAGGACGAAAATGACCTAATTGTTCGACCAATGGCACAAAATCACTAATTGGATGTACAAGATTGGTTAAAAACCCTAATTAGATTAAAATAAGCCTAGGGAGGACAAAAGTGACCTAAATGTTAAACCAATGACACAAAATAAATTATTGGATGCACAAGATTGGATAAAAACCCTGATTGGATTAGAATAAGCCTAGGAGGGACGAAAATGACCTAAATGTTCAACCAATGATACAAAATCATTTATTGGATGCACAAGATTCGTTAAAAACCGTAATTGGATTAGAATACGCTTATGGTGGATGAAAATGACCTAAATGGTTAACCAATGACACAAAATCACTTATTGGATGTACAAAAGTGGTCAAAAACCCTAATTGGATTAGAATAAGCCTAAGGAGGACGAAAATGAACTAATTGTTCGACCAATGGCACAAAATCACTAATTGGTTGTACAAGATTAGTTAAAAACCCTAATTAGATTAAAATAAGCCTAGGGAGGACGAAAATGACCTAAATGTTAAACCAATGACACAAAATAAATTTTTGGATGAACAAGATTGGATAAAAACCCTAATTGGATTAGATAAAGCCTAAGGGGGACGAAAATGACCTAAATGTTCAACCAATGATACAAAATCATTTATTGGATGCACAAAGTTGGTAAAAACCCTAATTGGATTAGAATAAACCTAAGGAGGACAAAAATGACCTAAATGTTCAACCAATGGCACAAAATCACTAATTGGATGTACAAGATTGGTTAAAAACCCTATTTAGATTAAAATAAGCCTAGGGAGGACGAAAATGACCGAAATGTTACACCACAGACAAAAAATCAATTATTGGATGCACAAGAATGGTTAAAAACCCTAATTGGATTAGAATAAGCCTAGGGTGGATGAAAATGACCTAAATGTTCATTCAATGACACAAAATCACTTATTGGATGCACAAAATTGGTGAAAAACCCAAATTGGATTAGAATAAGCCTAGGGAGGATGAAAATGACCTAAATGTTCAACCAATGACACAAAATCACTTATTGGATGCACAAGATTGGTTAAAAACCATAATTGGATTACAATAAGCCTAGGGAGACCTAAATTGTCAGCTAACGACACAAAATCACTTATTGGATGCACAAGATTGGTTAAAACCCATAATTGGAGTAAAATTAGCCAAAGGAGGACGAAAATGACCTAAATGGTCAACCAATGAAACTAAATCACTTATTTGATACACAAGATTTTTAAAAACCTTAATTGGATTAGAATAAGCCAAGGGAGGACGAAAATGACCTAAATGTTCATGTAGTGACACAAAATCAATAATTGGATGCACAAAATTCGTCAAAAACCCTTATTGGATTAGAATAAGCCTAAGGATGACGAAAATGACCTAAATGTTCAACCAATGACAAAAAATCACTTATTGGATGCACAAGATTGGTTGAAAACCCTAATTGGATTAGAATAAGCCTAGGATGGATGAAAATGACCTAAATGTTCAACCAATGAAACAAAATCACTTATTTGATGCACAAGATTGCTTAAAAACCCTAATTGAATTAGAATAAGCCTAGGGTGGATGAAAATGACCTAAATGGTTAACCAATGACACAAAATCACTTATTGGATGCACAAAATTGGTCATAAACCCTAATTGGATTAGAATAAGCCTAAGGAGGACGAAAATGACCTAATTGTTCGACCAATGGCACAAAATCACTAATTGGATGTACAAGATTGGTTAAAAACCCTAATTAGATTAAAATAAGCCTAGGGAGGACAAAAGTGACCTAAATGTTAAACCAATGACACAAAATAAATTATTGGATGCACAAGATTGGATAAAAACCCTGATTGGATTAGAATAAGCCTAGGAGGGACGAAAATGACCTAAATGTTCAACCAATGATACAAAATCATTTATTGGATGCACAAGATTCGTTAAAAACCGTAATTGGATTAGAATACGCTTATGGTGGACGAAAATGACCTAAATGTTCAACCAATGACATAAAATCATTTATTGGATGCACAAGATTGGTTAAAAACCGTAATTGGATTAGCATAAGCCTAAGGAGGATGAAAATGACCTAAATGTTCAACTAATGACAAAAAATCACTTATTTGATGCACAAGATTGGTTACAAACCCCAATTGGATTAGAATAAGCCTAGGGTGGATGAGAATGACCTAAATGGTTAACCAATGACACAAAATCACTTATTGGATTCACAAAATTGGTCAAAACCCTAATTGGATTAGAATAGGCCTAAGGAGGACGAAAATGACCTAATTTTTCGACCAATGGCACAAAACCACTAATTGGATGTACATGATTGGTTAAAAACCCCAATTAGATTAAAATAAGCCTAGGAGGACGAAAATGACCTAAATGTTAAACCAATGACACAAAATAAATTATTGGATGCACAAGATTGGATAAAAACCCTAATTGGATTAGATTAAGCCTAGGGGGACGAAAATGACCTAAATGTTCAACCAATGATACAAAATCATTTATTGGATGCACAAGATTCGTTAAAAATCGTAATTGGATTAAAATATGCTTATGGTGGACGAAAATGACCTAAATGTTCAACCAATGACATAAAATCATTTATTGGATGCACAAGATTGGTTAAAAATCCTAATTGGATGAGAATATGCCTAGGGAGGCATAAATGACCTAAATGTTCAACCAATGAAACAAAATCACTTATTGGATGCACAAGATTGGTTAAAAACCGTAATTGGATTAGCATAAGCCTAAGGAGGATGAAAATGACCTAAATGTTCAACTAATAACAAAAAGTCACTTATTTGATGCACAAGATTGGTTAAAAACCCTAATTGGATTTGAATAAGCCTAGGGTGGATGAAAATGACCTAAATGGTTAACCAATGACACAAAATCACTTATTGGATGTACAAAATTGGTCAAAAACCCTAATTGGATTATAATAAGCCTAAGGAGGACGAAAATGAACTAATTGTTCGACCAATGGCACAAAATCACTAATTGGTTGTACAAGATTAGTTAAAAACCCTAATTAGATTAAAATAAACCTAGGGAGGACGGAAATGACCTAAATGTTAAACCAATGACACAAAATAAATTATTGGATGAACAAGATTGGATAAAAACCCTAATTGGATTAGATAAAGCCTAAGGGGGACGAAAATGACCTAAATGTTCAACCAATGATACAAAATCATTTATTGGATGCACAAGATTCGTTAAAAACCGTAATTGGATTAGAATATGCTTATGGTGGACGAAAATGACCTAAATGTTCAACCAATGACATAAAATCATTTATTGGATGCACAAGATTGGTTAAAAACCCTAATTGGATGAGAATAAGCCTAGGGAGGACGAAAATGACCTAAATGTTCAACCAATGAAACAAAATCACTTATTGGATGCACAAGATTGCTTATAAATTGGATTAGAATAAGCCTAGGGAGGACGAAAATGACCTAAATGTTCAACCAATGAAACAAAATCACTTATTGGATGCACAAGATTGGTCAAAAACCCTAATTGGATTAGAATAAGCCTAAGGAGGATCGAAATGACCTAAATGTTCAACCAATGACAAAAAATCACTTATTGGATGCACAAGATTGGTTAAAAACCCTAATTGGATTAGAATAAGCCTAGGGTGGATGAATATGACCTAAATGTTCAACCAGTGACACAAAATCACTTATTGGATGCACAAAGTTTGTAAAAACCCTAATTGGATTAGAATAAACCTAAGGAGGACAAAAATGACCTAAATGTTTAACCAATGGCACAAAATCACAAATTGGATGTACAAGATTGGTTAAAAACCATATTTAGATTAAAATAAGCCTAGGGAGGACGAAAATGAGCGAAATGTTAAACCACCGACAAAAAATCAATTATTAGATGCACAAGAATGGTTAAAAACCCTAATTGGATTAGAATAAGCCTAGGGTGGATGAAAATGACCTAAATGTTCATTCAATGACACAAAATCACTTATTGGATGCACAAAATTGGTGAAAAACCCAAATTGGATTAGAATAAGCCTAGGGAGGATGAAAATGACCTAAATGTTCAACCAATGACACAAAATACCTTATTGGATGCACAAAATTGGTTAAAAACCATAATTGGATTACAATAAGCCTAGGGAGACCTAAATGTTCAACTAACGACACAAAATCACTTATTGGATGCACAAGAACGGTTAAAACCCATAATTGGAGTAAAATTAGCCTAAGCAGGACGAAAATGACCTAAATGGTCAACCAATGACACTAAATCACTTATTGGACACACAAGATTGTTAAAAACCTTAATTGGATTAGAATAAGCCTAGGGAGGACGAAAATGACCTAAATGTTCAACCAGTGACACAAAATCAATAATTGGATGCACAAAATTTGTCAAAAACCTTTATTTGATTAGAATAAGCCTAAGGAGGACGAAAATGACCTAAATATCAACCAATGACAAAAAAATCACTTATTGGATGCACAAGATTGGTTGAAAACCCTAATTGGATTAGAATAAGCCTAGGATGGATGAAAATGACCTAAATGTTCAACCAATGAATCAAAATCACTTATTTGATGCACAAGATTGCTTAAAAACCCTAATTGAATTAGAATAAGCCTAGGGAGCATGAAAATGACGTACATGTTCAACTAATGACAAAAAATCACTTATTTGATGCACAAGATTGGTTAAAAACGCTAATTGGATTAGAATAAGCCTAGGGTGGATGAAAATGACCTAAATGGTTAACCAATGACACAAAATCACTTATTGGATGCACAAAATTGGTCATAAACCCTAATTGGATTAGAATAAGCCTAAGGAGGACGAAAATGACCTAATTGTTCGACCAATGGCACAAAATCACTAATTGGATGTACAAGATTGGTTAAAAACCCTAATTAGATTAAAATAAGCCTAGGGAGGACGACAATGGCCTAAATGTTAAACCAATGACACAAAATAAATTATTGGATGCACAAGATTGGATAAAAACCCTAATTGGATTAGAATAAGCCTAGGGGGGATGAAAATGACCTAAATGTTGAACCAATGATAGAAAATCATTTATTGGATGCACAAGATTCGTTAAAAACCGTAATTGGATTAGAATATGCTTATGGTGGACGAAAATGACCTAAATAATCAACCAATGACATAAAATCATTTATTGGATGCAAAAGATTGGTTAAAAACCCTAATTGGATGAGAATAAGCCTAGGGAGGACGAAAATGACCTAAATGTTCAACCAATGAAACAAAATCACTTATTGGATGCACAAGATTGGTTAAATACCGTAATTGGATTAGCATAAGCCTAATGAGGATGAAAATGACCTAAATGTTCAACTAATGACAAAAAACCAATTATTTGATGCACAAGATTGGTTACAAACCCTAATTGGATTAGAATAAGCTTAGGGTCGATGAAAATGACCTAAATGGTTAACCAATGACACAAAATCACTTATTGGATGCACAAAATTGGTCAAAAACCCTAATTGGATTAGAATAAGCCTAAGGAGGACGAAAATGACCTAATTGTTCCGCCAATGGCACAAAATCACTAATTGGATGTACAAGATTGGTTAAAAATCCTAATTAGATTAAAATAAGCCTAGGGAGGACAAAAATGACCTAAATGTTAAACCAATGACACAAAATAAATTATTGGATGCACAAGATTGGATAAAAACCCTAATTGGATTAGATTAAGCCTAGGGGGGACGAAAATGACTTAAATGTTCAACCAATGATACAAAATCATTTACTGGATGCACAAGATTCGTTAAAAACCGTAATTGGATTAGAATATGCTTGTGGGGGACGAAAATGACCTAAAGGTTCAACCAAAGACATGAAATCATTTA
This sequence comes from Cicer chorassanicum, assembly GCA_037974735.1. Lineage (NCBI taxonomy): Eukaryota > Viridiplantae > Streptophyta > Magnoliopsida > Fabales > Fabaceae > Cicer > Cicer chorassanicum. The sequence continues at coordinate 46,255,811 of JBBPBP010009779.1, read as the reverse complement.
TTGGATGCACAAGATTGGTTAAAAACCCTAATTGGATGAGAATAAGCCTAGGGAGGACGAAAATGACCTAAATGTTCAACCAATGAAACAAAATCACTTATTGGATGCACAAGATTGGTTAAAAACCGTAATTGGATTAGCATAAACCTAAGGAGGATGAAAATGACCTAAATGTTCAACTAATGACAAAAAATCACTTATTTGATGCACAAGATTGGTTACAAACCCTAATTGGATTAGAATAAGCCTAGGGTGGATGAAAATGACCTAAATGGTTAACCAATGACACAAAATCACTTATTGGATGCACAAAATTGGTCAAAAACCCTAATTGGATTAGAATAAGCCTAAGGAGGACAAAAATGTCCTAATTGTTCGACCAATGGCACAAAATCACTAATTGGATGGACAAGATTGGTTAAAAACCCTAATTCGATTAAAATAAGGCTTGGGAGGACGAAAATGACCTAAATGTTAAACCAATGACACAAAATAAATTATTGGATGAACAAGATTGGATAAAAACCCTAATTGGATTAGATAAAGCCTAGGGCGGATGAAAATGACCTAAATGTTCAACCAATGATACAAAATCATTTATTGGATGCACAAGATTCGTTCAAAACCGTAATTGGATTAGAATATGCTTATGGTGGACGAAAATGACCTAAATGTTCAACCAATGACATAAAATCATTTATTGGATGCACAAGATTGGTTAAAAACCCTAATTGGATGAGAATAAGCCTAGGGAGGACGAAAATGACCTAAATGTTCAACCAATGAAACAAAATCACTTATTGGATGCACAAGATTGCTTAAAAACCGTAATTGGATTAGAATAAGCCTAGGGAGGACGAAAATGACCTAAATGTTCAACCAACGAAACAAAATCACTTATTGGATGCACAAGATTGCTTAAAAACCCTAATTGGATTAGAATAAGCCTAAGGAGGATCGAAATGACCTAAATGTTCAACCAATGACACAAAATCACTTGTTGGATGCACAAGAATGGTCAAAAACCCTAATTGGATTAGAATAAGCCTAGGGTGGATGAAAATGACCTAAATGGTTAACCAATGACACAAAATCATTTATTGGATTACAAAATTGGTCAAAAACCCTAATTGGATTAGAATTAGCCTAAGGAGGACGAAAATGACCTAAATGTTCAACCAATGAAACAAAATCACTTATTGGATGCACAAGATTAGTTAAAAACCATAATTGGATTAGCATAAACCTAAGGAGGAATAAAATGACCTAAATGTTCAACTAATGACAAAAAATCACTTATTTGATGCACAAGATTGGTTACAAACCCTAATTGGATTAGAATAAGCCTAGGGTGGATGAAAATGACCTAAATGGTTAACCAATGACACAAAATCACTTATTGGATGCACAAAATTGGTCAAAAACCCTAATTGGATTAGAATAAGCCTGAGGAGGACGAAAATGATCTAATTGTTCGACCAATGGCACAAAATCACTAATTGGACGGACAAGATTGGTTAAAAACCCTAATTAGATTAAAATAAGGCTTGGGAGGACGAAAATGACCTAAATGTTAAACCAATGACACAAAATAAATTATTGGATGAACAAGATTGGATAAAAACCCTTATTGGATTAGATAAAGCCTAGGGCGGATGAAAATGACCTAAATGTTCAACCAATGATACAAAATCATTTATTGGATGCACAAGATTCGTTCAAAACCGTAATTGGATTAGAATATGCTTATGGTGGACGAAAATGACCTAAATGTTCAACCAATGACATAAAATCATTTATTGGATGCACAAGATTGGTTAAAAACCCTAATTGGATGAGAATAAGCCTAGGGAGGACGAAAATGACCTAAATGTTCAACCAATGAAACAAAATCACTTATTGGATGCACAAGATTGCTTAAAAACCGTAATTGGATTAGAATAAGCCTTGGGAGGACGAAAATGACCTAAATGTTCAACCAACGAAACAAAATCACTTATTGGATGCACAAGATTGCTTAAAAACCCTAATTGGATTAGAATAAGCCTAAGGAGGATCGAAATGACCTAAATGTTCAACCAATGACACAAAATCACTTATTGGATGCACAAGAATGGTCAAAAACCCTAATTGGATTAGAATAAGCCTAGGGTGGATGAAAATGACCTAAAGGTTCAACCAAAGACATAAAATCATTTATTGGATGCACAAGATTGGTCAAAAACCCTAATTGGATTAGAATTAGCCTAAGGAGGACGAAAATGACCTAAATGTTCAACCAATGAAAAAAAATCACTTATTGGATGCACAAGATTGGTTAAAAACCATAATTGGATTAGCATAAACCTAAGGAGGATGAAAATGACCTAAATGTTCAACTAATGACAAAAAATCACTTATTTGATGCACAAGATTGGTTACAAACCCTAATTGGATTAGAATAAGCCTAGGGTGGATGAAAATGACCTAAATGGTTAACCAATGACACAAAATCACTTATTGGATGCACAAAATTGGTCAAAAACCCTAATTGGATTAGAATAAGCCTAAGGAGGACGAAAATGTCCTAATTGTTCGACCAATGGCACAAAATCACTAATTGGATGGACAAGATTGGTTAAAAACCCTAATTAGATTAAAATAAGGCTTGGGAGGACTAAAATGACCTAAATGTTAAACCAATGACACAAAATAAATTATTGGATGAACAAGATTGGATAAAAACCCTAATTGGATTAGATAAAGCCTAGGGCGGATGAAAATGACCTAAATGTTCAACCAATGATACAAAATCATTTATTGGATGCACAAGATTCGTTCAAAACCGTAATTGGATTAGAATATGCTTATGGTGGACGAAAATGACCTAAATGTTCAACCAATGACATAAAATCATTTATTGGATGCACAAGATTGGTTAAAAACCCTAATTGGATGAGAATAAGCCTAGGGAGGACGAAAATGACCTAAATGTTCAACCAATGAAACAAAATCACTTATTGGATGCACAAGATTGCTTATAAATTGGATTAGAATAAGCCTAGGGAGGACGAAAATGACCTAAATGTTCAACCAATGAAACAAAATCACTTATTGGATGCACAAGATTGGTCAAAAACCCTAATTGGATTAGAATAAGCCTAAGGAGGATCGAAATGACCTAAATGTTCAACCAATGACAAAAAATCACTTATTGGATGCACAAGATTGGTTAAAAACCCTAATTGGATTAGAATAAGCCTAGGGTGGATGAATATGACCTAAATGTTCAACCAGTGACACAAAATCACTTATTGGATGCACAAAGTTTGTAAAAACCCTAATTGGATTAGAATAAACCTAAGGAGGACAAAAATGACCTAAATGTTTAACCAATGGCACAAAATCACAAATTGGATGTACAAGATTGGTTAAAAACCATATTTAGATTAAAATAAGCCTAGGGAGGACGAAAATGAGCGAAATGTTAAACCACCGACAAAAAATCAATTATTAGATGCACAAGAATGGTTAAAAACCCTAATTGGATTAGAATAAGCCTAGGGTGGATGAAAATGACCTAAATGTTCATTCAATGACACAAAATCACTTATTGGATGCACAAAATTGGTGAAAAACCCAAATTGGATTAGAATAAGCCTAGGGAGGATGAAAATGACCTAAATGTTCAACCAATGACACAAAATACCTTATTGGATGCACAAAATTGGTTAAAAACCATAATTGGATTACAATAAGCCTAGGGAGACCTAAATGTTCAACTAACGACACAAAATCACTTATTGGATGCACAAGAATGGTTAAAACCCATAATTGGAGTAAAATTAGCCTAAGCAGGACGAAAATGACCTAAATGGTCAACCAATGACACTAAATCACTTATTGGACACACAAGATTGTTAAAAACCTTAATTGGATTAGAATAAGCCTAGGGAGGACGAAAATGACCTAAATGTTCAACCAGTGACACAAAATCAATAATTGGATGCACAAAATTTGTCAAAAACTTTATTTGATTAGAATAAGCCTAAGGAGGACGAAAATGACCTAAATATCAACCAATGACAAAAAAATCACTTATTGGATGCACAAGATTGGTTGAAAACCCTAATTGGATTAGAATAAGCCTAGGATGGATGAAAATGACCTAAATGTTCAACCAATGAATCAAAATCACTTATTTGATGCACAAGATTGCTTAAAAACCCTAATTGAATTAGAATAAGCCTAGGGAGGATGAAAATGACGTACATGTTCAACTAATGACAAAAAATCACTTATTTGATGCACAAGATTGGTTAAAAACGCTAATTGGATTAGAATAAGCCTAGGGTGGATGAAAATGACCTAAATGGTTAACCAATGACACAAAATCACTTATTGGATGCACAAAATTGGTCATAAACCCTAATTGGATTAGAATAAGCCTAAGGAGGACGAAAATGACCTAATTGTTCGACCAATGGCACAAAATCACTAATTGGATGTACAAGATTGGTTAAAAACCCTAATTAGATTAAAATAAGCCTAGGGAGGACGACAATGGCCTAAATGTTAAACCAATGACACAAAATAAATTATTGGATGCACAAGATTGGATAAAAACCCTAATTGGATTAGAATAAGCCTAGGGGGGATGAAAATGACCTAAATGTTGAACCAATGATACAAAATCATTTATTGGATGCACAAGATTCGTTAAAAACCGTAATTGGATTAGAATATGCTTATGGTGGACGAAAATGACCTAAATAATCAACCAATGACATAAAATCATTTATTGGATGCAAAAGATTGGTTAAAAACCCTAATTGGATGAGAATAAGCCTAGGGAGGACGAAAATGACCTAAATGTTCAACCAATGAAACAAAATCACTTATTGGATGCACAAGATTGGTTAAATACCGTAATTGGATTAGCATAAGCCTAATGAGGATGAAAATGACCTAAATGTTAAACTAATGACAAAAAACCAATTATTTGATGCACAAGATTGGTTACAAACCCTAATTGGATTAGAATAAGCTTAGGGTCGATGAAAATGACCTAAATGGTTAACCAATAACACAAAATCACTTATTGGATGCACAAAATTGGTCAAAAACCCTAATTGGATTAGAATAAGCCTAAGGAGGACGAAAATGACCTAATTGTTCCGCCAATGGCACAAAATCACTAATTGGATGTACAAGATTGGTTAAAAATCCTAATTAGATTAAAATAAGCCTAGGGAGGACAAAAATGACCTAAATGTTAAACCAATGACACAAAATAAATTATTGGATGCACAAGATTGGATAAAAACCCTAATTGGATTAGATTAAGCCTAGGGGGGACGAAAATGACTTAAATGTTCAACCAATGATACAAAATCATTTACTGGATGCACAAGATTCGTTAAAAACCGTAATTGGATTAGAATATGCTTGTGGGGGACGAAAATGACCTAAAGGTTCAACCAAAGACATAAAATCATTTATTGGATGCACAAGATTGGTTAAAAACCCTAATTGGATGAGAATAAGCCTAGGGAGGACGAAAATGACCTAAATGTTCAACCAATGAAACAAAATCACTTATTGGATGCACAAGATTGGTTAAAAACCGTAATTGGATTAGCATAAACCTAAGGAGGATGAAAATGACCTAAATGTTCAACTAATGACAAAAAATCACTTATTTGATGCACAAGATTGGTTACAAACCCTAATTGGATTAGAATAAGCCTAGGGTGGATGAAAATGACCTAAATGGTTAACCAATGACACAAAATCACTTATTGGATGCACAAAATTGGTCAAAAACCCTAATTGGATTAGAATAAGCCTAAGGAGGACGAAAATGTCCTAATTGTTCGACCAATGGCACAAAATCACTAATTGGATGGACAAGATTGGTTAAAAACCCTAATTCGATTAAAATAAGGCTTGGGAGGACGAAAATGACCTAAATGTTAAACCAATGACACAAAATAAATTATTGGATGAACAAGATTGGATAAAAACCCTAATTGGATTAGATAAAGCCTAGGGCGGATGAAAATGACCTAAATGTTCAACCAATGATACAAAATCATTTATTGGATGCACAAGATTCGTTCAAAACCGTAATTGGATTAGAATATGCTTATGGTGGACGAAAATGACCTAAATGTTCAACCAATGACATAAAATCATTTATTGGATGCACAAGATTGGTTAAAAACCCTAATTGGATGAGAATAAGCCTAGGGAGGACGAAAATGACCTAAATGTTCAACCAATGAAACAAAATCACTTATTGGATGCACAAGATTGCTTAAAAACCGTAATTGGATTAGAATAAGCCTTGGGAGGACGAAAATGACCTAAATGTTCAACCAACGAAACAAAATCACTTATTGGATGCACAAGATTGCTTAAAAACCCTAATTGGATTAGAATAAGCCTAAGGAGGATCGAAATGACCTAAATGTTCAACCAATGACACAAAATCACTTATTGGATGCACAAGAATGGTCAAAAACCCTAATTGGATTAGAATAAGCCTAGGGTGGATGAAAATGACCTAAAGGTTCAACCAAAGACATAAAATCATTTATTGGATGCACAAGATTGGTCAAAAACCCTAATTGGATTAGAATTAGCCTAAGGAGGACGAAAATGACCTAAATGTTCAACCAATGAAACAAAATCACTTATTGGATGCACAAGATTGGTTAAAAACCATAATTGGATTAGCATAAACCTAAGGAGGATGAAAATGACCTAAATGTTCAACTAATGACAAAAAATCACTTATTTGATGCACAAGATTGGTTACAAACCCTAATTGGATTAGAATAAGCCTAGGGTGGATGAAAATGACCTAAATGGTTAACCAATGACACAAAATCACTTATTGGATGCACAAAATTGGTCAAAAACCCTAATTGGATTAGAATAAGCCTAAGGAGGACGAAAATGTCCTAATTGTTCGACCAATGGCACAAAATCACTAATTGGATGGACAAGATTGGTTAAAAACCCTAATTAGATTAAAATAAGGCTTGGGAGGACGAAAATGACCTAAATGTTAAACCAATGACACAAAATAAATTATTGGATGAACAAGATTGGATAAAAACCCTAATTGGATTAGATAAAGCCTAGGGCGGATGAAAATGACCTAAATGTTCAACCAATGATACAAAATCATTTATTGGATGCACAAGATTCGTTCAAAACCGTAATTGGATTAGAATATGCTTATGGTGGACGAAAATGACCTAAATGTTCAACCAATGACATAAAATCATTTATTGGATGCACAAGATTGGTTAAAAACCCTAATTGGATGAGAATAAGCCTAGGGAGGACGAAAATGACCTAAATGTTCAACCAATGAAACAAAATCACTTATTGGATGCACAAGATTGCTTAAAAACGGTAATTGGATTAGAATAAGCCTTGGGAGGACGAAAATGACCTAAATGTTCAACCAACGAACAAAATCACTTATTGGATGCACAGGATTGCTTAAAAACCCTAATTGGATTAGAATAAGCCTAAGGAGGATCGAAATGACCTAAATGTTCAACCAATGACACAAAATCACTTATTGGATGCACAAGAATGGTCAAAAACCCTAATTGGATTAGAATAAGCCTAGGGTGGATGAAAATGACCTAAATGGTTAACCAATGACACAAAATCATTTATTGGATTACAAAATTGGTCAAAAACCCTAATTGGATTAGAATTAGCCTAAGGAGGACGAAAATGACCAAAATGTTCAACCAATGAAACAAAATCACTTATTGGATGCACAAGATTGGTTAAAAACCATAATTGGATTAGCATAAACCTAAGGAGGAATAAAATGACCTAAATGTTCAACTAATGACAAAAAATCACTTATTTGATGCACAACATTGGTTACAAACCCTAATTGGATTAGAATAAGCCTAGGGTGGATGAAAATGACCTAAATGGTTAACCAATGACACAAAATCACTTATTGGATGCACAAAATTGGTCAAAAACCCTAATTGGATTAGAATAAGCCTGAGGAGGACGAAAATGATCTAATTGTTCGACCAATGGCACAAAATCACTAATTGGACGGACAAGATTGGTTAAAAACCCTAATTAGATTAAAATAAGGCTTGGGAGGACGAAAATGACCTAAATGTTAAACCAATGACACAAAATAAATTATTGGATGAACAAGATTGGATAAAAACCCTTATTGGATTAGATAAAGCCTAGAGGGGACGAAAATGACCTAAATGGTCAACCAATGATACAAAATCATTTATTGGATGCACAAGATTCGTTAAAAACCGTAATTGGATTAGAATATGCTTATGGTGGACGAAAATGACCGAAATGATAAACCACTGACAAAAAATCAATTATTGGATGCACAAGAATGGTTAAAAACCCTAATTGGATTAGAATAAGCCTAGGGTGGATGAATATGACCTAAATGTTCATTCAATGATACAAAATCACTTATTGGATGCACAAAAATGGTAAAAAACCCAAATTGGATTAGAATAAGTCTAGGGAGGATGAAAATGACCTAAATGTTCAACCAATGAAACAAAATCACTTATTGGATGCACAAGATTGGTTAAAAACCATAATTGGATTAGAATAAGCTTAGGGTCGATGAAAATGACCTAAATGGTTTACCAATGACACAAAATCACTTATTGGATGCACAAAATTGGTCAAAAACCCTAATTGGATTAGAATAAGCCTAAGGAGGACGAAAATGACCTAATTGTTCCGCCAATGGCACAAAATCACTAATTGGATGTACAAGATTGGTTAAAAATCCTAATTAGATTAAAATAAGCCTAGGGAGGACAAAAATGACCTAAATGTTAAACCAATGACACAAAATAAATTATTGGATGCACAAGATTGGATAAAAACCCTAATTGGATTAGATTAAGCCTAGGGGGGACGAAAATGACCTAAATGTTCAACCAATGATACAAAATCATTTACTGGATGCACAAGATTCGTTAAAAACCGTAATTGGATTAGAATATGCTTGTGGGGGACGAAAATGACCTAAAGGTTCAACCAAAGACATAAAATCATTTATTGGATGCACAAGATTGGTTAAAAACCCTAATTGGATGAGAATAAGCCTAGGGAGGACGAAAATGACCTAAATGTTCAACCAATGAAACAAAATCACTTATTGGATGCACAAGATTGGTTAAAAACCGTAATTGGATTAGCATAAACCTAAGGAGGATGAAAATGACCTAAATGTTCAACTAATGACAAAAAATCACTTATTTGATGCACAAGATTGGTTACAAACCCTAATTGGATTAGAATAAGCCTAGGGTGGATGAAAATGACCTAAATGGTTAACCAATGACACAAAATCACTTATTGGATGCACAAAATTGGTCAAAAACCCTAATTGGATTAGAATAAGCCTAAGGAGGACAAAAATGTCCTAATTGTTCGACCAATGGCACAAAATCACTAATTGGATGGACAAGATTGGTTAAAAACCCTAATTCGATTAAAATAAGGCTTGGGAGGACGAAAATGACCTAAATGTTAAACCAATGACACAAAATAAATTATTGGATGAACAAGATTGGATAAAAACCCTAATTGGATTAGATAAAGCCTAGGGCGGATGAAAATGACCTAAATGTTCAACCAATGATACAAAATCATTTATTGGATGCACAAGATTCGTTCAAAACCGTAATTGGATTAGAATATGCTTATGGTGGACGAAAATGACCTAAATGTTCAACCAATGACATAAAATCATTTATTGGATGCACAAGATTGGTTAAAAACCCTAATTGGATGAGAATAAGCCTAGGGAGGACGAAAATGACCTAAATGTTCAACCAATGAAACAAAATCACTTATTGGATGCACAAGATTGCTTAAAAACCGTAATTGGATTAGAATAAGCCTTGGGAGGACGAAAATGACCTAAATGTTCAACCAACGAAACAAAATCACTTATTGGATGCACAAGATTGCTTAAAAACCCTAATTGGATTAGAATAAGCCTAAGGAGGATCGAAATGACCTAAATGTTCAACCAATGACACAAAATCACTTATTGGATGCACAAGAATGGTCAAAAACCCTAATTGGATTAGAATAAGCCTAGGGTGGATGAAAATGACCTAAAGGTTCAACCAAAGACATAAAATCATTTATTGGATGCACAAGATTGGTCAAAAACCCTAATTGGATTAGAATTAGCCTAAGGAGGACGAAAATGACCTAAATGTTCAACCAATGAAAAAAAATCACTTATTGGATGCACAAGATTGGTTAAAAACCATAATTGGATTAGCATAAACCTAAGGAGGATGAAAATGACCTAAATGTTCAACTAATGACAAAAAATCACTTATTTGATGCACAAGATTGGTTACAAACCCTAATTGGATTAGAATAAGCCTAGGGTGGATGAAAATGACCTAAATGGTTAACCAATGACACAAAATCACTTATTGGATGCACAAAATTGGTCAAAAACCCTAATTGGATTAGAATAAGCCTAAGGAGGACGAAAATGTCCTAATTGTTCGACCAATGGCACAAAATCACTAATTGGATGGACAAGATTGGTTAAAAACCCTAATTAGATTAAAATAAGGCTTGGGAGGACGAAAATGACCTAAATGTTAAACCAATGACACAAAATAAATTATTGGATGAACAAGATTGGATAAAAACCCTAATTGGATTAGATAAAGCCTAGGGCGGATGAAAATGACCTAAATGTTCAACCAATGATACAAAATCATTTATTGGATGCACAAGATTCGTTCAAAACCGTAATTGGATTAGAATATGCTTATGGTGGACGAAAATGACCTAAATGTTCAACCAATGACATAAAATCATTTATTGGATGCACAAGATTGGTTAAAAACCCTAATTGGATGAGAATAAGCCTAGGGAGGACGAAAATGACCTAAATGTTCAACCAATGAAACAAAATCACTTATTGGATGCACAAGATTGGTTAAAAACCGTAATTGGATTAGCATAAACCTAAGGAGGATGAAAATGACCTAAATGTTCAACTAATGACAAAAAATCACTTATTTGATGCACAAGATTGGTTACAAACCCTAATTGGATTAGAATAAGCCTAGGGTGGATGAAAATGACCTAAATGGTTAACCAATGACACAAAATCACTTATTGGATGCACAAAATTGGTCAAAAACCCTAATTGGATTAGAATAAGCCTAAGGAGGACGAAAATGACCTAATTGTTCGACCAATGGCACAAAATCACTAATTGGATGGACAAGATTGGTTAAAAACCCTAATTAGATTAAAATAAGGCTTGGGAGGACGAAAATGACCTAAATGTTAAACCAATGACACAAAATAAATTATTGGATGAACAAGATTGGATAAAAACCCTTATTGGATTAGATAAAGCCTAGAGGGGACGAAAATGACCTAAATGGTCAACCAATGATACAAAATCATTTATTGGATGCACAAGATTCGTTAAAAACCGTAATTGGATTAGAATATGCTTATGGTGGACGAAAATGACCGAAATGATAAACCACTGACAAAAAATCAATTATTGGATGCACAAGAATGGTTAAAAACCCTAATTGGATTAGAATAAGCCTAGGGTGGATGAATATGACCTAAATGTTCATTCAATGATACAAAATCACTTATTGGATGCACAAAAATGGTAAAAAACCCAAATTGGATTAGAATAAGTCTAGGGAGGATGAAAATGACCTAAATGTTCAACCAATGAAACAAAATCACTTATTGGATGCACAAGATTGGTTAAAAACCATAATTGGATTAGAATAAGCTTAGGGTCGATGAAAATGACCTAAATGGTTTACCAATGACACAAAATCACTTATTGGATGCACAAAATTGGTCAAAAACCCTAATTGGATTAGAATAAGCCTAAGGAGGACGAAAATGACCTAATTGTTCCGCCAATGGCACAAAATCACTAATTGGATGTACAAGATTGGTTAAAAATCCTAATTAGGTTAAAATAAGCCTAGGGAGGACAAAAATGACCTAAATGTTAAACCAATGACACAAAATAAATTATTGGATGCACAAGATTGGATAAAAACCCTAATTGGATTAGATTAAGCCTAGGGGGGACGAAAATGACCTAAATGTTCAACCAATGATACAAAATCATTTACTGGATGCACAAGATTCGTTAAAAACCGTAATTGGATTAGAATATGCTTGTGGGGGACGAAAATGACCTAAAGGTTCAACCAATGACATAAAATCATTTATTGGATGCACAAGATTGGTTAAAAACCCTAATTGGATGAGAATAAGCCTAGGGAGGACGAAAATGACCTAAATGTTCAACCAATGAAACAAAATCACTTATTGGATGCACAAGATTGGTTAAAAACCGTAATTGGATTAGCATAAACCTAAGGAGGATGAAAATGACCTAAATGTTCAACTAATGACAAAAAATCACTTATTTGATGCACAAGATTGGTTACAAACCCTAATTGGATTAGAATAAGCCTAGGGTGGATGAAAATGACCTAAATGGTTAACCAATGACACAAAATCACTTATTGGATGCACAAAATTGGTCAAAAACCCTAATTGGATTAGAATAAGCCTAAGGAGGACGAAAATGACCTAATTGTTCGACCAATGGCACAAAATCACTAATTGGATGGACAAGATTGGTTAAAAACCCTAATTAGATTAAAATAAGGCTTGGGAGGACGAAAATGACCTAAATGTTAAACCAATGACACAAAATAAATTATTGGATGAACAAGATTGGATAAAAACCCTTATTGGATTAGATAAAGCCTAGGGCGGATGAAAATGACCTAAATGTTCAACCAATGATACAAAATCATTTATTGGATGCACAAGATTCGTTCAAAACCGTAATTGGATTAGAATATGCTTATGGTGGACGAAAATGACCTAAATGTTCAACCAATGACATAAAATCATTTATTGGATGCACAAGATTGGTTAAAAACCCTAATTGGATGAGAATAAGCCTAGGGAGGACGAAAATGACCTAAATGTTCAACCAATGAAACAAAATCACTTATTGGATGCACAAGATTGCTTAAAAACCGTAATTGGATTAGAATAAGCCTTGGGAGGACGAAAATGACCTAAATGTTCAACCAACGAAACAAAATCACTTATTGGATGCACAAGATTGCTTAAAAACCCTAATTGGATTAGAATAAGCCTAAGGAGGATCGAAATGACCTAAATGTTCAACCAATGACACAAAATCACTTGTTGGATGCACAAGAATGGTCAAAAACCCTAATTGGATTAGAATAAGCCTAGGGTGGATGAAAATGACCTAAATGGTTAACCAATGACACAAAATCATTTATTGGATTACAAAATTGGTCAAAAACCCTAATTGGATTAGAATTAGCCTAAGGAGGACGAAAATGACCTAAATGTTCAACCAATGAAACAAAATCACTTATTGGATGCACAAGATTAGTTAAAAACCATAATTGGATTAGCATAAACCTAAGGAGGAATAAAATGACCTAAATGTTCAACTAATGACAAAAAATCACTTATTTGATGCACAAGATTGGTTACAAACCCTAATTGGATTAGAATAAGCCTAGGGTGGATGAAAATGACCTAAATGGTTAACCAATGACACAAAATCACTTATTGGATGCACAAAATTGGTCAAAAACCCTAATTGGATTAGAATAAGCCTGAGGAGGACGAAAATGACCTAATTGTTCGACCAATGGCACAAAATCACTAATTGGATGGACAAGATTGGTTAAAAACCCTAATTAGATTAAAATAAGGCTAGGGAGGACGAAAATGACCTAAATGTTAAACCAATGACACAAAATAAATTATTGGATGCACAAGATTGGATAAAAACCATAATTGGATTAGATTAAGCCTAGGGGGACGAAAATGACCTAAATGTTCAACCAATGATACAAAATCATTTATTGGATGCACAAGATTCGTTAAAAATCGTAATTGGATTAAAATATGCTTATGGTGGACGAAAATGACCTAAATGTTCAACCAATGACATAAAATCATTTATTGGATGCACAAGATTGGTTAAAAATCCTAATTGGATGAGAATAAGCCTAGGGAGGACGAAAATGACCTAAATGTTCAACCAATGAAACAAAATCACTTATTGGATGCACAAGCTTGGTTAAAAACCGTAATTGGATTAGCATAAGCCTAGGGAGGACGAAAATGACCTAAATGTTCAACCAATGAAACAAAATCACTTATTGGATGCACAAGATTGGTCAAAAACCCTAATTGGATTAGAATAAGCCTAAGGAGGATCGAAATGACCTAAATGTTCAACCATTGACAAAAAATCACTTATTGGATGCACAAGATTGGTTAAAAACCATAATTGGATTAGAATAAGCCTAGGGTGGATGAATATGACCTAAATGTTCAACCAGTGACACAAAATCACTTATTGGATGCACAAAGTTTGTAAAAACCCTAATTGGATTAGAATTAACCTAAGGAGGACAAAAATGACCTAAATGTTTAACCAATGGCACAAAATCACAAATTGGATGTACAAGATTGGTTAAAAACCATATTTAGATTAAAATAAGCCTAGGGAGGACGAAAATGAGCGAAATGTTAAACCACCGACAAAAAATCAATTATTAGATGCACATGAATGGTTAAAAACCCTAATTGGATTAGAATAAGCCTAGGGTGGATGAAAATGACCTAAATGTTCATTCAATGACACAAAATCACTTATTGGATGCACAAAATTGGTGAAAAACCCAAATTGGATTAGAATAAGCCTAGGGAGGATGAAAATGACCTAAATGTTCAACCAATGACACAAAATACCTTATTGGATGCACAAAATTGGTTAAAAACCATAATTGGATTACAATAAGCCTAGGGAGACCTAAATGTTCAACTAACGACACAAAATCACTTATTGGATGCACAAGAATGGTTAAAACCCATAATTGGAGTAAAATTAGCCTAAGCAGGACGAAAATGACCTAAATGGTCAACCAATGACACTAAATCACTTATTGGACACACAAGATTGTTAAAAACCTTAATTGGATTAGAATAAGCCTAGGGAGGACGAAAATGACCTAAATGTTCAACCAGTGACACAAAATCAATAATTGGATGCACAAAATTTGTCAAAAACTTTATTTGATTAGAATAAGCCTAAGGAGGACGAAAATGACCTAAATATCAACCAATGACAAAAAAATCACTTATTGGATGCACAAGATTGGTTGAAAACCCTAATTGGATTAGAATAAGCCTAGGATGGATGAAAATGACCTAAATGTTCAACCAATGAATCAAAATCACTTATTTGATGCACAAGATTGCTTAAAAACCCTAATTGAATTAGAATAAGCCTAGGGAGGATGAAAATGACGTACATGTTCAACTAATGACAAAAAATCACTTATTTGATGCACAAGATTGGTTAAAAACGCTAATTGGATTAGAATAAGCCTAGGGTGGATGAAAATGACCTAAATGGTTAACCAATGACACAAAATCACTTATTGGATGCACAAAATTGGTCATAAACCCTAATTGGATTAGAATAAGCCTAAGGAGGACGAAAATGACCTAATTGTTCGACCAATGGCACAAAATCACTAATTGGATGTACAAGATTGGTTAAAAACCCTAATTAGATTAAAATAAGCCTAGGGAGGACGACAATGGCCTAAATGTTAAACCAATGACACAAAATAAATTATTGGATGCACAAGATTGGATAAAAACCCTAATTGGATTAGAATAAGCCTAGGGGGGACGAAAATGACCTAAATGTTGAACCAATGATACAAAATCATTTATTGGATGCACAAGATTCGTTAAAAACCGTAATTGGATTAGAATATGCTTATGGTGGACGAAAATGACCTAAATAATCAACCAATGACATAAAATCATTTATTGGATGCAAAAGATTGGTTAAAAACCCTAATTGGATGAGAATAAGCCTAGGGAGGACGAAAATGACCTAAATGTTCAACCAATGAAACAAAATCACTTATTGGATGCACAAGATTGGTTAAAAACCGTAATTGGATTAGCATAAGCCTAATGAGGATAAAAATGACCTAAATGTTCAACTAATGACAAAAAATCAATTATTTGATGCACAAGATTGGTTACAAACCCTAATTGGATTAGAATAAGCTTAGGGTCGATGAAAATGACCTAAATGGTTAACCAATGACACAAAATCACTTATTGGATGTACAAGATTGGTTAAAAATCCTAATTAGATTAAAATAAGCCTAGGGAGGACAAAAATGACCTAAATGTTAAACCAATGACACAAAATAAATTATTGGATGCACAAGATTGGATAAAAACCCTAATTGGATTAGATTAAGCCTAGGGGGGACGAAAATGACCTAAATGTTCAACCAATGATACAAAATCATTTACTGGATGCACAAGATTCGTTAAAAACCGTAATTGGATTAGAATATGCTTGTGGGGGACGAAAATGACCTAAAGGTTCAACCAAAGACATAAAATCATTTATTGGATGCACAAGATTGGTTAAAAACCCTAATTGGATGAGAATAAGCCTAGGGAGGACGAAAATGACCTAAATGTTCAACCAATGAAACAAAATCACTTATTGGATGCACAAGATTGGTTAAAAACCGTAATTGGATTAGCATAAACCTAAGGAGGATGAAAATGACCTAAATGTTCAACTAATGACAAAAAATCACTTATTTGATGCACAAGATTGGTTACAAACCCTAATTGGATTAGAATAAGCCTAGGGTGGATGAAAGTGACCTAAATGGTTAACCAATGACACAAAATCACTTATTGGATGCACAAAATTGGTCAAAAACCCTAATTGGATTAGAATAAGCCTAAGGAGGACAAAAATGTCCTAATTGTTCGACCAATGGCACAAAATCACTAATTGGATGGACAAGATTGGTTAAAAACCCTAATTAGATTAAAATAAGGCTTGGGAGGACGAAAATGACCTAAATGTTAAACCAATGACACAAAATAAATTATTGGATGAACAAGATTGGATAAAAACCCTAATTGGATTAGATAAAGCCTAGGGCGGATGAAAATGACCTAAATGTTCAACCAATGATACAAAACCATTTATTGGATGCACAAGATTCGTTCAAAACCGTAATTGGATTAGAATATGCTTATGGTGGACGAAAATGACCTAAATGTTCAACCAATGACATAAAATCATTTATTGGATGCACAAGATTGGTTAAAAACCCTAATTGGATGAGAATAAGCCTAGGGAGGACGAAAATGACCTAAATGTTCAACCAATGAAACAAAATCACTTATTGGATGCACAAGATTGCTTAAAAACCGTAATTGGATTAGAATAAGCCTTGGGAGGACGAAAATGACCTAAATGTTCAACCAACGAAACAAAATCACTTATTGGATGCACAAGATTGCTTAAAAACCCTAATTGGATTAGAATAAGCCTAAGGAGGATCGAAATGACCTAAATGTTCAACCAATGACACAAAATCACTTGTTGGATGCACAAGAATGGTCAAAAACCCTAATTGGATTAGAATAAGCCTAGGGTGGATGAAAATGACCTAAATGGTTAACCAATGACACAAAATCATTTATTGGATTACAAAATTGGTCAAAAACCCTAATTGGATTAGAATTAGCCTAAGGAGGACGAAAATGACCTAAATGTTCAACCAATGAAACAAAATCACTTATTGGATGCACAAGATTGGTTAAAAACCTAAGGAGGACGAAAATGTTCAACCAATGGCACAAAATCACTAATTGGATGTACAAGATGGGTTAAAAACCCTAATTAGATTAAAATAAGCCTAGGGAGGAAGAAAATTACTTAAATGTTAAACCAATGACACAAAATAAATTATTGGATGCACAAGATTGGATTAGAATAAGCCTAGGGAGGACGAAAATGACCTATATGTTCAACCAATGAAACAAAATCTCTTATTGGATGCACAAGATTGGTTAAAAATCGTAATTGGATTAGAATAAGCCTAAGAAGGATGAAAATGACGTACATGTTCAACCAATGACACAAAATCACTTATTGGAAGCACAAGATTGGTTAAAAACCGTAATTGGATTAGCATAAGCCTAAGGAGGATGAAAATGACCTAAATGTTCAACCAATGACACAAAATCACTTATTGGATGCACAAGATTGGTTAAAAACCATAATTGGATTACAATAAGCCTAGGGAGACCTAAATGTTCAACATACGACACAAAATCACTTATTGGATGCACAAGACTGGTTAAAACCCATAATTGGAATAAAATTAGCCTAGGGAGGAAGAAAATGACCTAAATGGTCAACCAACGACAATAAATCACTTATTGGACACACAAGATTGTTAAAAACCTTAATTGGATTGGAATAAGCCTAGGGAGGACGAAAATGACCTAAATGTTCAACAATTGACACAAAATCAATAATTGGATGCACAAGATTCGTCAAAAACCCTAATTGGATTAGAATAAGCCTATGGTGGACGAAAATGACCTAAATGTTCAACCAATGACACAAAATCATTTATTGGATGCACAAGATTGGTTAAAAACCCTAATTGGATGAGAATAAGCCTAAGGAGGATTAAAATGACCTAACTGTTCAACCAATGACAAAAAATCACTTATTTGATGCACAAGATTGGTTAAAAACCCTAATTGGATTAGAATAAGCCTAGGGTGGATGAAAATGACCTAAATGTTCAACCAATGACACAAAATCACTTATTAGATGCACAAAGTTGGTCAAAACCCTAATTGGATTAGAATAAGCCTAAGGAGGACGAAAATGACCTAAAAGTTCAACCAATGGCACAAAATTACTAATTGGATGTACAAGATTGGTTAAAAACCGTAATTAGATTAAAATAAGCCTAGGGAGGACGAAAATGACCGAAATGTTAAACCAATGACACAAAATCAATTATTTGATGCAAAAGATTGGTTAAAAACCTTAATTGGATTAGAATAAGCCTAGGGTGGATGAAAATGATTTAAATGTTCATTCAATGACACAAAATCACTTATTGGACACACAAGATTGTTAAAAACCTTAATTGGATTAGAATAGGCCTAGGGAGGACGAAAATCACCTAAATGTTCAACCAATGGCACAAAATCACTAATTGGATGCAAAAGATTCGTCAACAACCCTAATTAGATTAGAATAAGCCTAAGGAGGACAAAAATGACCTAAATGTTCAGCCAATGACAAAAAATCACTTATTGGATGCACAAGATTGGTTGAAAACCCTCATTGGATTAGAATAAGCCTTGGGTGGATGAAAATCACCTAAATGGTCATCCAACGACACTAAATCACTTATTGGACACACAAGATTGTTAAAAACCTTAATTGGATTGGAATAAGCCTAGAGAGGACGAAAATGACCTAAATGTTCAACCAATGATACAAAATCATTTATTGGATGCACAAGATTCGTTAAAAACCGTAATTGCATTAGAATAAGCCTATGGTACAAGAAAATGACCTAAATTTTGAACCATTGACATAAAATAATTTATTGAATGCACAAGATTGGTTAAAAACCCCAATAGGATTAGAATAAGCCTAGGGACGACGAAAATGACCTAAATGGATTAGAATAAGGCTTAGGAGGATTAAAATGACCTACATGTTCAAACAATGACACAAAATCACTTATTGGATGCACAAGATTGGTTAAAAACCGTAATTGGATTAGAATAAGCTTAAGGAGGATGAAAATTACCTAAATGTTCAACCAATGATACCAAATCACTTATTGGATGAACAAGAACGATCAAAAACCCTAATTGGATTAGAATAAGCCTAGGGAGGACGAAAATGACCTAAATGTTCAACCAATGACACAAAATCACTAATTGGATGCACAAGATTCGTCAAAAACCCTAATTAGATGAAAATAAGCCTAGGGAGGACGAAAATGACCTAAATGTTAAACCAATGACATAAAATAAATTATTGGATGCACAAGATTGGATAAAAACCCTAATTGGATTAGAATAAGCCTAGGGTGGATGAAAATGACCTAAATGTTCATTCAATGACACAAAATCACTTATTGGATGCACAAAATTGGTGAAAAACCATAATTCGACTAGAATAAGCCTAGGGAGGATGAAAATGACCCAAATGTTAACCCAATGACACAAAATCACTTATTGGATTCACAAGATTGGTTAAAAACCATAATTGGATTACAATAAGCCTAGGGAGACCTAAATGTTCAACTAACGACACAAAATCACTTATTGGATGCACAAGAATGGTTAAAACCCATAATTGGAGTAAAATTAGCCTAGGGATGACGAAAATGACCTAAATGGTCAACCAATGACACTAAATCACTTATTGGACACACAAGATTGTTAAAAACCTTAATTGGATTAGAATAAGCCTAGGGAGGACGAAAATGACCTAAATGTTCATCCAATGACATAAAATCATTTATTGGATGCACAAGATCGGTTAAAAACCCAAATTGGATGAGAATAAGCCTAGGTAGGATGAAAATGACCTAAATGTTCAACCAATGAAACAAAATCACTTATTGGATGCACAAGATTGCTTAAAACCCCTAATTGGATTAGAATAAGCCTAGGGAGGATGAAAATGACCTAAATGTTTAACCAATGACACAAAATCACTTATTGGATGCACAAGATTGGTTAAAAATCGTAATTGGATTAGAATAAGCCTAAAGAGGATGAAAATGACGTACATGTTCAACCAATGACACAAAATCAGTTATTGGATCCACAAGATTGGTTAAAAACCATAATTGGATTACAATAAGTCTAGGGAGACCTAAATGTTCAACTAACGACACAAATCACTTATTGGATGCACAAGACTGGTTAAAATCCATAATTGGAATAGAATTAGCCTAGAGAGGACAAAAATGACCTAAATGGTCATCTAATGACACTAAATCACTTATTGGACACACAAGATTGTTAAAAACCTTAATTGGATTAGAATAAGCCTAGGGAGGACGAAAATGACCTAAATGTTCAACCAATGACACAAAATCAATAATTGGATGCACAAAATTGGTTAAAAACCCTAATTGGATTAAAATAAGTCTAGGGGGGACGAAGATGACCTAAATGTTCAACCAACGATACAAAATCATTTATTGGATACACAAGATTCGTTAAAAACCGTAATTGGATTAGAATAAGCCTATGGTGGACGAAAATGACCAAAATGTTCAACCAATGACATAAAATCATTTATTGGATGCACAAGATTGGTTAAAAACCCAAATTGGATGAGAATAAGCCTAGGTAGGACGAAAATGACCTAAATGTTCAACCAATGAAACAAAATCACTAATTGGATTCACAAGATTGCTTAAAACCCCTAATTGGATTAGAATAAGCCTAGGGAGGATGAAAATGACCTAAATGTTCAACAATTGACACAAAATCACTTATTGGATGCACAAGATTGGTTAAAAATCGTAATTGGATTAGAATAAGCCTAAAGAGGATGAAAATGACGTACATGTTCAACCAATGACACAAAATCACTTATTGGATCCACAAGATTGGTTAAAAACCATAATTGGATTACAATAAGCTTAGGGAGACCTAAATGTTCAACTAACGACAAAAAATCACTTATTGGATGCACAAGAATGGTTAAAACCATAATTGGAATAGAATTAGCCTAGAAAAGACGAAAATGACCTAAATGGTCAAATAATGACACTAAATCACTTATTGGACACACAAGATTGTTAAAAACCTTAATTGGATTAGAATAAGCCTAGGGAGGACGAAAATGACCTAAATGTTCAACCAATGACACAGAATCAATAATTGGATGCACAAGTTTCGTCAAAAACCCTAATTGGATTAGAATAAGCCTAAGAAGGACGAAAATGATCTAAATATTCAACCAATGAAACAAAATCACTTATTTGATGCACAAGATTGCTTAAAAACCCTAATTGGATTAGAATAGCCTAGGGAGGATGAAAATGATGTACATGTTCAACCAATGACACAAAAACACTTATTGGATGCAAAAGATTGGTTAAAAACCGTAATTGGATTAGCATATGCCTAGGGAGGACGAAAATGACCTAAATGGTCAACCAATGACACAAAATCACTTATTGGACACACAAGATTGTTAAAAACCTTAATTGGATTAGAATAAGCCTAGGGAGGACGAAAATGACCTAAATAATCAACCAATGACACAAAATCACTTATTGGATGCACAAAATTGGTGAAAAACCCTAATTGGAATAGAATAAGCCTAAGGAGGACGAAAATGTTCAACCAATGGCACAAAATCACTAATTGGATGTACATGATGGGTTAAAAACCCTAATTAGATTAAAATATGCCTAGGGAGGAAGAAAATTACTTAAATGTTAAACCAATGACACAAAATAAATTATTGGATGCACAAGATTGGATTAGAATAAGCCTAGGGAGGATGAAAATGACCTATATGTTCAACCAATGAAACAAAATCTCTTATTGGATGCACAAGATTGGTTAAAAATCGTAATTGGATTAGAATAAGCCTAAGGAGGATGAAAATGACGTACATGTTCAACCAATGACACAAAATCACTTATTGGAAGCACAAGATTGGTTAAAAACCGTAATAGGATTAGCATAAGCCTAAGGAGGATGAAAATGACCTAAATGTTCAACCAATGACACAAAATCACTTATTGGATGCACAAGATTGGTTAAAAACCATAATTGGATTACAATAAGCCTAGGGAGACCTAAATGTTCAACATACGACACAAAATCACTTATTGGATGCACAAGACTGGTTAAAACCCATAATTGGAATAAAATTAGCCTAGGGAGGACGAAAATGACCTAAATGGTCAACCAACGACACTAAATCACTTATTGGACACACAAGATTGTTAAAAACCTTAATTGGATTGGAATAAGCCTAGGGAGGACGAAAATGACCTAAATGTTCAACAATTGACACAAAATCAATAATTGGATGCACAAGATTCGTCAAAAACCCTAATTGGATTAGAATAAGCCTATGGTGGACGAAAATGACCTAAATGTTCAACCAATGACACAAAATCATTTATTGGATGCACAAGATTGGTTAAAAACCCTAATTGGATGAGAATAAGCCTAAGGAGGATTAAAATGACCTAACTGTTCAACCAATGACAAAAAATCACTTATTTGATGCACAAGATTGGTTAAAAACCCTAATTGGATTAGAATAAGCCTAGGGTGGATGAAAATGACCTAAATGTTCAACCAATGACACAAAATCACTTATTAGATGCACAAAGTTGGTCAAAACCCTAATTGGATTAGAATAAGCCTAAGGAGGACGAAAATGACCTAAAAGTTCAACCAATGGCACAAAATTACTAATTGGATGTACAAGATTGGTTAAAAACCGTAATTAGATTAAAATAAGCCTAGGGAGGACGAAAATGACCGAAATGTTAAACCAATGACACAAAATCAATTATTTGATGCAAAAGATTGGTTAAAAACCTTAATTGGATTAGAATAAGCCTAGGGTGGATGAAAATGATTTAAATGTTCATTCAATGACACAAAATCACTTATTGGACGCACAAAATTGGTTAAAAACCCAAATTGGATTAGAATAAGCCTACGGAGGATCAAAATGACCTAAATGTTAAACCAATGACAGAAGATCACTTATTGGATGCACAAGATTGGTTAAAAACCATAATTGGAATACAATAAGCCTAGGGAGACCTAAATGTTCAACTAACGACACAAAATCACTTATTGGATGCACAAGACTGGTTAAAAACCATAATTGAAATGGAATTAGCCTAGGGAGGACGAAAATGACCTAAATGGTCAGCCAATGACACTAAATCACTAATTTGACACACAAGATTGTTAAAAACCTTAATTGGATTAGAATAGGCCTAGGGAGGACGAAAATCACCTAAATGTTCAACCAATGACACAAAATCACTAATTGGATGCAAAAGATTCGTCAACAACCCTAATTAGATTAGAATAAGCCTAAGGAGGACAAAAATGACCTAAATGTTCAGCCAATGACAAAAAATCACTTATTGGATGCACAAGATTGGTTGAAAACCCTCATTGGATTAGAATAAGCCTAGGGTGGATGAAAATCACCTAAATGTTCAACCAATGACACAAAATCACTTATTGGATGCACAAAATTGGTTAAAAACCCTAATTGGATTAGAATAAGCCTAGGGGGGACGAAAATGACCTAAATGTTCAACCAATGATACAAAATCATTTATTGTATGCACAAGATTCGTTAAAAACCGTAATTGCATTAGAATAAGCCTATGGTACAAGAAAATGACCTAAATTTTGAACCATTGACATAAAATAATTTATTGAATGCACAAGATTGGTTAAAAACCCCAATAGGATTAGAATAAGCCTAGGGACGACGAAAATGACCTAAATGTTCAACCAATGAAACAAAATCACTTATTGGATGCACAAGATTGCTTAAAAACCCTAATTGGATTAGAATAAGGCTTAGGAGGATTAAAATGACCTACATGTTCAAACAATGACACAAAATCACTTATTGGATGCACAAGATTGGTTAAAAACCGTAATTGGATTAGAATAACCTTAAGGAGGATGAAAATTACCTAAATGTTCAACCAATGATACAAAATCACTTATTGGATGCACAAGAACGGCCAAAAACCCTAATTGGATTAGAATAAGCCTAGGGAGGACGAAAATGACCTAAATGTTCAACCAATGACACAAAATCATTAATTGGATGCACAAGATTGGTCAAAAACCCTAATTAGATTAAAATAAGCCTAGGGAGGACGAAATTGACCTAAATGTTAAACCAATGACATAAAATAAATTATTGGATGCACAAGATTGGATAAAAACCCTAATTGGATTAGAATAAGCCTAGGGTGGATGAAAATGACCTAAATGTTCATTCAATGACACAAAATCACTTATTGGATGCACAAAATTGTTTAAAAACCCAAATTGGATTAGAATAAGCCTAGAGAGGATGAAAATAACCTAAATGTTCAACCAATGACACAAAATAACTTATTGGATGCACAAGATTGGTCAAAAACCATAATTGGATTACAATAAGCATAGGGAGACCTAAATGTTCAACTAACGACACAAAATCACTTATTGGATGCACAAGACTGGATAAAACTCATAATTGGAATAAAATTAGCCTAGGGGGGACGAAAATGACCTAAATGTTCAACCAATGATACAAAATCATTTTTTGGATGCACAAGATTTGTAAAAATCGTAATTGGATTAGAATAAGCCTATGGTGGACGAAAATGACCTAAATGATCAACCAATGACATAAAATCATTTATTGGATGAACAAGATTGGTTAAAAACCTTAATTGGATTACAATAAGCCTAGGGTGGATGAAAATGACCTAAATGTTCATTCAATGACACAAAAACCATAATTGGATTAGAATAAGCCTAGGGAGACCTTAATGTTCAACTTACGACACAAAATCACTTATTGGATGCACAAGACTGGTTAAAACCCATAATTGGAATAAAATTAGCCTAGGGAGGACGAAAATGACCTAAATGGTCAACCAACGACACTAAATCACTTATTGGACACACAAGATTGTTAAAAACCTTAATTGGATTGGAATAAGCCTAGGGAGGACGAAAATGACCTAAATGTTCAACAATTGACACAAAATCAATAATTGGATGCACAAGATTCGTCAAAAACCCTAATTGGATTAGAATAAGCCTATGGTGGACGAAAATGACCTAAATGTTCAACCAATGACACAAAATCATTTATTGGATGCACAAGATTGGTTAAAAACCCTAATTGGATGAGAATAAGCCTAAGGAGGATTAAAATGACCTAACTGTTCAACCAATGACAAAAAATCACTTATTTGATGCACAAGATTGGTTAAAAACCCTAATTGGATTAGAATAAGCCTAGGGTGGATGAAAATGACCTAAATGTTCAACCAATGACACAAAATCACTTATTAGATGCACAAAGTTGGTCAAAACCCTAATT
Organism: Cicer chorassanicum; assembly: GCA_037974735.1. Taxonomy (NCBI): domain Eukaryota; kingdom Viridiplantae; phylum Streptophyta; class Magnoliopsida; order Fabales; family Fabaceae; genus Cicer; species Cicer chorassanicum. The sequence continues at coordinate 46,229,677 of JBBPBP010009779.1, read as the reverse complement.
GGATTAGAATAAGCCTAAGGAGGACGAAAATGACCTAAAAGTTCAACCAATGGCACAAAATTACTAATTGGATGTACAAGATTGGTTAAAAACCGTAATTAGATTAAAATAAGCCTAGGGAGGACGAAAATGACCGAAATGTTAAACCAATGACACAAAATCAATTATTTGATGCAAAAGATTGGTTAAAAACCTTAATTGGATTAGAATAAGCCTAGGGTGGATGAAAATGATTTAAATGTTCATTCAATGACACAAAATCACTTATTGGACACACAAGATTGTTAAAAACCTTAATTGGATTAGAATAGGCCTAGGGAGGACGAAAATCACCTAAATGTTCAACCAATGGCACAAAATCACTAATTGGATGCAAAAGATTCGTCAACAACCCTAATTAGATTAGAATAAGCCTAAGGAGGACAAAAATGACCTAAATGTTCAGCCAATGACAAAAAATCACTTATTGGATGCACAAGATTGGTTGAAAACCCTCATTGGATTAGAATAAGCCTTGGGTGGATGAAAATCACCTAAATGGTCATCCAACGACACTAAATCACTTATTGGACACACAAGATTGTTAAAAACCTTAATTGGATTGGAATAAGCCTAGAGAGGACGAAAATGACCTAAATGTTCAACCAATGATACAAAATCATTTATTGGATGCACAAGATTCGTTAAAAACCGTAATTGCATTAGAATAAGCCTATGGTACAAGAAAATGACCTAAATTTTGAACCATTGACATAAAATAATTTATTGAATGCACAAGATTGGTTAAAAACCCCAATAGGATTAGAATAAGCCTAGGGACGACGAAAATGACCTAAATGTTCAACCAATGAAACAAAATCACTTATTGGATGCACAAGATTGCTTAAAAACCCTAATTGGATTAGAATAAGGCTTAGGAGGATTAAAATGACCTACATGTTCAAACAATGACACAAAATCACTTATTGGATGCACAAGATTGGTTAAAAACCGTAATTGGATTAGAATAAGCTTAAGGAGGATGAAAATTACCTAAATGTTCAACCAATGATACCAAATCACTTATTGGATGCACAAGAACGATCAAAAACCCTAATTGGATTAGAATAAGCCTAGGGAGGACGAAAATGACCTAAATGTTCAACCAATGACACAAAATCACTAATTGGATGCACAAGATTCGTCAAAAACCCTAATTAGATGAAAATAAGCCTAGGGAGGACGAAAATGACCTAAATGTTAAACCAATGACATAAAATAAATTATTGGATGCACAAGATTGGATTAGAATAAGCCTAGGGTGGATGAAAATGACCTAAATGTTCATTCAATGACACAAAATCACTTATTGGATGCACAAAATTGTTTAAAAACCCAAATTGGATTAGAATAAGCCTAGAGAGGATGAAAATAACCTAAATGTTCAACCAATGACACAAAATCAGTTATTGGATGCACAAGATTGGTCAAAAACCATAATTGGATTACAATAAGATTAGGGAGACCTAAATGTTCAACTAACGACACAAAATCACTTATTGGATGCACAAGACTGGTTAAAACTCATAATTGGAATAAAATTAGCCTAGGGGGGACGAAAATGACCTAAATGTTCAACCAATGATACAAAATCATTTTTTGGATGCACAAGATTTGTAAAAACCGTAATTGGATTAGAATAAGTCTATGGTGGACGAAAATGACCTAAATGATCAACCAATGACATAAAATCATTTATTGGATGAAATGGATTGGTTAAAAACCTTAATTGGATTAAAATAAGCCTAGGGTGGATGAAAATGACCTAAATGTTCATATAATGACACAAAAGCCGTAATTGGATTAGAATAAGGCTAGGGAGACCTAAATGTTCAACTTACGACACAAAATCACTTATTGGATGCACAAGACTGGTTAAAACCCATAATTGGAATAAAATTAGCCTAGGGAGGACGAAAATGGCCTAAATGGTAAACCAACGACACTAAATCACTTATTGGACACACAAGATTGTTAAAAACCTTAATTGGATTGGAATAAGCCTAGGGAGGACGAAAATGACCTAAATGTTCAACAATTGACACAAAATCAATAATTGGATGCACAAGATTCGTCAAAAACCCTAATTGGATTAGAATAAGCCTATGGTGGACGAAAATGACCTAAATGTTCAACCAATGACATAAAATCATTTATTGGATGCACAAGATTGGTTAAAAACCCTAATTGGATGAGAATAAGCCTAAGGAGGATGAAAATGACCTAACTGTTCAACCAATGACAAAAAATCACTTATTTGATGCACAAGATTGGTTAAAAACCCTAATTGGATTAGAATAAGCCTAGGGTGGATGAAAATGACCTAAATGTTCAACCAATGACACAAAATCACTTATTAGATGCACAAAGTTGGTCAAAAACCCTAATTGGATTAGAATAAGCCTAAGGAAGACGAAAATGACCTAAATGTTCAACCAATGGCACAAAATTACTAATTGGATGTACAAGATTGGTTAAAAATCGTAATTAGAATAAAATAAGCCTAGGGAGGACGAAAATGACTGAAATGTTAAACCAATGACACAAAATCAATTGTTGGATGCACAAGATTGGTTAAAAACCATAATTGGATTAGAATAAGCCTAGGGTGGATGAAAATGATTTAAATGTTCATTCAATGACACAAAATAACTTACTAGATGCACCAAATTGGTTAAAAACCCAAATTGGATTAGAATAAGCCTACGGAGGATCAAAATGACCTAAATGTTCAACCAATGACACAAGATCACTTATTGGATGCACAAGATTGGTTAAAAACCATAATTGGAATACAATAAGCCTAGGGAGACCTAAATGTTCAACTAACGACACAAAATCACTTATTGGACGCACAAGACTGGTTAAAAACCATAATTGAAATAGAATTAGCCTAGGGAGGACGAAAATGACCTAAATGGTCAACCAATGACAGTAAATCACTAATTGGACACACAAGATTGTTAAAAACCTTAATTGGATTAGAATAAGCCTAGGGAGGACAAAAATGACCTAAATATTCAACCAATGACACAAAATCACTAATTGGATGCAGAAGATTCGTCAAAAACCCTAATTGGATTAGAATAAGCCTAAGGAAGACGAAAATGACCTAAATGTTCAACCAATGACAAAAAATCACTTATTGGATGCACAAGATTGGTTGAAAACCCTCATTGGATTAGAATAAGCCTAGGGTGGATGAAAATCACCTAAATGTTCAACCAATGACACAAAATCACTTATAGGATGCACAAAATTGGTTAAAAACCCTAATTGGATTAGAATAAGCCTAGGGGGGACGAAAATGACCTAAATGTTCAACCAATGATACAAAATCATTTATTGGATGCACAAGATTCGTTAAAAACCGTAATTGCATTAGAATAAGCCTATGGTACAAGAAAATGACCTAAATTTTGAACCATTGACATAAAATAATTTATTGAATGCACAAGATTGGTTAAAAACCCCAATAGGATTAGAATAAGCCTAGGGACGACGAAAATGACCTAAATGTTCAACCAATGAAACAAAATCACTTATTGGATGCACAAGATTGCTTAAAAACCCTAATTGGATTAGAATAAGGCTTAGGAGGATTAAAATGACCTACATGTTCAAACAATGACACAAAATCACTTATTGGATGCACAAGATTGGTTAAAAACCGTAATTGGATTAGAATAAGCTTAAGGAGGATGAAAATTACCTAAATGTTCAACCAATGATACCAAATCACTTATTGGATGCACAAGAACGATCAAAAACCCTAATTGGATTAGAATAAGCCTAGGGAGGACGAAAATGACCTAAATGTTCAACCAATGACACAAAATCACTAATTGGATGCACAAGATTCGTCAAAAACCCTAATTAGATGAAAATAAGCCTAGGGAGGACGAAAATGACCTAAATGTTAAACCAATGACATAAAATAAATTATTGGATGCACAAGATTGGATAAAAACCCTAATTGGATTAGAATAAGCCTAGGGTGGATGAAAATGACCTAAATGTTCATTCAATGACACAAAATCACTTATTGGATGCACAAAATTGTTTAAAAACCCAAATTGGATTAGAATAAGCCTAGAGAGGATGAAAATAACCTAAATGTTCAACCAATGACACAAAATCAGTTATTGGATGCACAAGATTGGTCAAAAACCATAATTGGATTACAATAAGCCTAGGGAGACCTAAATGTTCAACTAACGACACAAAATCACTTATTGGATGCACAAGACTGGTTAAAACTCATAATTGGAATAAAATTAGCCTAGGGGGGACGAAAATGACCTAAATGTTCAACCAATGATACAAAATCATTTTTTGGATGCACAAGATTTGTAAAAACCGTAATTGGATTAGAATAAGTCTATGGTGGACGAAAATGACCTAAATGATCAACCAATGACATAAAATCATTTATTGGATGAAATGGATTGGTTAAAAACCTTAATTGGATTAAAATAAGCCTAGGGTGGATGAAAATGACCTAAATGTTCATATAATGACACAAAAACCGTAATTGGTTTAGAATAAGCCTAGGGAGACCTAAATGTTCAACTTACGACACAAAATCACTTATTGGATGCACAAGACTGGTTAAAACCCATAATTGGAATAAAATTAGCCTAGGGAGGACGAAAATGGCCTAAATGGTAAACCAACGACACTAAATCACTTATTGGACACACAAGATTGTTAAAAACCTTAATTGGATTGGAATAAGCCTAGGGAGGACGAAAATGACCTAAATGTTCAACAATTGACATAAAATCAATAATTGGACACACAAGATTCGTCAAAAACCCTAATTGGATTAGAATAAGCCTATGGTGGACGAAAATGACCTAAATGTTCAACCAATGACATAAAATCATTTATTGGATGCACAAGATTGGTTAAAAACCCTAATTGGATGAGAATAAGCCTAAGGAGGATGAAAATGACCTAACTGTTCAACCAATGACAAAAAATCACTTATTTGATGCACAAGATTGGTTAAAAACCCTAATTGGATTAGAATAAGCCTAGGGTGGATGAAAATGACCTAAATGTTCAACCAATGACACAAAATCACTTATTAGATGCACAAAGTTGGTCAAAACCCTAATTGGATTAGAATAAGCCTAAGGAGGACGAAAATGACCTAAAAGTTCAACCAATGGCACAAAATTACTAATTGGATGTACAAGATTGGTTAAAAACCGTAATTAGATTAAAATAAGCCTAGGGAGGACGAAAATGACCGAAATGTTAAACCAATGACACAAAATCAATTATTTGATGCAAAAGATTGGTTAAAAACCTTAATTGGATTAGAATAAGCCTAGGGTGGATGAAAATGATTTAAATGTTCATTCAATGACACAAAATCACTTATTGGACACACAAGATTGTTAAAAACCTTAATTGGATTAGAATAGGCCTAGGGAGGACGAAAATCACCTAAATGTTCAACCAATGGCACAAAATCACTAATTGGATGCAAAAGATTCGTCAACAACCCTAATTAGATTAGAATAAGCCTAAGGAGGACAAAAATGACCTAAATGTTCAGCCAATGACAAAAAATCACTTATTGGATGCACAAGATTGGTTGAAAACCCTCATTGGATTAGAATAAGCCTTGGGTGGATGAAAATCACCTAAATGGTCATCCAACGACACTAAATCACTTATTGGACACACAAGATTGTTAAAAACCTTAATTGGATTGGAATAAGCCTAGAGAGGACGAAAATGACCTAAATGTTCAACCAATGATACAAAATCATTTATTGGATGCACAAGATTCGTTAAAAACCGTAATTGCATTAGAATAAGCCTATGGTACAAGAAAATGACCTAAATTTTGAACCATTGACATAAAATAATTTATTGAATGCACAAGATTGGTTAAAAACCCCAATAGGATTAGAATAAGCCTAGGGACGACGAAAATGACCTAAATGTTCAACCAATGAAACAAAATCACTTATTGGATGCACAAGATTGCTTAAAAACCCTAATTGGATTAGAATAAGGCTTAGGAGGATTAAAATGACCTACATGTTCAAACAATGACACAAAATCACTTATTGGATGCACAAGATTGGTTAAAAACCGTAATTGGATTAGAATAACCTTAAGGAGGATGAAAATTACCTAAATGTTCAACCAATGATACAAAATCACTTATTGGATGCACAAGAACGGCCAAAAACCCTAATTGGATTAGAATAAGCCTAGGGAGGACGAAAATGACCTAAATGTTCAACCAATGACACAAAATCATTAATTGGATGCACAAGATTGGTCAAAAACCCTAATTAGATTAAAATAAGCCTAGGGAGGACGAAATTGACCTAAATGTTAAACCAATGACATAAAATAAATTATTGGATGCACAAGATTGGATAAAAACCCTAATTGGATTAGAATAAGCCTAGGGTGGATGAAAATGACCTAAATGTTCATTCAATGACACAAAATCACTTATTGGATGCACAAAATTGGTTAAAAACCCAAATTGGATTAGAATAAGCCTAGGGAGGATGAAAATGACCTAAATGTTCAACCAATGACACAAAATCACTTATTGGATGCATAAGATTGGTCAAAAACCATAATTGGATTACAATAAGCCTAGGGAGACTTAAATGTTCAACTAATGACACTAAATCACTTATTGGGCACAAAAGATTTTTAAAAACCTTAATTGGATTAGAATAAGCCTAAGGAGAATGAAAATGACCTAAATGTTCAACCAATGACACAAAATCAATAATTGGATGCACAAGATTCGTCAAAAACCCTAATTGGATTAGAATAAGCCTAAGGAGGACGAAAATGACCAAAATGTTCAACCAATGACAAAAAATCACTTATTGGATGCACAAGATTGGTTGAAAACTTTAATTGGAATAGAATAAGCCTAGGGTGGCTGAAAATGACTTAAATGTTCAACCAATGACACAAAATCACTTATTGGATGCACAAAATTGGTTAAAACCATAATTGGATTAGAATAAGCCTAGGGGGGACGAAAATGACCTAAATGTTCAACCAATGATACAAAATCATTTTTTGGATGCACAAGATTCTTTAAAAACCGTAATTGGATTAGAATAAGCCTAGGGTGGATGAAAATCACCTAAATGTTCAACCAATGACACAAAATCAGTTATTGGATGAATAAAATTGGTTAAAAACCCTAATTGGATTAGAATAAGCCTAGGGGGGACGAAAATGACCTAAATGTTCAACCAATGATACAAAATCATTTATTGGATGCACAAGATTCGTTAAAAATCGTAATTGGATTAGAATAAGCATATGGTACAAGAAAATGACCCAAATTTTGAACCATTGACATAAAATTATTTATTGGAAGCACAAGATTGGTTAAAACCCCCAATAGGATTAGAATAAGCCTAGGGAGGACGAAAATGACCTAAATGTTCAACCAATGAAACAAAATCACTAATTGGATGCACAAGATTGCTTAAAAACCCTAAATGGATTAGAAAAAGCCTAAGGAGAATGAAAATGACCTACATGTTCAAACAATGACACAAAATCACTTATTGGATGCACAAGATTGGTTAAAAACTGTAATTGGATTAGAATAAGCCTAAGGAGGATGAAAATGACCTAAATGTTCAACCAATGACACAAAATCACTTATTGGATGCACAAGAACGGTCAAAAACCCTAATTGGATTAGAATAAGCCTAGGGTGGACGAAAATGACCTAAATGTTCAACCAATGAAACAAAATCACTTATTTGATGCACAAGATTGCTTAAAATCCCTTATTGGATTAGAAAACGCCTAGGGAGGATGAAAATGACGTACATGTTCAACCAATGACACAAAATCACTTATTGGATGCACAAGATTGGCTAAAAACCGTAATTGGATTAGCATAAGCCTAAGGAGGATGAAAATGACCTAAATGTTCAACCAATGACAAAAGATTACATATTTGATGCACAAGATTGGTTAAAAACCCTAATTGGATTAGAATAAGCCTAGGGTGGAATAAAATGACCTAAATGTTCAACATTTGACACAAAATCACTTATTGGCTGCACAAAATTGGTTAAAAACCCTAATTGGATTAGAATAAGCCTAAGGAGGACGAAAATGACCTAAATGTTCAACCAATGGCCTAAAATCACTAATTGGATGTACAAGATTGGTTAAAAACCCTAATTAGATAAATATAAGCCTAGGGAGGACGAAAATGACCTCAATGTTAAACCAATGACACAAAATAAATTATTGGATGCACAAGATTGGATAAAAACCCTAATTGGATTAGAATAAGCCTAGGTTGGATGAAAATGACCTAAATGTTCATTCAATGACACAAAATCACTTATTGGATGCACAAAATTGTTTAAAAACCCAAATTGGATTAGAATAAGCCTAGAGAGGATGAAAATAACCTAAATGTTCAACCAATGACACAAAATAACTTATTGGATGCACAAGATTGGTCAAAAACCATAATTGGATTACAATAAGCATAGGGAGACCTAAATGTTCAACTAACGACACAAAATCACTTATTGGATGCACAAGACTGGTTAAAACTCATAATTGGAATAAAATTAGCCTAGGGGGGACGAAAATGACCTAAATGTTCAACCAATGATACAAAATCATTTTTTGGATGCACAAGATTTGTAAAAACCGTAATTGGATTAGAATAAGCCTATGGTGGACGAAAATGACCTAAATGATCAACCGATGACATAAAATCATTTATTGGATGAACAAGATTGGTTAAAAACCTTAATTGGATTACAATAAGCCTAGGGTGGATGAAAATGACCTAAATGTTCATTCAATGACACAAAAACCATAATTGGATTAGAATAAGCCTAGGGAGACCTAAATGTTCAACTTACGACACAAAATCACTTATTGGATGCACAAGACTGGTTAAAACCCATAATTGGAATAAAATTAGCCTAGGGAGGACGAAAATGACCTAAATGGTCAACCAACGACACTAAATCACTTATTGGACACACAAGATTGTTAAAAACCTTAATTGGATTGGAATAAGCCTAGGGAGGACGAAAATGACCTAAATGTTCAACAATTGACACAAAATCAATAACTGGATGCACAAGATTCGTCAAAAACCCTAATTGGAGTAAAATAAGCCTATGGTGGACGAAAATGACCTAAATGTTCAACCAATGACATAAAATCATTTATTGGATGCACAAGATTGGTTAAAAACCCTAATTGGATGAGAATAAGCCTAAGGAGGATGAAAATGACCTAACTGTTCAACCAATGACAAAAAATCACTTATTTGATGCACAAGATTGGTTAAAAACCCTAATTGGATTAGAATAAGCCTAGGGTGGATGAAAATGACCTAAATGTTCAACCAATGACACAAAATCACTTATTAGATGCACAAAGTTGGTCAAAAACCCTAATTGGATTAGAATAAGCCTAAGGAAGACGAAAATGACCTAAATGTTCAACCAATGGCACAAAATTACTAATTGGATGTACAAGATTGGTTAAAAATCGTAATTAGAATAAAATAAGCCTAGGGAGGACGAAAATGACTGAAATGTTAAACCAATGACACAAAATCAATTGTTGGATGCACAAGATTGGTTAAAAACCATAATTGGATTAGAATAAGCCTAGGGTGGATGAAAATGATTTAAATGTTCATTCAATGACACAAAATCACTTACTAGATGCACCAAATTGGTTAAAAACCCAAATTGGATTAGAATAAGCCTACGGAGGATCAAAATGACCTAAATGTTCAACCAATGATACAAAATCACTAATTGGATGCAGAAGATTCGTCAAAAACCCTAATTGGATTAGAATAAGCCTAAGGAGGACGCAAATGACCTAAATGTTCAACCAATGACAAAAAATCACTTATTGGATGCACAAGATTGGTTGAAAACCCTCATTGGATTAGAATAAGCCTAGGGTGGATGAAAATCACCTAAATGTTCAACCAATGACACAAAATCACTTATTGGATGCACAAAATTGGTTAAAAACCCTAATTGGATTAGAATAAGCCTAGGGGGGACGAAAATGACCTAAATGTTCAACCAATGATACAAAATCATTTATTGGATGCACAAGATTCGTCAAAAACCGTAATTGCATTAGAATAAGCCTATGGTACAAGAAAATGACCCAAATTTTGAACAATTGACATAAAATAATTTATTGAATGCACAAGATTGGTTAAAAACCCCAATAGGATTAGAATAAGCCTAGGGAGGACGAAAATGACCTAAATGTTCAACCAATGAAACAAAATCACTTATTGGATGCACAAGATTGCTTAAAAACCCTAATTGGATTAGAATAAGGCTTAGGAGGATTAAAATGACCTACATGTTCAAACAATGACACAAAATCACTTATTGGATGCACAAGATTGGTTAAAAACCGTAATTGGATTAGAATAACCTTAAGGAGGATGAAAATTACCTAAATGTTCAACCAATGATACAAAATCACTTATTGGATGCACAAGAACGGCCAAAAACCCTAATTGGATTAGAATAAGCCTAGGGAGGACGAAAATGACCTAAATGTTCAACCAATGACACAAAATCATTAATTGGATGCACAAGATTGGTCAAAAACCCTAATTAGATTAAAATAAGCCTAGGGAGGACGAAATTGACCTAAATGTTAAACCAATGACATAAAATAAATTATTGGATGCACAAGATTGGATAAAAACCCTAATTGGATTAGAATAAGCCTAGGGTGGATGAAAATGACCTAAATGTTCATTCAATGACACAAAATCACTTATTGGATGCACAAAATTGGTTAAAAACCCAAATTGGATTAGAATAAGCCTAGGGAGGATGAAAATGACCTAAATGTTCAACCAATGACACAAAATCACTTATTGGATGCATAAGATTGGTCAAAAACCATAATTGGATTACAATAAGCCTAGGGAGACTTAAATGTTCAACTAATGACACTAAATCACTTATTGGGCACAAAAGATTTTTAAAAACCTTAATTGGATTAGAATAAGCCTAAGGAGAATGAAAATGACCTAAATGTTCAACCAATGACACAAAATCAATAATTGGATGCACAAGATTCGTCAAAAACCCTAATTGGATTAGAATAAGCCTAAGGAGGACGAAAATGACCAAAATGTTCAACCAATGACAAAAAATCACTTATTGGATGCACAAGATTGGTTGAAAACTTTAATTGGATTAGAATAAGCCTAGGGTGGCTGAAAATGACTTAAATGTTCAACCAATGACAGAAAATCACTTATTGGATGCACAAAATTGGTTAAAACCATAATTGGATTAGAATAAGCCTAGGGGGGACGAAAATGACCTAAATGTTCAACCAATGATACAAAATCATTTTTTGGATGCACAAGATTCGTTAAAAACCGTAATTGGATTAGAATAAGCCTAGGGTGGATGAAAATCACCTAAATGTTCAACCAATGACACAAAATCAGTTATTGGATGAATAAAATTGGTTAAAAACCCTAATTGGATTAGAATAAGCCTAGGGGGGACGAAAATGACCTAAATGTTCAACCAATGATACAAAATCATTTATTGGATGCACAAGATTCGTTAAAAATCGTAATTGGATTAGAATAAGCATATGGTACAAGAAAATGACCCAAATTTTGAACCATTGACATAAAATTATTTATTGGAAGCACAAGATTGGTTAAAACCCCCAATAGGATTAGAATAAGCCTAGGGAGGACGAAAATGACCTAAATGTTCAACCAATGAAACAAAATCACTTATTGGATGCACAAGATTGCTTAAAAACCCTAAATGGATTAGAAAAAGCCTAAGGAGAATGAAAATGACCTACATGTTCAAACAATGACACAAAATCACTTATTGGATGCACAAGATTGGTTAAAAACTGTAATTGGATTAGAATAAGCCTAAGGAGGATGAAAATGACCTAAATGTTCAACCAATGACACAAAATCACTTATTGGATGCACAAGAACGGTCAAAAACCCTAATTGGATTAGAATAAGCCTAGGGTGGACGAAAATGACCTAAATGTTCAACCAATGAAACAAAATCACTTATTTGATGCACAAGATTGCTTAAAATCCCTTATTGGATTAGAAAACGCCTAGGGAGGATGAAAATGACGTACATGTTCAACCAATGACACAAAATCACTTATTGGATGCACAAGATTGGCTAAAAACCGTAATTGGATTAGCATAAGCCTAAGGAGGATGAAAATGACCTAAATGTTCAACCAATGACAAAAGATTACATATTTGATGCACAAGATTGGTTAAAAACCCTAATTGGATTAGAATAAGCCTAGGGTGGAATAAAATGACCTAAATGTTCAACATTTGACACAAAATCACTTATTGGCTGCACAAAATTGGTTAAAAACCCTAATTGGATTAGAATAAGCCTAAGGAGGACGAAAATGACCTAAATGTTCAACCAATGGCCTAAAATCACTAATTGGATGTACAAGATTGGTTAAAAACCCTAATTAGATAAATATAAGCCTAGGGAGGACGAAAATGACCTCAATGTTAAACCAATGACACAAAATAAATTATTGGATGCACAAGATTGGATAAAAACCCTAATTGGATTAGAATAAGCCTAGGTTGGATGAAAATGACCTAAATGTTCATTCAATGACACAAAATCACTTATTGGATGCACAAAATTGTTTAAAAACCCAAATTGGATTAGAATAAGCCTAGAGAGGATGAAAATAACCTAAATGTTCAACCAATGACACAAAATAACTTATTGGATGCACAAGATTGGTCAAAAACCATAATTGGATTACAATAAGCATAGGGAGACCTAAATGTTCAACTAACGACACAAAATCACTTATTGGATGCACAAGACTGGTTAAAACTCATAATTGGAATAAAATTAGCCTAGGGGGGACGAAAATGACCTAAATGTTCAACCAATGATACAAAATCATTTTTTGGATGCACAAGATTTGTAAAAACCGTAATTGGATTAGAATAAGTCTATGGTGGACGAAAATGACCTAAATGATCAACCAATGACATAAAATCATTTATTGGATGAAATGGATTGGTTAAAAACCTTAATTGGATTAAAATAAGCCTAGGGTGGATGAAAATGACCTAAATGTTCATATAATGACACAAAAGCCGTAATTGGATTAGAATAAGGCTAGGGAGACCTAAATGTTCAACTTACGACACAAAATCACTTATTGGATGCACAAGACTGGTTAAAACCCATAATTGGAATAAAATTAGCCTAGGGAGGACGAAAATGGCCTAAATGGTAAACCAACGACACTAAATCACTTATTGGACACACAAGATTGTTAAAAACCTTAATTGGATTGGAATAAGCCTAGGGAGGACGAAAATGACCTAAATGTTCAACAATTGACACAAAATCAATAATTGGATGCACAAGATTCGTCAAAAACCCTAATTGGATTAGAATAAGCCTATGGTGGACGAAAATGACCTAAATGTTCAACCAATGACACAAAATCATTTATTGGATGCACAAGATTGGTTAAAAACCCTAATTGGATGAGAATAAGCCTAAGGAGGATTAAAATGACCTAACTGTTCAACCAATGACAAAAAATCACTTATTTGATGCACAAGATTGGTTAAAAACCCTAATTGGATTAGAATAAGCCTAGGGTGGATGAAAATGACCTAAATGTTCAACCAATGACACAAAATCACTTATTAGATGCACAAAGTTGGTCAAAACCCTAATTGGATTAGAATAAGCCTAAGGAGGACGAAAATGACCTAAAAGTTCAACCAATGGCACAAAATTACTAATTGGATGTACAAGATTGGTTAAAAACCGTAATTAGATTAAAATAAGCCTAGGGAGGACGAAAATGACCGAAATGTTAAACCAATGACACAAAATCAATTATTTGATGCAAAAGATTGGTTAAAAACCTTAATTGGATTAGAATAAGCCTAGGGTGGATGAAAATGATTTAAATGTTCATTCAATGACACAAAATCACTTATTGGACACACAAGATTGTTAAAAACCTTAATTGGATTAGAATAGGCCTAGGGAGGACGAAAATCACCTAAATGTTCAACCAATGGCACAAAATCACTAATTGGATGCAAAAGATTCGTCAACAACCCTAATTAGATTAGAATAAGCCTAAGGAGGACAAAAATGACCTAAATGTTCAGCCAATGACAAAAAATCACTTATTGGATGCACAAGATTGGTTGAAAACCCTCATTGGATTAGAATAAGCCTTGGGTGGATGAAAATCACCTAAATGGTCATCCAACGACACTAAATCACTTATTGGACACACAAGATTGTTAAAAACCTTAATTGGATTGGAATAAGCCTAGAGAGGACGAAAATGACCTAAATGTTCAACCAATGATACAAAATCATTTATTGGATGCACAAGATTCGTTAAAAACCGTAATTGCATTAGAATAAGCCTATGGTACAAGAAAATGACCTAAATTTTGAACCATTGACATAAAATAATTTATTGAATGCACAAGATTGGTTAAAAACCCCAATAGGATTAGAATAAGCCTAGGGACGACGAAAATGACCTAAATGTTCAACCAATGAAACAAAATCACTTATTGGATGCACAAGATTGCTTAAAAACCCTAATTGGATTAGAATAAGGCTTAGGAGGATTAAAATGACCTACATGTTCAAACAATGACACAAAATCACTTATTGGATGCACAAGATTGGTTAAAAACCGTAATTGGATTAGAATAACCTTAAGGAGGATGAAAATTACCTAAATGTTCAACCAATGATACAAAATCACTTATTGGATGCACAAGAACGGCCAAAAACCCTAATTGGATTAGAATAAGCCTAGGGAGGACGAAAATGACCTAAATGTTCAACCAATGACACAAAATCATTAATTGGATGCACAAGATTGGTCAAAAACCCTAATTAGATTAAAATAAGCCTAGGGAGGACGAAATTGACCTAAATGTTAAACCAATGACATAAAATAAATTATTGGATGCACAAGATTGGATAAAAACCCTAATTGGATTAGAATAAGCCTAGGGTGGATGAAAATGACCTAAATGTTCATTCAATGACACAAAATCACTTATTGGATGTACAAAATTGGTTAAAAACCCAAATTGGATTAGAATAAGCCTAGGGAGGATGAAAATGACCTAAATGTTCAACCAATGACACAAAATCACTTATTGGATGCATAAGATTGGTCAAAAACCATAATTGGATTACAATAAGCCTAGGGAGACTTAAATGTTCAACTAATGACACTAAATCACTTATTGGGCACAAAAGATTTTTAAAAACCTTAATTGGATTAGAATAAGCCTAAGGAGAATGAAAATGACCTAAATGTTCAACCAATGACACAAAATCAATAATTGGATGCACAAGATTCGTCAAAAACCCTAATTGGATTAGAATAAGCCTAAGGAGGACGAAAATGACCAAAATGTTCAACCAATGACAAAAAATCACTTATTGGATGCACAAGATTGGTTGAAAACTTTAATTGGATTAGAATAAGCCTAGGGTGGCTGAAAATGACTTAAATGTTCAACCAATGACAGAAAATCACTTATTGGATGCACAAAATTGGTTAAAACCATAATTGGATTAGAATAAGCCTAGGGGGGACGAAAATGACCTAAATGTTCAACCAATGATACAAAATCATTTTTTGGATGCACAAGATTCGTTAAAAACCGTAATTGGATTAGAATAAGCCTAGGGTGGATGAAAATCACCTAAATGTTCAACCAATGACACAAAATCAGTTATTGGATGAATAAAATTGGTTAAAAACCCTAATTGGATTAGAATAAGCCTAGGGGGGACGAAAATGACCTAAATGTTCAACCAATGATACAAAATCATTTATTGGATGCACAAGATTCGTTAAAAATCGTAATTGGATTAGAATAAGCATATGGTACAAGAAAATGACCCAAATTTTGAACCATTGACATAAAATTATTTATTGGAAGCACAAGATTGGTTAAAACCCCCAATAGGATTAGAATAAGCCTAGGGAGGACGAAAATGACCTAAATGTTCAACCAATGAAACAAAATCACTTATTGGATGCACAAGATTGCTTAAAAACCCTAAATGGATTAGAAAAAGCCTAAGGAGAATGAAAATGACCTACATGTTCAAACAATGACACAAAATCACTTATTGGATGCACAAGATTGGTTAAAAACTGTAATTGGATTAGAATAAGCCTAAGGAGGATGAAAATGACCTAAATGTTCAACCAATGACACAAAATCACTTATTGGATGCACAAGAACGGTCAAAAACCCTAATTGGATTAGAATAAGCCTAGGGTGGACGAAAATGACCTAAATGTTCAACCAATGAAACAAAATCACTTATTTGATGCACAAGATTGCTTAAAATCCCTTATTGGATTAGAAAACGCCTAGGGAGGATGAAAATGACGTACATGTTCAACCAATGACACAAAATCACTTATTGGATGCACAAGATTGGCTAAAAACCGTAATTGGATTAGCATAAGCCTAAGGAGGATGAAAATGACCTAAATGTTCAACCAATGACAAAAGATTACATATTTGATGCACAAGATTGGTTAAAAACCCTAATTGGATTAGAATAAGCCTAGGGTGGAATAAAATGACCTAAATGTTCAACCAATGACACAAAATCACTTATTGGCTGCACAAAATTGGTTAAAAACCCTAATTGGATTAGAATAAGCCTAAGGAGGACGAAAATGACCTAAATGTTCAACCAATGGCCCAAAATCACTAATTGGATGTACAAGATTGGTTAAAAACCCTAATTAGATAAAAATAAGCCTAGGGAGGACGAAAATGACCTCAATGTTAAACCAATGACACAAAATAAATTATTGGATGCACAAGATTGGATAAAAACCCTAATTGGATTAGAATAAGCCTAGGGTGGATGAAAATGACCTAAATGTTCATTCAATGACACAAAATCACTTATTGGATGCACAAAATTGTTTAAAAACCCAAATTGGATTAGAATAAGCCTAGAGAGGATGAAAATAACCTAAATGTTCAACCAATGACACAAAATAACTTATTGGATGCACAAGATTGGTCAAAAACCATAATTGGATTACAATAAGCATAGGGAGACCTAAATGTTCAACTAACGACACAAAATCACTTATTGGATGCACAAGACTGGATAAAACTCATAATTGGAATAAAATTAGCCTAGGGGGGACGAAAATGACCTAAATGTTCAACCAATGATACAAAATCATTTTTTGGATGCACAAGATTTGTAAAAATCGTAATTGGATTAGAATAAGCCTATGGTGGACGAAAATGACCTAAATGATCAACCAATGACATAAAATCATTTATTGGATGAACAAGATTGGTTAAAAACCTTAATTGGATTACAATAAGCCTAGGGTGGATGAAAATGACCTAAATGTTCATTCAATGACACAAAAACCATAATTGGATTAGAATAAGCCTAGGGAGACCTTAATGTTCAACTTACGACACAAAATCACTTATTGGATGCACAAGACTGGTTAAAACCCATAATTGGAATAAAATTAGCCTAGGGAGGACGAAAATGACCTAAATGGTCAACCAACGACACTAAATCACTTATTGGACACACAAGATTGTTAAAAACCTTAATTGGATTGGAATAAGCCTAGGGAGGACGAAAATGACCTAAATGTTCAACAATTGACACAAAATCAATAATTGGATGCACAAGATTCGTCAAAAACCCTAATTGGAGTAAAATAAGCCTATGGTGGACGAAAATGACCTAAATGTTCAACCAATGACATAAAATCATTTATTGGATGCACAAGATTGGTTAAAAACCCTAATTGGATGAGAATAAGCCTAAGGAGGATGAAAATGACCTAACTGTTCAACCAATGACAAAAAATCACTTATTTGATGCACAAGATTGGTTAAAAACCCTAATTGGATTAGAATAAGCCTAGGGTGGATGAAAATGACCTAAATGTTCAACCAATGACACAAAATCACTTATTAGATGCACAAAGTTGGTCAAAAACCCTAATTGGATTAGAATAAGCCTAGGGAGGACGAAAATGACCGAAATGTTAAACCAATGACACAAAATCAATTGTTGGATGCACAAGATTGGTTAAAAACCTTAATTGGATTAGAATAAGCATAGGGTGGATGAAAATGATTTAAATGTTCATTCAATGACACAAAATCACTTACTAGATGCACAAAATTGGTTAAAAACCCAAATTGGATTAGAATAAGCCTACAGAGGATCAAAATGACCTAAATGTTCAACCAATGACACAAGATCACTTATTGGATGCACAAGATTGGTTAAAAACCATAATTGGAATACAATAAGCCTAGGGAGACCTAAATGTTCAACTAACGACACAAAATCACTTATTGGACGCACAAGATTGTTAAAAACTTTAATTGGATTAGAATAAGCATAGGGAGGACGAAAATGACCTAAATATTCAACCAATGACACAAAATCACTAATTGGATGCAGAAGATTCGTCAAAAACCCTAATTGGATTAGAATAAGCCTAGGGTGGATGAAAATCACCTAAATGTTCTACCAATGACACAAAATCACTTATTGGATGCACAAAATTGGTTAAAAACCCTAATTGGATTAGAATAAGCCTAGGGGGGACGAAAATGACCTAAATGTTCAACCAATGATACAAAATCATTTATTGGATGCACAAGATTCGTTAAAAACCGTAATTGCATTAGAATAAGCCTATGGTACAAGAAAATGACCCAAATTTTGAACCATTGACATAAAATAATTTATTGAATGCACAAGATTGGTTAAAAACCCCAATAGGATTAGAAAAAGCCTAGGGAGGACGAAAATGACCTAAATGTTAAACCAATGAAACAAAATCACTTATTTGATGCACAAGATTGCTTAAAATCCCTTATTGGATTAGAAAACCCCTAGGGAGAATGAAAATGACGTACATGTTCAACCAATAACACAAAATCACTTATTGGATGCACAAGATTGGTTAAAAACCGTAATTGGATTAGCATAAGCCTAAGGAGGATGAAAATGACCTAATGTTCAACCAATGACAAAAAATCACTTATTTGATGCACAAGATTGGTTAAAAACTCTAATTGGATTAGAATAAGCCTAGGGTGGAAGAAAATGACCTAAATGTTCAACTAATGACACAAAATCATTTATTGGATGCACAAAATTGGTCAAAAACCCTAATTGGATTAGAATAAGCCTAAGGAGGACAAAATGACCTAAATGTTCAACCAATGGCCCAAAATCACTAATTGGATGTACAAGATTGGTTAAAAACCCTAATTAGATTAAAATAAGCCTAGGGAGGACGAAAATGACCTAAATGTTAAACCAATGACACAAAATAAATTATTGGATGCACGAGATTCGATAAATACCCTAATTGGATTAGAATAAGCCTAGGGTGGATGAAAATGACCTAAATGTTCATTCGATGACACAAAATCACTTATTGGATGCACAAAATTGGGTAAAAACCCAAATTGTATTAGAATAAGCCTAAGGAGGATGAAAATGACCTAAATGTTCAACCAATGACACAAAATCACTTCTTGGATGCACAAGATTGGTCAAAAACCATAATTGGAATACAATAAGCCTAGGGAGACCTAAATGTTCAACTAACGACACAAAATCACTTATTGGATGCACAAGACTGATTAAAACCCATAATTGTAATTAAATTAGCCTAGGGAGGACGAAAATGACCTAAATGGTCAACCAATGACACTAAATCACTTATTTGACACACAAGATTGTTAAAAACCTTAATTGGATTAGAATAAGCCTAGGGAGGACGAAAATGACCTAAATGTTCAACCAATGACACAAAAGCAATAATTGGATGCACATGATTCGTCAAAAACCCTAATTGGATTAGAATAAGCCTAAGGAGGGCGAAAATGACCTAAATATTCAACAAATGACAAAAAATCACTTATTGGATGCACAAGATTGGTTGAAAACTTTAATTGGATTAGAATAAGCCTAGGGTGGATGAAAATGACTTAAATGTTCAACCAATGACACAAAATCATTTATTGGATGCACAAGATTCATTAGAAACCGTAATTGGATTAGAATAAGCCTATGGTTGACGAAAATGACCTAAATGTTCAACCAATGACATAAAATCATTTATTGGATGCACAAGATTGGTTAAAAACCCTAATTGGATTAGAATAAGCCTAGGGTGGATGAAAATGACCTAAATGTTCAACCAATGACACAAAATCACTTATTGGATGCACAAAATTGGTTAAAAACCCTAATTGGATTAAAATAAGCCTAGGGGGGACGAAGATGACCTAAATGTTCAACCAACGATACAAAATCATTTATTGGATACACAAGATTCGTTAAAAGTCGTAATTGGATTAGAATAAGCCTATGGTGGACGAAAATGACTTAAAATCATTTATTGGATGCACAAGATTGGCTAAAAACCCTAATTGGATAAGAATAAGCCTAGGTAGGACGAAAATGACCTAAATGTTCAACCAATGAAACAAAATCACTTATTGGATGCACAAGATTGCTTAAAAACCCTAATTGGATTAGAATAAGCCTAGGGAGGATGAAAATGACCTAAATGTTCAACCAATGACACAAAATCACTTATTGGATGCACAAGAACGGTCAAAAACCCTAATTGGAATAGAATAAGCCTAGGGAGGACGAAAATGACCTAAATGTTCAACCAATGAAACAAAATCACTTATTCGATGCACAAGATTGCTTAAAAACCCTAATTGGATTAGAATAAGCCTAAGGAGGATGAAAATGACCTAAATGTTCAACCAATGACACAAAATCACTTATTGGATGCACAAGAATGGTCAAAAACCCTAATTGGATTAGATTAAGCTTAAGGAGGATGAAAATGACCTACATGTTCAAACAATGACACAAAACCACTTATTGGATGCACAAGAACGGTCAAAAACCCTAATTGGATTAGAATAAGCCTAGGGAGGACGAAAATGATCTAAATGTTCAACCAATGAAACAAAATCACTTATTTGATGCACAAGATTGCTTAAAATCCCTTGTTGGATTAGAAAACGCCTAGGGAGGATGAAAATGACGTACATGTTCAACCAATGACACAAAATCACTTATTGGATGCACAAAATTGGTTAAAAACCCTAATTGTATTAAAATGAACATAAGGGGGACGAAAACGACCTAAATGTTCAACCAATGATACAAAATCATTTTTTTGGATGCACAAGATTCGTTAAAACCCGTAATTGGATTAGAATAAGCCTATGGTGGACGAAAATGACCTAAATGTTCAAGCAATGGCACAAAATCACTAATTGGATGTACAAGATTGGCTAAAAACCCTAATTAGATTAAAATAAGCCTAGGGAGGACGAAAATGACCTAAATGTGAAACCAATGTCACAAAATAAATTATTGGATGCACAAGATTGGATAAAAACCCTAATTGGATTAGAATAAGCCTAGGGTGGATGAAAATGACCTAAATGTTCATTCGATGACACAAAATCACTTATTAGATGCACAAAATTGGGTAAAAACCCAAATTGTATTAGAATAAGCCTAAGGAGGATGAAAATGACCTAAATGTTCAACCAATGACACAAAATCACTTCTTGGATGCACAAGATTGGTCAAAAACCATAATTGGAATACAATAAGCCTAGGGAGACCTAAATGTTCAACTAACGACACAAAATCACTTATTGGATGCACAAGACTGATTAAAACCCATAATTGGAATTAAATTAGCCTACGGAGGACGAAAATGACCTTAATGGTCAACCAATGACACTAAATCACTTATTTGACACACAAGATTGTTAAAAACCTTAATTGGATTAGAGTAAGCCTAGGGAGGACGAAAATGACCTAAATGTTCAACCAATGACACAAAAGCAATAATTGGATGCACATGATTCGTCAAAAACCCTAATTGGATTAGAATAAGCCTAAGGAGGGCGAAAATGACCTAAATATTCAACAAATGACAAAAAATCACTTATTGGATGCACAAGATTGGTTGAAAACTTTAATTGGATTAGAATAAGCCTAGGGTGGATGAAAATGACTTAAATGTTCAACCAATGACACAAAATCATTTATTGGATGCACAAGATTCATTAGAAACCGTAATTGGATTAGAATAAGCCTATGGTTGACGAAAATGACCTAAATGTTCAACCAATGACATAAAATCATTTATTGGATGCACAAGATTGGTTAAAAACCCTAATTGGATTAGAATAAGCCTAGGGTGGATGAAAATGACCTAAATGTTCAACCAATGACACAAAATCACTTATTGGATGCACAAAATTGGTTAAAAACCCTAATTGGATTAAAATAAGCCTAGGGGGGACGAAGATGACCTAAATGTTCAACCAACGATACAAAATCATTTATTGGATACACAAGATTCGTTAAAAACCGTAATTGGATTAGAATAAGCCTATGGTGGACGAAAATGACTTAAAATCATTTATTGGATGCACAAGATTGGCTAAAAACCCTAATTGGATAAGAATAAGCCTAGGTAGGACGAAAATGACCTAAATGTTCAACCAATGAAACAAAATCACTTATTGGATGCACAAGATTGTTTAAAAACCCTAATTGGATTAAAATAAGCCTAGGGAGGATGAAAATGACCTAAATGTTCAACCAATGACACAAAATCACTTATTGGATGCACAAGAACGGTCAAAAACCCTAATTGGAATAGAATAAGCCTAGGGAGGACGAAAATGACCTAAATGTTCAACCAATGAAACAAAATCACTTATTTGATGCACAAGATTGCTTAAAAACCCTAATTGGATTAGAATAAGCCTAAGGAGGATGAAAATGACCTAAATGTTCAACCAATGACACAAAATCACTTATTGGATGCACAAGAATGGTCAAAAACCCTAATTGGATTAGATTAAGCCTAAGGAGGATGAAAATGACCTACATGTTCAAACAATGACACAAAACCACTTATTGGATGCACAAAAACGGTCAAAAACCCTAATTGGATTAAAATAAGCCTAGGGAGGACGAAAATGATCTAAATGTTCAACCAATGAAACAAAATCACTTATTTGAGGCACAAGATTGCTTAAAATCCCTTTTTGGATTAGAAAACGCCTAGGGAGGATGAAAATGACGTACATGTTCAACCAATGACACAAAATCACTTATTGGATGCACAAAATTGGTTAAAAACCCTAATTGTATTAAAATGAACATAGGGGGGACGAAAACGACCTAAATGTTCAACCAATGATACAAAATCATTTTTTTGGATGCACAAGATTCGTTAAAACCCGTAATTGGATTAGAATAAGCCTATGGTGGACGAAAATGACCTAAATGTTCAACCAATGACATAAAATCATTTATTGGATGATCAAGATTGGTTAAAAACCCTAATTGGATTAGAATAAGCCTAGGGTGGATGAAAATGACCTAAATGTTCAACCAATGACACAAAATCACTTATTCGATGCACAAAATTGGTTAAAAACCCTAATTGGATTAAAATAAGCCTAGGGGGGACGTAAATGACCTAAATGTTCAACCAACGATACAAAATCATTTATTGGATACACAAGATTCGTTAAAACCCGTAATTGGATTAGAATAAGCCTGTGGTGGACGAATATGACCTAAATGTTCAACCAATGACATAAAATCATTTCTTGAATGAACAAGATTGGTTAAAACCCTAATTGGATGAGAATAAGCCTAGGTAGGACGAAAATGACCTAAATGTTCAAGCAATGAAACAAAATCACTTATTGGATGCACAAGATTGCTTAAAAACCCTAATTGGATTAGAATAAGCCTAGGGAGGATGAAAATGACCTAAATATTCAACCAATGACACAAAATCACTTATTGGATGCACAAGAATGTTCAAAAACCCTAATTGGATTAGAATAAGCCTAACGAGGATGAAAATGACCTACATGTTCAAACAATGACACTAAATCACTTATTGGATGCACAAGATTGGTTAAAAACCGTAATTGGATTAGAATAAGCCCAAGGAGGATGGAAATGACCTAAATGTTCAACCAATGACACAAAATCACTTATTGGATGCACAAGAACGGTCAAAAACCCTAATTGGATTAGAATAAGCCTAGGGAGGACGAAAATGACCTAAATGTTCAACCAATGACATAAAATCACTTATTTGGATGCACAAAATTAGTTAAAAACCCAAATTGTATTAGAATAAGCCTAGGGAGGATGAAAATGACCTAAATGTTCAACCAATGACACAAAATCACTTATTGGATGCACAAGATTGGTCAAAAACCATAATTGCATTACAATTAGCCTAAGGAGACCTAAATGTTCAACTAACGAACCAAAATCACTTATTGGATGCACAAGACTGGTTAAAACCCATAATTGGAATTAAATTAGACTAGGGAGGACGAAAATGACCTAAATGGTCAACCAATGACACTAAATCACTTATTTGACACACAAGATTGTTAAAAACCTTAATTAGATTAGAATAAGCCTAGGGAGGACGAAAATGACCTAAATGTTCAACCAATGACACAAAAGCAATAATTGGATGCACAAGATTCGTCAAAAACCCTAATTGGATTAGAATAAGCCTAAGGAGGACGAAAATGACCTAAATGTTCAACCAATGACAAAAAATCACTTATTGGATGCACATGATTGGTTGAAAACTTTAATTGGATTAGAATAAGCCTAGGGTGGATGAAAATGACTTAAATGTTCAACCAATGACACAAAATCACTTATTGGATGCACAAAATTGGTTAAAAACCCTAATTGGATTAGAATAAGCCTGGGGGGGACGAAAATGACCTAAATGTTCATTCAATGACACAAAATCACTTATTGGATGCACAAGAATGGTCAAAAACCCTAATTGGATTAGAATAAGCCTAAGGAGGATAAAAATGACCTACATGTTCAAACAATGACTCTAAATCACTTATTGGATGCACAAGATTGGTCAAAAACCCTAATTGGATTAGAGTAAACCTAAGGAGGATGAAAATGACCTACATGTTCAAACAATGACACAAAATCACTTATTGGATGCACAAGAACGGTCAAAAACCCTAATTGGATTAGAATAAGCCTAGGGAGGACGAAAATGACCTAAATGTTCAACCAATGACATAAAATCACTTATTTGGATGCATAAAATTTGTTAAAAACCCAAATTGTATTACAATAAGCCTAGGGAGGATGAAAATGACCTAAATGTTCAACCAATGACACAAAATCACTTATTGGATTCACAAGATTGGTCAAAAACGATAATTGGATTACAATAAGCCTAGGGAGGCCTAAATGTTCAACTAACAACACAAAATCACTTTTTGGATGCACAAGACTGGTTTAAACCCATAATTGGAAATAAATTAGACTAGGGAGGACGAAAATGACCTAAATGGTCAACCAATGACACTAAATCACTTATTGGACACACAAGATTGTTAAAAACCTTAATTAGATTAGAATAAGCCTAGGGAGGCGAAAATGACCTAAATGTTCAACCAATGACACAAAAGCAATAATTGGATGCACAAGATTCGTCAAAAACCCTAATTGGATTAGAATAAGCCTAAGGAGGACGAAAATGACCTAAATGTTCAACCAATGACAAAAAATCACTTATTGGATGCACAAGATTGGTTGAAAACTTTAATTGGATAAGAATAAGCCTACGGTTGATGAAAATGACTTAAATGTTCAACCAATGACACAAAATCACTTATTGGATGCACAAAATTGGTTAAAAACCCTAATTGGATTAGAATAAGCCTGGGGGGACGAAAATGACCTAAATGTTCAACCAATGATACAAAATCATTTATTGGATGCACAAGATTCGTTAAAAACCGTAATTGGATTAGAATAAGCCTATGGTGAACGAAAATGACCTAAATGTTCAACCAATTACATAAAATCATTTATTGGATGCACAAGATTGGTTAAAACTCCTAATTGGATGAGAATAAGCCTAGGGTGGATGAAAATGACCTAAATGTCCAACCAATGACACAAAATCACTTATTGAATGCACAAAATTGGTTAAAAACCCTAATTGGATTAAAATAAGCCTAGGGGGGACGAAAATGACCTAAATGTTCAACCAACGATACAAAATCATTTATTGGATACACAAGATTCGTTAAAAACCGTAATTGGATTAGAATAAGCCTATGGTGGACGAAAATGACCTAAATGTTCAACCAATGACACAAAATCATTTATTGGATGCACAAGATTGGTTAAAAACCCTAATTGGATGAGAATAAGCCTAGGTAGGACGAAAATGACCTAAATGTTCAACCAATGAAACAAAATCACTTATTGGATGCACAAGATTGCTTAAAAACCCTAATTAGATTAGAATAAGCCTAGGAAGGATGAAAATGACCTAAATGTTCAACCAAAGACACAAAATCACTTATTGAATGCACAAGAATGGTCAAAAACCCTAATTGGATTAGAATAAGCCAAAGGAGGATGAAAATGACCTACATGTTCAAACAATGACACAAAATCACTTATTGGATGCACAAGATTGGTTAAAAACCGTAAATGGATTAGAATAAGCCAAGGAGGATGAAAATGACCTAAATGTTCAACCAATGACACAAAATCACTTATTGGATGCACAAGAACGGTTAAAAACCCTAATTGGATTAGAATAAGTCTAGGGAGGATGAAAATGACCTAAATGTTCAACCAATGAAACAAAATCACTTATTTGATGCACACGATTGCTTAAAAACCCTAATTGGATTAGAATAAGCCTAGGGAGGATGAAAATGACCTAAATGTTCAACCAATGACACAAAATCACTTATTGGATGCACAAGAACGGTCAAAAACCCTAATTGGATTAGAATAAGATTAGGGAGGACGAAAATGACCTAAATGTTCAACCAATGACATAAAATCACTTATTTGGATGCACAAAATTAGTTAAAAACCCAAATTGTATTAGAATAAGCCTAGGGAGGATGAAAATGACCTAAATGTTCAACCAATGACACAAAATCACTTATTGGATGCACAAGATTGGTCAAAAACCATAATTG
>JBBPBP010009779.1:46155278-46188982 GCA_037974735.1 Cicer chorassanicum | reverse complement strand
CAAGGAGGATGAAAATGACCTAAATGTTCAACCAATGACACAAAATCACTTATTGGATGCACAAGAACGGTTAAAAACCCTAATTGGATTAGAATAAGTCTAGGGAGGATGAAAATGACCTAAATGTTCAACCAATGAAACAAAATCACTTATTTGATGCACACGATTGCTTGAAAACCCTAATTGGATTAGAATAAGCCTAGGGAGGATGAAAATGACCTAAATGTTCAACCAATGACACAAAATCACTTATTGGATGCACAAGAATGGTCAAAAACCCTAATTGGATTAGAGAAAGCCTAAGGAGGATGAAAATGACCTACATGTTCAAACAATGACACAAAATCCCTTATTGGATGCACAAGATTGGTTAAAAACCGTAATTGGATTAAAATTAGCCTAAGGAGGATGAAAATGACCTAAATGTTCAACCAATGACACAAAATCACTTATTGGATGCACAAGAACGGTCAAAAACCCTAATTGGATTAGAATAAGCCTATGGTGGACGAAAATGACCTAATTGTTCAACCAATGACATAAATTCATTTATTGGATGAACAAGATTGGTTAAAAACCCTAATTGGATTAGAATAAGCCTAGGGTGGATGAAAATGACCTAAATGTTCAACCAATGACACAAAATCACTTATTCGATGCACAAAATTGGTTAAAAACCCTAATTGGATTAAAATATGCCTAGGGAGGACGAAAATGACCTAAATGTTCAACCAACGATACAAAATCATTTATTGGATACACAAGATTCGTTAAAAACCGTAATTAGATTAGAATAAGCCTATGGTGGACGAAAATGACCTAAATGTTCAACCGATGACATAAAATCATTTATTGGATGCACAAGATTGGTTAAAAACCCTAATTGGATGACAATAAGCCTAGGTAGGACGAAAATGACCTAAATGTTCAACCAATGAAACAAAATCACTTATTGGCTGCACAAGATTGCTTAAAAACCCTAATTGGATTAGAATAAGCCTATGGTGGACAAAAATGACGTAAATGTTCAACCAGTGACATAAAATCATTTATTGGATGCACAAGATTGGTTAAAAACCCTAATTGGATTAGAATAAGCCTAGGGTGGATGAAAATGACCTAAATGTTCAACCAATGACACAAAATCATTTATTGGATGCAGAAAATTGGTTAAAAACCCTAATTGGATTAAAATAAGCCTAGGGGGGACGAAAATGGCCTAAATGTTCAACCAATGATACAAAATCATTTATTGGATACACAAGATTCTTTAAAAACCGTATTTGGATTAGAATAAGCCTATGGTGGACGAAAACGACCTAAATGTTCAACCAATGACATAAAATCATTTATTGGATGCACAAGATTTGTTAAAAACCCTAATTGGATGAGAAGAAGCCTAGGTAGGACGAAAATGACCTAAATGTTCAACCAATGAAACAAAATCCCTTATTGGATGCACAAGATTGCTTTAAAAACCCTAATTGGATTAGAATAAGCCTAGGGAGGATGAAAATGACCTAAATGTTCAACCAATGAAACAAAATCACTTATTTGATGCACAAGATTGCTTAAAAACCCTAATTGGATTAGAATAAGCCTAGGGAGGATGAAAATTACCTAAATGTTCAACCAATGACACAAAATCACTTATTGGATGCACAAGAATGGTCAAAAACCCTAATTAGATTAGAGTAAGCCTAAGGAGGATGAAAATGACCTACATGTTCAAACAATGACACAAAATCACTTATTGGATGCACAAGATTGGTTAAAAACCGTAATTAGATTAAAATTAGCCTAAGGAGGATGAAAATGACCTAAATGCTCAACCAATGACACAAAATCACTTATTGGATGCACAAGAACGGTCAAAAACCCTAATTGGATTAGAATAAACCTAGGGAGGACCAAAAGGACCTAAATGTTCAACCAATGAAACAAAATCACTTATTTGATGCACAAGATTCGTTAAAAACCTTAATTAGATTAGAATAAGCCTAAGGTGGACGAATATGACCTAAATGTTCAACCAATGACATAAAATCATTTCTTGGATGCACAAGATTGGATAAAAACCCTAATTGGATTAGAATAAGCCTAGGGTGGATGAAAATGACCTAAATGTTCAACCAATGACACAAAATCACTTATTGGATGCACAAGATTCGTTAAAAACCGTAATTGGATTAGAATAAGCCTATGGTGGACGAAAATGACCTAAATGTTCAACCAATGACATAAAATCATTTATTGGATGAACAAGATTGGTTAAAAACCCTAATTGGATTAGAATAAGCCTAGGGTGGATGAAAATGACCTAAATGTTCAACCAATGACACAAAATCACTTATTCGATGCACAAAATTGGTTAAAAACCCTAATTGGATTAAAATATGCCTAGGGGGGACGAAAATGACCTAAATGTTCAACCAACGATACAAAATCATTTATTGGATACACAAGATTCGTTAAAAACCATAATTAGATTAGAATAAGCCTAAGGTGGACGAATATGACCTAAATGTTCAACCAATGACATAAAATCATTTCTTGGATGCACAAGATTTGTTAAAAACCCTAATTGGATTAGAATAAGCCTAGGGTGGATGAAAATGACTTAAATGTTCAACCAATGACACAAAATCACTTATTGGATGCACAAAATTGGTTAAAAAACCTAATTGGATTAAAATAAGCATAGGGGGGACGAAAATGACCTAAATGTTCAACCAACGATACAAAATCATTTATTGGATACACAAGATTCGTTAAAAACCGTAATTGGATTAGAATAAGCCTATGGTGGACGAAAATGACCTAAATGTTCAACCGATGACATAAAATCATTTATTGGATGCACAAGATTGGTTAAAAACCCTAATTGGAATACAATAAGCCTAGGTAGGACGAAAATGACCAAAATGTTCAACCAATGAAACAAAATCACTTATTGGATGCACAAGATTGCTTAAAAACCCTAATTGGATTAGAATAAGCCTATGGTGGACGAAAATGACCTAAATGTTCAACCAATGACATAAAATCATTAATTGGATGCACAAGATTGGTTAAAAACCCTAATTGGATTAGAATAAGCCTAGGGTGGATGAAAATGACCTAAATGTTCAACCAATGACACAAAATCACTTATTCGATGCACAAAATTGGTTAAAAACCCTAATTGGATTAAAATATGCCTAGGGGGGACGAAAATGACCTAAATGTTCAACCAACGATACAAAATCATTTATTGGATACACAAGATTCGTTAAAAACCGTAATTAGATTAGAATAAGCCTATGGTGGACGAAAATGACCTAAATGTTCAACCGATGACATAAAATCATTTATTGGATGCACAAGATTGGTTAAAAACCCTAATTGGATGACAATAAGCCTAGGTAGGACGAAAATGGCCTAAATGTTCAACCAATGAAACAAAATCACTTATTGGATGCACAAGATTGCTTAAAAACCCTAATTGGATTAGAATAAGCCTATGGTGGACAAAAATGACGTAAATGTTCAACCAGTGACATAAAATCATTTATTGGATGCACAAGATTGGTTAAAAACCCTAATTGGATTAGAATAAGCCTAGGGTGGATGAAAATGACCTAAATGTTCAACCAATGACACAAAATCATTTATTGGATGCAGAAAATTGGTTAAAAACCCTAATTGGATTAAAATAAGCCTAGGGGGGACGAAAATGGCCTAAATGTTCAACCAATGATACAAAATCATTTATTGGATACACAAGATTCTTTAAAAACCGTATTTGGATTAGAATAAGCCTATGGTGGACGAAAACGACCTAAATGTTCAACCAATGACATAAAATCATTTATTGGATGCACAAGATTTGTTAAAAACCCTAATTGGATGAGAAGAAGCCTAGGTAGGACGAAAATGACCTAAATGTTCAACCAATGAAACAAAATCCCTTATTGGATGCACAAGATTGCTTTAAAAACCCTAATTGGATTAGAATAAGCCTAGGGAGGATGAAAATGACCTAAATGTTCAACCAATGAAACAAAATCACTTATTTGATGCACAAGATTGCTTAAAAACCCTAATTGGATTAGAATAAGCCTAGGGAGGATGAAAATTACCTAAATGTTCAACCAATGACACAAAATCCCTTATTGGATGCACAAGAATGGTCAAAAACCCTAATTAGATTAGAGTAAGCCTAAGGAGGATGAAAATGACCTACATGTTCAAACAATGACACAAAATCACTTATTGGATGCACAAGATTGGTTAAAAACCGTAATTAGATTAAAATTAGCCTAAGGAGGATGAAAATGACCTAAATGCTCAACCAATGACACAAAATCACTTATTGGATGCACCAGAACGGTCAAAAACCCTAATTGGATTAGAATAAACCTAGGGAGGACCAAAAGGACCTAAATGTTCAACCAATGAAACAAAATCACTTATTTGATGCACAAGATTCGTTAAAAACCTTAATTAGATTAGAATAAGCCTAAGGTGGACGAATATGACCTAAATGTTCAACCAATGACATAAAATCATTTCTTGGATGCACAAGATTGGATAAAAACCCTAATTGGATTAGAATAAGCCTAGGGTGGATGAAAATGACCTAAATGTTCAACCAATGACACAAAATCACTTATTGGATGCACAAGATTCGTTAAAAACCGTAATTGGATTAGAATAAGCCTATGGTGGACGAAAATGACCTAAATGTTCAACCAATGACATAAAATCATTTATTGGATGAACAAGATTGGTTAAAAACCCTAATTGGATTAGAATAAGCCTAGGGTGGATGAAAATGACCTAAATGTTCAACCAATGACACAAAATCACTTATTCGATGCACAAAATTGGTTAAAAACCCTAATTGGATTAAAATATGCCTAGGGGGGACGAAAATGACCTAAATGTTCAACCAATGACATAAAATCATTTATTGGATGCACAAGATTGGTTAAAAACCCTAATTGGATGAGAAGAAGCCTAGGTAGGACGAAAATGACCTAAATGTTCAACCAATGAAACAAAATCACTTATTGGATGCACAAGATTGCTTAAAAACCCTAATTAGATTAGACTAAGCCTAGGGAGGATGAAAATGACCTAAATGTTCAACCAATGACACAAAATCACTTATTGGATGCACAAGAATGGTCAAAAACCCTAATTGGATTAGAATAAGCCTAAGGAGGATGAAAATGACCTACATGTTCAAACAATGACAAAAAATCACTTATTGGATGCACAAGATTGGTTAAAAACCGTAAATGGATTAGAATAAGCCTAAGGAGGATGAAAATGACCTAAATGTTCAACCAATGACACAAAATCACTTATTGGATGCACAAGCACGGTTAAAAACCCTAATTGGATTAGAATAAGCCTAGGGAGGATGAAAATGACTTAAATGTTCAACCAATGAAACAAAATCACTTATTTGATGCTCAAGATTGCTTAAAAACCCTAATTGGATTAGAATAAGCCTAGGGAGGATGAAAATGACCTAAATGTTCAACCAATGACACAAAATCACTTATTGGATGCACAAGAATGGTCAAAAACCCTAATTGGATTAGAGTAAGCCTAAGGAGGATGAAAATGACCTACATGTTCAAACAATGACACAAAATCACTTATTGGATGCACAAGATTGGTTAAAAACCGTAATTAGATTAAAATTAGCCTAAGGAGGATGAAAATGACCTAAATGCTCAACCAATGACACAAAATCACTTATTGGATGCACAAGAACGGTCAAAAACCCTAATTGGATTAGAATAAACCTAGGGAGGACCAAAAGGACCTAAATGTTCAACCAATGAAACAAAATCACTTATTTGATGCACAAGATTCGTTAAAAACCATAATTAGATTAGAATAAGCCTAAGGTGAACGACAATGACCTAAATGTTCAACCAATGACATAAAATCATTTCTTGGATGCACAAGATTGGATAAAAACCCTAATTGGATTAGAATAAGCCTAGGGTGGATGAAAATGACCTAAATGTTCAACCAATGACACAAAATCACTTATTGGATGCACAAGATTCGTTAAAAACAGTAATTGGATTAGAATAAGCCTATGGTGGACGAAAATGACCTAAATGTTCAACCAATGACATAAAATCATTTATTGGATGAACAAGATTGGTTAAAAACCCTAATTGGATTAGAATAAGCCTAGGGTGGATGAAAATGACCTAAATGTTCAACCAATGACACAAAATCACTTATTCGATGCACAATATTGGTTAAAAACCCTAATTGGATTAAAATATGCCTAGGGGGGACGAAAATGACCTAAATGTTCAACCAACGATACAAAATCATTTATTGGATACACAAGATTCGTTAAAAACCATAATTAGATTAGAATAAGCCTAAGGTGGACGAATATGACCTAAATGTTCAACCAATGACATAAAATCATTTCTTGGATGCACAAGATTGGTTAAAAACCCTAATTGGATTAGAATAAGCCTAGGGTGGATGAAAATGACTTAAATGTTCAACCAATGACACAAAATCACTTATTGGATGCACAAAATTGGTTAAAAACCCTAATTGGATTAAAATAAGCCTAGGGGGGACGAAAACGACCTAAATGTTCAACCAACGATACAAAATCATTTATTGGATACACAAGATTCGTTAAAAACCGTAATTGGATTAGAATAAGCCTATGGTGGACGAAAATGACCTAAATGTTCAACCGATGACATAAAATCATTTATTGGATGCACAAGATTGGTTAAAAACCCTAATTGGATGACAATAAGCCTAGGTAGGACGAAAATGACCAAAATGTTCAACCAATGAAACAAAATCACTTATTGGATGCACAAGATTGCTTAAAAACCCTAATTGGATTAGAATAAGCCTATGGTGGACGAAAATGACCTAAATGTTCAACCAATGACATAAAATCCTTTATTGGATGCACAAGATTGGTTAAAAACCCTAATTGGATTAGAATAAGCCTAGGGTGGATGAAAATGACCTAAATGTTCAACCAATGACACAAAATCATTTATTGGATGCACAAAATTGTTTAAAAACCATAATTGGATTAAAATAAGCCTAGGGGGGACGAAAATGGCCTAAATGTTCAACCAATGATACAAAATCATTTATTGGATACACAAGATTCGTTAAAAACCGTATTTCGATTAGAATAAGCCTATGGTGGACAAAAATGACCTAAATGTTCAACCAATGACATAAAATCATTTATTGGATGCACAAGATTGGTTAAAAACCCTAATTGGATGAGAAGAAGCCTAGGTAGGACGAAAATGACCTAAATGTTCAACCAATGAAACAAAATC
Source organism: Cicer chorassanicum (assembly GCA_037974735.1). Taxonomy (NCBI): domain Eukaryota; kingdom Viridiplantae; phylum Streptophyta; class Magnoliopsida; order Fabales; family Fabaceae; genus Cicer; species Cicer chorassanicum. The sequence continues at coordinate 46,181,633 of JBBPBP010009779.1, read as the reverse complement.
ACTTATTGGATGCACAAGATTGCATAAAAACCCTAATTAGATTAGACTAAGCCTAGGGAGGATGAAAATGACCTAAATGTTCAACCAATGACACAAAATTACTTATTGGATGCACAAGAATGGTCAAAAGCCCTAATTGGATTAGAATAAGCCTAAGGAGGATGAAAATGACCTACATGTTCAAACAATGACAAAAAATCACTTATTGGATGCACAAGATTGGTTAAAAACCGTAAATGGATTTGAATAAGCCTAAGGAGGATGAAAATGACCTAAATGTTCAACCAATGACACAAAATCACTTATTGGATGCACAAGAACGGTTAAAAACCCTAATTGGATTAGAATAAGCCTAGGGAGGATGAAAATGACCTAAATGTTCAACCAATGAAACAAAATCACTTATTTGATGCACAAGATTGCTTAAAAACCCTAATTGTATTAGAATAAGCCTAGGGAGGATGAAAATGACCTAAATGTTCAACCAATGACACAAAATCACTTATTGGATGCACAAGAATGGTCAAAAACCCTAATTGGATTAGAGTAAGCCTAAGGAGGATGAAATTGACCTACATGTTCAAACAATGACACAAAATCACTTATTGGATGCACAAGATTGGTTAAAAACCGTAATTGGATTAAAATTTGCCTAAGGAGGATGAAAATGACCTAAATGTTCAACCAATGACACAAAATCACTTATTGGATGCACAAGAACGGTCAAAAACCCTAATTGGATTAGAATAAACCTAGGGAGGACCAAAAGGACCTAAATGTTCAACCAATGAAACAAAATCACTTATTTGATGCACAAGATTGCTTAAAATCCCTTATTGGATTAGAAAACGCCTAGGGAGGATGAAAATGACGTTCATGTTCAACCAATGACACAATATCACTTATTGGATGCACAAAATTGGTTAAAAACCCTAATTGGATTAAAATAAGCATAGGGGGGAAAAAAATGACCTAAATTTTCAACCAATGATACAAAATCATTTTTTGGATGCACAAGATTCGTTAAAAACCGTAATTGGATTAGAATAAGCCTATGGTGGACGAAAATGACCTAAATGTTCTACCAATGACATAAAATATTTTATTGGATGAAAAAGATTGGTTAAAAACCCTAATTGGATTAGAATAAGCCTGGGGTGGATGAAAATGACCTAAATGTTCAACCAATGACACAAAATCACTTATTCGATGCACAAAATTGGTTAAAAACCCTAATTGGATTAAAATATGCCTAGGGGGGACGAAAATGACCTAAATGTTCAACCAACGATACAAAATCATTTATTGGATGCACAAGATTGCTTAAAAACCCTAATTGGATTAGAATAAGCCTATGGTGGACGAAAATGACCTAAATGTTCAACCAATAACATAAAATCATTTATTGGATGCACAAGATTGGTTAAAAACCCTAATTGGATTAGAATAAGCCTAGGGTGGATGAAAATGACCTAAATGTTCAACCAATGACACAAAATCATTTATTGGATGCACAAAATTGGTTAAAAACCCTAATTGGATTAAAATAAGCCTAGGGGGGACGAAAATGGCCTAAATGTTCAACCAATGATACAAAATCATTTATTGGATACACAAGATTCATTAAAAACCGTATTTGGATTAGAATAATCCTATGGTGGACGAAAATGACCTAAATGTTCAACCAATGACATAAAATCATTTATTGGATGCACAAGATTGGTTAAAAACCTTAATTGGATGAGAAGAAGCCTAGGTAGGACGAAAATGACCTAAATGTTCAACCAATGAAACAAAATCACTTATTGGATGAACAAGATTGCTTAAAAACCCTAATTAGATTAGAATAAGCCTAGGGAGGATGAAAATGACCTAAATGTTCAACCAATGACACAAAATAACTTATTGGATGCACAAGAATGGTCAAAAACCCTAATTGGATTAGAATAAGCCTAAGGAGGATGAAAATGACCTACGTGTTCAAACAATGACACAAAATCACTTATTGGATGCACAAGATTGGTTAAAAACCGTAATTGGATTAGAATAAGCCTAAGGAAGATGAAAATGACCTAAATGTTCAACGAATGACACAAAATCACTTATTGGATGCACAAGAACGGTCAAAAACCCTAATTGGATTAGAATAAGCCTAGGGAGGATGAAAATGACCTAAATGTTCAACCAATGAAACAAAATCACTTATTTGATGCACAAGATTGCTTAAAAACCCTAATTGGATTAGAATAAGCCTAGGGAGGATGAAAATGACCTAAATGTTCAACCAATGACACAAAATCACTTATTGGATGCACAAGAATGGTCAAAAACCCTAATTGGATTAGAGTATGCCTAAGGAGGATGAAAATGACCTACATGTTCAAACAATGACACAAAATCACTTATTGGATTCACAAGATTGGTTAAAAACCGTAATTGGATTAAAATAAGCCTAAAGAGGATGAAAATGGCCTAAATGTTCAACCAATGACACAAAATCACTTATTGGATGCACAAGAACAGTCAAAAACCCTAATTGGATTAGAATAAACCTAGGGAGGACGAAAATGACCTAAATGTTCAACCAATGAAAGAAAATCACTTATTTGATGCACAAGATTGCTTAAAATCCCTTATTGGATTAGAAAACGCCTAGGGAGGATGAAAATGACGTACATGTTCAACCAATGACACAAAATCACTTATTGGATGCACAAAATTCGTTAAAAACTGTAATTGGATTAGAATAAGCCTATGGTGGACGGAAATGATCTAAATGTTCAACCAACGACATAAAATCATTTATTGGATGAACAAGATTGGTTAAAAACCCTATTTGGATTAGAATAAGCCTAGGGTGGATGAAAATGACCTAAATGTTCAACCAATGACACAAAATCACTTATTCGATGCAAAAAATTGGTTAAAAACCCTAATTGGATTAAAATAAGCCTAGGGGGGACGAAAATGACCTAAATGTTCAACCAACGATACAAAATCATTTTTTGGATACACAAGATTCGTTAAAAACCGTAATTAGATTAGAATAAGCCTATGGTGGACGAATATGACCTAAATGTTCAACCAAGGACATAAAATCATTTCTTGGATGCACAAGATTGGTTAAAAACCCTAATTGGATTAGAATAAGCATAGGGTGGATGAAAATGACCTAAATGTTCAACCAATGACAGAAAATACCTTATGGGATGCACAAAATTGGTTAAAAACCCTAATTGGATTAAATTAAGCCTAGGGGAACGAAAATGACCTAAATGTTCAACCAACGATACAAAATCATTTATTATATACACAAGATTTGTTAAAAACCGTAATTGGATTAGAATAAGCCTATGGTGGACGAAAATGACCTAAATGTTCAACCAATGACATAAAATCATTTATTGGATCACAAGATTGGTTAAAAACCCTAATTGGATTAGAATAAGCCTAAGGAGGATTAAAATGACCTAAATGTTCAACCAATGACACAAAATCACTTATTGGATGCACAAGAACGGTCGAAAACCCTAATTGGATTAGAATAGGCCTAGGAAGGATGAAAATGACCTAAATGTTCAACCAATGAAACAAAATCACTTATTTGATGCACAAGATTGCTTAAAAACCCTAATTGGATTAGAATAAGCCTAGGGAGGATGAAAATGACCTAAATGTTCAACCAATGACACAAAATCACTTATTGGATGCACAAGAATGGTCAAAAACCCTAATTGGATTAGAGTATGCCTAAGGAGGATGAAAATGACCTACATGTTCAAACAATGACACAAAATCACTTATTGGATTCACAAGATTGGTTAAAAACCGTAATTGGATTAAAATAAGCCTAAAGAGGATGAAAATGGCCTAAATGTTCAACCAATGACACAAAATCACTTATTGGATGCACAAGAACAGTCAAAAACCCTAATTGGATTAGAATAAACCTAGGGAGGACGAAAATGACCTAAATGTTCAACCAATGAAAGAAAATCACTTATTTGATGCACAAGATTGCTTAAAATCCCTTATTGGATTAGAAAACGCCTAGGGAGGATGAAAATGACGTACATGTTCAACCAATGACACAAAATCACTTATTGGATGCACAAAATTCGTTAAAAACTGTAATTGGATTAGAATAAGCCTATGGTGGACGGAAATGATCTAAATGTTCAACCAACGACATAAAATCATTTATTGGATGAACAAGATTGGTTAAAAACCCTATTTGGATTAGAATAAGCCTAGGGTGGATGAAAATGACCTAAATGTTCAACCAATGACACAAAATCACTTATTCGATGCAAAAAATTGGTTAAAAACCCTAATTGGATTAAAATAAGCCTAGGGGGGACGAAAATGACCTAAATGTTCAACCAACGATACAAAATCATTTTTTGGATACACAAGATTCGTTAAAAACCGTAATTAGATTAGAATAAGCCTATGGTGGACGAATATGACCTAAATGTTCAACCAAGGACATAAAATCATTTCTTGGATGCACAAGATTGGTTAAAAACCCTAATTGGATTAGAATAAGCATAGGGTGGATGAAAATGACCTAAATGTTCAACCAATGACAGAAAATACCTTATGGGATGCACAAAATTGGTTAAAAACCCTAATTGGATTAAATTAAGCCTAGGGGAACGAAAATGACCTAAATGTTCAACCAACGATACAAAATCATTTATTATATACACAAGATTTGTTAAAAACCGTAATTGGATTAGAATAAGCCTATGGTGGACGAAAATGACCTAAATGTTCAACCAATGACATAAAATCATTTATTGGATCACAAGATTGGTTAAAAACCCTAATTGGATTAGAATAAGCCTAAGGAGGATGAAAATGACCTAAATGTTCAACCAATGACACAAAATCACTTATTGGATGCACAAGAACGGTCGAAAACCCTAATTGGATTAGAATAGGCCTAGGAAGGATGAAAATGACCTAAATGTTCAACCAATGAAACAAAATCACTTATTTGATGCACAAGATTGCTTAAAAACCCTAATTGGATTAGAATAAGCCTAGGGAGGATGAAAATGACCTAAATGTTCAACCAATGACACAAAATCACTTATTGGATGCACAAGAATGGTCAAAAACCCTAATTGGATTAGAGTAAGCCTAAGGAGGATGAAAATGACCTACATGTTCAAACAATGACACAAAATCACTTATTGGATGCACAAGATTGGTTAAAAACCGTAATTAGATTAAAATTAGCCTAAGGAGGATGAAAATGACCTAAATGCTCAACCAATGACACAAAATCACTTATTGGATGCACAAGAACGGTCAAAAACCCTAATTGGATTAGAATAAACCTAGGGAGGACCAAAAGGACCTAAATGTTCAACCAATGAAACAAAATCACTTATTTGATGCACAAGATTCGTTAAAAACCATAATTAGATTAGAATAAGCCTAAGGTGAACGACAATGACCTAAATGTTCAACCAATGACATAAAATCATTTCTTGGATGCACAAGATTGGATAAAAACCCTAATTGGATTAGAATAAGCCTAGGGTGGATGAAAATGACCTAAATGTTCAACCAATGACACAAAATCACTTATTGGATGCACAAGATTCGTTAAAAACCGTAATTGGATTAGAATAAGCCTATGGTGGACGAAAATGACCTAAATGTTCAACCAATGACATAAAATCATTTATTGGATGAACAAGATTGGTTAAAAACCCTAATTGGATTAGAATAAGCCTAGGGTGGATGAAAATGACCTAAATGTTCAACCAATGACACAAAATCACTTATTCGATGCACAAAATTGGTTAAAAACCCTAATTGGATTAAAATATGCCTAGGGGGGACGAAAATGACCTAAATGTTCAACCAACGATACAAAATCATTTATTGGATACACAAGATTCGTTAAAAACCGTAATTAGATTAGAATAAGCCTATGGTGGACGAAAATGACCTAAATGTTCAACCGATGACATAAAATCATTTATTGGATGCACAAGATTGGTTAAAAACCCTAATTGGATGACAATAAGCCTAGGTAGGACGAAAATGACCAAAATGTTCAACCAATGAAACAAAATCACTTATTGGATGCACAAGATTGCTTAAAAACCCTAATTGGATTAGAATAAGCCTATGGTGGACGAAAATGACCTAAATGTTCAACCAATGACATAAAATCCTTTATTGGATGCACAAGATTGGTTAAAAACCCTAATTGGATTAGAATAAGCCTAGGGTGGATGAAAATGACCTAAATGTTCAACCAATGACACAAAATCATTTATTGGATGCACAAAATTGTTTAAAAACCATAATTGGATTAAAATAAGCCTAGGGGGGACGAAAATGGCCTAAATGTTCAACCAATGATACAAAATCATTTATTGGATACACAAGATTCGTTAAAAACCGTATTTCGATTAGAATAAGCCTATGGTGGACAAAAATGACCTAAATGTTCAACCAATGACATAAAATCATTTATTGGATGCACAAGATTGGTTAAAAACCCTAATTGGATGAGAAGAAGCCTAGGTAGGACGAAAATGACCTAAATGTTCAACCAATGAAACAAAATCACTTATTGGATGCACAAGATTGCTTAAAAACCCTAATTAGATTAGACTAAGCCTAGGGAGGATGAAAATGACCTAAATGTTCAACCAATGACACAAAATCACTTATTGGATGCACAAGAATGGTCAAAAACCCTAATTGGATTAGAATAAGCCTAAGGAGGATGAAAATGACCTACATGTTCAAACAGTGACACAAAATCACTTATTGGATGCACAAGATTGGTTAAAAACCATAATTGGATTAGAATAAGCCTAAGGAGGATGAAAATGACCTAAATGTTCAACCAATGACACAAAACCACTTATTGGATGCACAAGAACGGTCAAAAACCCTAATTTGATTAGAATAAGCCTAGGGAGGACGAAAATGACCTAAATGTTCAACCAATGAAACAAAATTATATATTGGATGCACAAAATTGCTTAAAATCCCTTATTGGATTAGAAAACGCCTAGGGAGGATGAAAATGACGTACATGTTCAACCAATGACACAAAATCACTTATTGGATGCACAAAATTAGTTAAAAACCCTAATTAGATTAAAATAAGCCTAGGGGGGACGAAAATGACCTAAATGTTTAACCAATGTTACAAAATCATTTTTTGGATGCACAAGATTCGTTAAAAACCGTAATTGGATTAGAATAAGCCTATGGTGGATGAAAAAGACCTAAATGTTCAACCAATGACATAAAATCATTTATTCGATGAACAAGATTGGTTAAAAACCCTAATTGGATTAGAATAAGCCTAGGGTGGATGAAAATGACCTAAATGTTCAACCAATGGTACAAAATCATTTATTGGATACACAAGATTGGTTAAAACCGTAATTAGATTAGAATAAGCCTATGGTGGACGAATATGACCTAAATGTTCAACCAATGACATAAAATCATTTCATGGATGCTCAAGATTGGTTAAAAACCATAATTGGATGAGAATAAGCCTAGGTAGGACGAAAATGACCTAAATGTTCAACCAATGAAACAAAATCACTTATTGGATGCACAAGATTGCTTAAAAACCCTAATTGGATTAGAATAAGCCTAGGGAGGATTAAAATGACCTAAATGTTCAACCAATGACACAAAATTACTTATTGGATGCACAAGAATGGTCAAAAACCCTAATAGGATTAGAATAAGCCTAGGGAGGACGAAAATGACGTACATGTTCAACCAATGACACAAAATCAATTATCGGAAGCACAAGATTGGTTAAAAACCGTACTTGGATTAGCATAAGCCTAAGGAGGATGAAAATGACCTAAATGTTCAACCAATGACAAAAAATCACTTATTTGATGCACAAGATTGGTTAAAAACCCTAATTGGATTAGAATGAGCCTAGGTTGGATGAAAATGACCTAAATGCTCAACCAATGACACAAAATCACTTATTGGATGCACAAAGTTGATCAAAAACCCTAATTGGTTAGAATAAGCCTAAGGAGGACGAAAATGACCTAAATGTTCAACCAATGGCACAAAATCACTAATTGGATGTACAAGATTAGTTAAAAACCCTAATTAGATTAAAATAAGCCTAGGGAGGACGAAAATGATCTAAATGTTAAACCAATGACACAAAATAAATTATTGGATGCACAAGATTGGTTAAAAACCCTAATTGGATTAGAATAAGCCTAGGGTGAATGACAATGACCTAAATGTTCATTCAATAACATAAAATCAATTATTGGATGCACAAATTTGGTTAAAAACCCAAATTGGATTAGAATAAGTCTAGGGAGGATAAAAATGACCTAAATGTTCAACCAATTACACAAAATCACTTATTAAATGCACAAGATTGGTAAAAAACCATAATTGGATTACAATAAGCCTATGGAGACCTATATGTTCAACTAACGACACAAAATCACTTATTGGATGCACAAGATTTGTTAAAAACCATAATTGGATTAGAATTAGCCTAGGGAGGACGAAAATTACCTAAATGGTCAACCAATGACACAAAATCACTTATTGGACACACTAGATTGTTAAAAACCCTAATTGGATTAGAATAAGCCTAGGGTGGATGAAAATGACCTAAATAATCAACCAATGACACAAAATCACTTATTGGATGCACAAAATTGGTCAAAAACCCTAAATGGATTAGAATAAGCCTAAGGAGGACGAAAATGATCTAAATGTTCAATCAATGGCACAAAATCACTAATTGGATGTACAAGATTGGTTAAAAACCCTAATTAGATTAAAATAAGCCTAGGGAGGATGAAAATGACCTAAATGTTAAACCAATGACACAAAATAAATTATTGGCTGCACAATATTGGATAAAAACCCTAATTGGATTAGAATAAGCCTAGGGTGGATGAAAATGACCTAAATGTTCATTCAATGACACAAAATCACTTATTGGATGCACAAGATTGGTTAAAAACCATAATTGGATTACAATAAGTCTAGGGAGATTTAAATTATCAACTAACGACACAAAATCACTTATTGGAGGCACAAGATTGGTTAAAACCCATAATCGGAATAAAATTAGCCTAGGGAGGACGAAAATGACCTAAATGCTCAACCAACGACACTAAATCACTTATTGGACACACAAGATTGTTAAAAACCTTCATTGGATTGGAATAAGCCTAGGGAGGACAAAAATGACCTAAATGTTCAATCGATGACACAAAATCACTTATTGGATGCACAAGATTTGTTGAAAACCCTAATTGGATTAGAATAAGCCTAGGGTGGATGAAAATGACTTAAATTTTCAACCAATGACACAAAATCACTTATTGGATGCACAAAATTGGTTAAAAACCCTAATTGGATTATAATAAGCCTAGGGTGGATGAAAATGACCTAAATGTTCAACCAATGACACAAAATCATTTATTGGATGCACAAAATTGGTTAAAAACCATAATTGGATTAAAATAAGCCTAGGGGGGACGAAAATGGGCTAAATGTTCAACCAATGATACAAAATCATTTATTGGATACACAAGATTCGTTAAAAACCGTATTTCGATTAGAATAAGCCTATGGTGGACAAAAATGACCTAAATGTTCAACCAATGACATAAAATCATTTATTGGATGCACAAGATTGGTTAAAAACCCTAATTGGATGAGAAGAAGCCTAGGTAGGACGAAAATGACCTAAATGTTCAACCAATGAAACAAAATCACTTATTGGATGCACAAGATTGCTTAAAAACCCTAATTAGATTAGACTAAGCCTAGGGAGGATGAAAATGACCTAAATGTTCAACCAATGACACAAAATCACTTATTGGATGCACAAGAATGGTCAAAAGCCCTAATTGGATTAGAATAAGCCTAAGGAGGATGAAAATGACCTACATGTTCAAACAATGACAAAAAATCACTTATTGGATGCACAAGATTGGTTAAAAACCGTAAATGGATTAGAATAAGCCTAAGGAGGATGAAAATGACCTAAATGTTCAACCAATGACACAAAATCACTTATTGGATGCACAAGAACGGTTAAAAACCCTAATTGGATTAGAATAAGCCTAGGGAGGATGAAAATGACCTAAATGTTCAACCAATGAAACAAAATCACTTATTTGATGCACAAGATTGCTTAAAAACCCTAATTGTATTAGAATAAGCCTAGGGAGGATGAAAATGACCTAAATGTTCAACCAATGACACAAAATCACTTATTGGATGCACAAGAATGGTCAAAAACCCTAATTGGATTAGAGTAAGCCTAAGGAGGATGAAATTGACCTACATGTTCAAACAATGACACAAAATCACTTATTGGATGCACAAGATTGGTTAAAAACCGTAATTGGATTAAAATTAGCCTAAGGAGGATGAAAATGACCTAAATGTTCAACCAATGACACAAAATCACTTATTGGATGCACAAGAACGGTCAAAAACCCTAATTGGATTAGAATAAACCTAGGGAGGACCAAAAGGACCTAAATGTTCAACCAATGAAACAAAATCACTTATTTGATGCACAAGATTGCTTAAAATCCCTTATTGGATTAGAAAACGCCTAGGGAGGATGAAAATGACGTTCATGTTCAACCAATGACACAATATCACTTATTGGATGCACAAAATTGGTTAAAAACCCTAATTGGATTAAAATAAGCATCGGGGGGACAAAAATGACCTAAATTTTCAACCAATGATACAAAATCATTTTTTGGATGCACAAGATTCGTTAAAAACCGTAATTGGATTAGAATAAGCCTATGGTGGACGAAAATGACCTAAATGTTCAACCAATGACATAAAATATTTTATTGGATGAAAAAGATTGGTTAAAAACCCTAATTGGATTAGAATATGCCTGGGGTGGATGAAAATGACCTAAATGTTCAACCAATGACACAAAATCACTTATTCGATGCACAAAATTGGTTAAAAACCCTAATTGGATTAAAATAAGCCTAGGGGGGACGAAAATGACCTAAATGTTCAACCAACGATACAAAATCATTTTTTGGATACACAAGATTCGTTAAAAACCGTAATTAGATTAGAATAAGCCTATGGTGGACGAATATGACCTAAATGTTCAACCAAGGACATAAAATCATTTCTTGGATGCACAAGATTGGTTAAAAACCCTAATTGGATTAGAATAAGCATAGGGTGGATGAAAATGACCTAAATGTTCAACCAATGACAGAAAATACCTTATGGGATGCACAAAATTGGTTAAAAACCCTAATTGGATTAAATTAAGCCTAGGGGAACGAAAATGACCTAAATGTTCAACCAATGACACAAAATCACTTATTGGATGCACAAGAACAGTCAAAAACCCTAATTGGATTAGAATAAACCTAGGGAGGACGAAAATGACCTAAATGTTCAACCAATGAAAGAAAATCACTTATTTGATGCACAAGATTGCTTAAAATCCCTTATTGGATTAGAAAACGCCTAGGGAGGATGAAAATGACGTACATGTTCAACCAATGACACAAAATCACTTATTGGATGCACAAAATTCGTTAAAAACTGTAATTGGATTAGAATAAGCCTATGGTGGACGGAAATGATCTAAATGTTCAACCAACGACATAAAATCATTTATTGGATGAACAAGATTGGTTAAAAACCCTATTTGGATTAGAATAAGCCTAGGGTGGATGAAAATGACCTAAATGTTCAACCAATGACACAAAATCACTTATTCGATGCAAAAAATTGGTTAAAAACCCTAATTGGATTAAAATAAGCCTAGGGGGGACGAAAATGACCTAAATGTTCAACCAACGATACAAAATCATTTTTTGGATACACAAGATTCGTTAAAAACCGTAATTAGATTAGAATAAGCCTATGGTGGACGAATATGACCTAAATGTTCAACCAAGGACATAAAATCATTTCTTGGATGCACAAGATTGGTTAAAAACCCTAATTGGATTAGAATAAGCATAGGGTGGATGAAAATGACCTAAATGTTCAACCAATGACAGAAAATACCTTATGGGATGCACAAAATTGGTTAAAAACCCTAATTGGATTAAATTAAGCCTAGGGGAACGAAAATGACCTAAATGTTCAACCAACGATACAAAATCATTTATTATATACACAAGATTTGTTAAAAACCGTAATTGGATTAGAATAAGCCTATGGTGGACGAAAATGACCTAAATGTTCAACCAATGACATAAAATCATTTATTGGATCACAAGATTGGTTAAAAACCCTAATTGGATTAGAATAAGCCTAAGGAGGATTAAAATGACCTAAATGTTCAACCAATGACACAAAATCACTTATTGGATGCACAAGAACGGTCGAAAACCCTAATTGGATTAGAATAGGCCTAGGAAGGATGAAAATGACCTAAATGTTCAACCAATGAAACAAAATCACTTATTTGATGCACAAGATTGCTTAAAAACCCTAATTGGATTAGAATAAGCCTAGGGAGGATGAAAATGACCTAAATGTTCAACCAATGACACAAAATCACTTATTGGATGCACAAGAATGGTCAAAAACCCTAATTGGATTAGAATAAGCCTAAGGAGGATGAAAATGACCTACATGTTCAAACAGTGACACAAAATCACTTATTGGATGCACAAGATTGGTTAAAAACCATAATTGGATTAGAATAAGCCTAAGGAGGATGAAAATGACCTAAATGTTCAACCAATGACACAAAACCACTTATTGGATGCACAAGAACGGTCAAAAACCCTAATTTGATTAGAATAAGCCTAGGGAGGACGAAAATGACCTAAATGTTCAACCAATGAAACAAAATTATATATTGGATGCACAAAATTGCTTAAAATCCCTTATTGGATTAGAAAACGCCTAGGGAGGATGAAAATGACGTACATGTTCAACCAATGACACAAAATCACTTATTGGATGCACAAAATTAGTTAAAAACCCTAATTAGATTAAAATAAGCCTAGGGGGGACGAAAATGACCTAAATGTTTAACCAATGTTACAAAATCATTTTTTGGATGCACAAGATTCGTTAAAAACCGTAATTGGATTAGAATAAGCCTAGGGTGGATGAAAATGACCTAAATGTTCAACCAATGGTACAAAATCATTTATTGGATACACAAGATTGGTTAAAACCGTAATTAGATTAGAATAAGCCTATGGTGGACGAATATGACCTAAATGTTCAACCAATGACATAAAATCATTTCATGGATGCACAAGATTGGTTAAAAACCATAATTGGATGAGAATAAGCCTAGGTAGGACGAAAATGACCTAAATGTTCAACCAATGAAACAAAATCACTTATTGGATGCACAAGATTGCTTAAAAACCCTAATTGGATTAGAATAAGCCTAGGGAGGATTAAAATGACCTAAATGTTCAACCAATGACACAAAATCACTTATTGGATGCACAAGAATGGTCAAAAACCCTAATAGGATTAGAATAAGCCTAGGGAGGATGAAAATGACGTACATGTTCAACCAATGACACAAAATCAATTATCGGAAGCACAAGATTGGTTAAAAACCGTAATTGGATTAGCATAAGCCTAAGGAGGATGAAAATGACCTAAATGTTCAACCAATGACAAAAAATCACTTATTTGATGCACAAGATTGGTTAAAAACCCTAATTGGATTAGAATGAGCCTAGGTTGGATGAAAATGACCTAAATGCTCAACCAATGACACAAAATCACTTATTGGATGCACAAAGTTGATCAAAAACCCTAATTGGTTAGAATAAGCCTAAGGAGGACGAAAATGACCTAAATGTTCAACCAATGGCACAAAATCACTAATTGGATGTACAAGATTAGTTAAAAACCCTAATTAGATTAAAATAAGCCTAGGGAGGACGAAAATGATCTAAATGTTAAACCAATGACACAAAATGAATTATTGGATGCACAAGATTGGTTAAAAACCCTAATTGGATTAGAATAAGCCTAGGGTGAATGACAATGACCTAAATGTTCATTCAATAACATAAAATCAATTATTGGATGCACAAATTTGGTTAAAAACCCAAATTGGATTAGAATAAGTCTAGGGAGGATAAAAATGACCTAAATGTTCAACCAATTACACAAAATCACTTATTGGATGCACAAGATTGGTTAAAAACCATAATTGGATTACAATAAGCCTATGGAGACCTATATGTTCAACTAACGACACAAAATCACTTATTGGATGCACAAGATTTGTTAAAAACCATAATTGGATTAGAATTAGCCTAGGGAGGACGAAAATGACCTAAATGGTCAACCAATGACACAAAATCACTTATTGGACACACTAGATTGTTAAAAACCTTAATTGGATTAGAATAAGCCTAGGGAGAACGAAAATGACCTAAATAATCAACCAATGACACAAAATAAATTATTGGCTGCACAATATTGGATAAAAACCCTAATTGGATTAGAATAAGCCTAGGGTGGATGAAAATGACCTAAATGTTCATTCAATGACACAAAATCACTTATTGGATGCACAAGATTGGTTAAAAACCATAATTGGATTACAATAAGCCTAGGGAGATTTAAATTATCAACTAACGACACAAAATCACTTATTGGATGCACAAGATTGGTTAAAACCCATAATCGGAATAAAATTAGCCTAGGGAGGACGAAAATGACTTAAATGGTCAACCAACGACACTAAATCACTTATTGGACACACAAGATTGTTAAAAACCTTCATTGGATTGGAATAAGCCTAGGGAGGACAAAAATGACCTAAATGTTCAATCGATGACACAAAATCACTTATTGGATGCACAAGATTTGTTGAAAACCCTAATTGGATTAGAATAAGCCTAGGGTGGATGAAAATGACTTAAATTTTCAACCAATGACACAAAATCACTTATTGGATGCACAAAATTGGTTAAAAACCCTAATTGGATTATAATAAGCCTAGGGTGGATGAAAATGACCTAAATGTTCAACCAATGACACAAAATCATTTATTGGATGCACAAAATTGGTTAAAAACCATAATTGGATTAAAATAAGCCTAGGGGGGACGAAAATGGGCTAAATGTTCAACCAATGATACAAAATCATTTATTGGATACACAAGATTCGTTAAAAACCGTATTTCGATTAGAATAAGCCTATGGTGGACAAAAATGACCTAAATGTTCAACCAATGACATAAAATCATTTATTGGATGCACAAGATTGGTTAAAAACCCTAATTGGATGAGAAGAAGCCTAGGTAGGACGAAAATGACCTAAATGTTCAACCAATGAAACAAAATCACTTATTGGATGCACAAGATTGCTTAAAAACCCTAATTAGATTAGACTAAGCCTAGGGAGGATGAAAATGACCTAAATGTTCAACCAATGACACAAAATCACTTATTGGATGCACAAGAATGGTCAAAAGCCCTAATTGGATTAGAATAAGCCTAAGGAGGATGAAAATGACCTACATGTTCAAACAATGACAAAAAATCACTTATTGGATGCACAAGATTGGTTAAAAACCGTAAATGGATTAGAATAAGCCTAAGGAGGATGAAAATGACCTAAATGTTCAACCAATGACACAAAATCACTTATTGGATGCACAAGAACGGTTAAAAACCCTAATTGGATTAGAATAAGCCTAGGGAGGATGAAAATGACCTAAATGTTCAACCAATGAAACAAAATCACTTATTTGATGCACAAGATTGCTTAAAAACCCTAATTGTATTAGAATAAGCCTAGGGAGGATGAAAATGACCTAAATGTTCAACCAATGACACAAAATCACTTATTGGATGCACAAGAATGGTCAAAAACCCTAATTGGATTAGAGTAAGCCTAAGGAGGATGAAATTGACCTACATGTTCAAACAATGACACAAAATCACTTATTGGATGCACAAGATTGGTTAAAAACCGTAATTGGATTAAAATTAGCCTAAGGAGGATGAAAATGACCTAAATGTTCAACCAATGACACAAAATCACTTATTGGATGCACAAGAACGGTCAAAAACCCTAATTGGATTAGAATAAACCTAGGGAGGACCAAAAGGACCTAAATGTTCAACCAATGAAACAAAATCACTTATTTGATGCACAAGATTGCTTAAAATCCCTTATTGGATTAGAAAACGCCTAGGGAGGATGAAAATGACGTTCATGTTCAACCAATGACACAATATCACTTATTGGATGCACAAAATTGGTTAAAAACCCTAATTGGATTAAAATAAGCATCGGGGGGACAAAAATGACCTAAATTTTCAACCAATGATACAAAATCATTTTTTGGATGCACAAGATTCGTTAAAAACCGTAATTGGATTAGAATAAGCCTATGGTGGACGAAAATGACCTAAATGTTCAACCAATGACATAAAATATTTTATTGGATGAAAAAGATTGGTTAAAAACCCTAATTGGATTAGAATATGCCTGGGGTGGATGAAAATGACCTAAATGTTCAACCAATGACACAAAATCACTTATTCGATGCACAAAATTGGTTAAAAACCCTAATTGGATTAAAATAAGCCTAGGGGGGACGAAAATGACCTAAATGTTCAACCAACGATACAAAATCATTTTTTGGATACACAAGATTCGTTAAAAACCGTAATTAGATTAGAATAAGCCTATGGTGGACGAATATGACCTAAATGTTCAACCAAGGACATAAAATCATTTCTTGGATGCACAAGATTGGTTAAAAACCCTAATTGGATTAGAATAAGCATAGGGTGGATGAAAATGACCTAAATGTTCAACCAATGACAGAAAATACCTTATGGGATGCACAAAATTGGTTAAAAACCCTAATTGGATTAAATTAAGCCTAGGGGAACGAAAATGACCTAAATGTTCAACCAACGATACAAAATCATTTATTATATACACAAGATTTGTTAAAAACCGTAATTGGATTAGAATAAGCCTATGGTGGACGAAAATGACCTAAATGTTCAACCAATGACATAAAATCATTTATTGGATCACAAGATTGGTTAAAAACCCTAATTGGATTAGAATAAGCCTAAGGAGGATTAAAATGACCTAAATGTTCAACCAATGACACAAAATCACTTATTGGATGCACAAGAACGGTCGAAAACCCTAATTGGATTAGAATAGGCCTAGGAAGGATGAAAATGACCTAAATGTTCAACCAATGAAACAAAATCACTTATTTGATGCACAAGATTGCTTAAAAACCCTAATTGGATTAGAATAAGCCTAGGGAGGATGAAAATGACCTAAATGTTCAACCAATGACACAAAATCACTTATTGGATGCACAAGAATGGTCAAAAACCCTAATTGGATTAGAGTAAGCCTAAGGAGGATGAAAATGACCTACATGTTCAAACAATGACACAAAATCACTTATTGGATGCACAAGATTGGTTAAAAACCGTAATTAGATTAAAATTAGCCTAAGGAGGATGAAAATGACCTAAATGCTCAACCAATGACACAAAATCACTTATTGGATGCACAAGAACGGTCAAAAACCCTAATTGGATTAGAATAAACCTAGGGAGGACCAAAAGGACCTAAATGTTCAACCAATGAAACAAAATCACTTATTTGATGCACAAGATTCGTTAAAAACCATAATTAGATTAGAATAAGCCTAAGGTGAACGACAATGACCTAAATGTTCAACCAATGACATAAAATCATTTCTTGGATGCACAAGATTGGATAAAAACCCTAATTGGATTAGAATAAGCCTAGGGTGGATGAAAATGACCTAAATGTTCAACCAATGACACAAAATCACTTATTGGATGCACAAGATTCGTTAAAAACCGTAATTGGATTAGAATAAGCCTATGGTGGACGAAAATGACCTAAATGTTCAACCAATGACATAAAATCATTTATTGGATGAACAAGATTGGTTAAAAACCCTAATTGGATTAGAATAAGCCTAGGGTGGATGAAAATGACCTAAATGTTCAACCAATGACACAAAATCACTTATTCGATGCACAAAATTGGTTAAAAACCCTAATTGGATTAAAATATGCCTAGGGGGGACGAAAATGACCTAAATGTTCAACCAACGATACAAAATCATTTATTGGATACACAAGATTCGTTAAAAACCGTAATTAGATTAGAATAAGCCTATGGTGGACGAAAATGACCTAAATGTTCAACCGATGACATAAAATCATTTATTGGATGCACAAGATTGGTTAAAAACCCTAATTGGATGACAATAAGCCTAGGTAGGACGAAAATGACCAAAATGTTCAACCAATGAAACAAAATCACTTATTGGATGCACAAGATTGCTTAAAAACCCTAATTGGATTAGAATAAGCCTATGGTGGACGAAAATGACCTAAATGTTCAACCAATGACATAAAATCCTTTATTGGATGCACAAGATTGGTTAAAAACCCTAATTGGATTAGAATAAGCCTAGGGTGGATGAAAATGACCTAAATGTTCAACCAATGACACAAAATCATTTATTGGATGCACAAAATTGTTTAAAAACCATAATTGGATTAAAATAAGCCTAGGGGGGACGAAAATGGCCTAAATGTTCAACCAATGATACAAAATCATTTATTGGATACACAAGATTCGTTAAAAACCGTATTTCGATTAGAATAAGCCTATGGTGGACAAAAATGACCTAAATGTTCAACCAATGACATAAAATCATTTATTGGATGCACAAGATTGGTTAAAAACCCTAATTGGATGAGAAGAAGCCTAGGTAGGACGAAAATGACCTAAATGTTCAACCAATGAAACAAAATCACTTATTGGATGCACAAGATTGCTTAAAAACCCTAATTAGATTAGACTAAGCCTAGGGAGGATGAAAATGACCTAAATGTTCAACCAATGACACAAAATCACTTATTGGATGCACAAGAATGGTCAAAAGCCCTAATTGGATTAGAATAAGCCTAAGGAGGATGAAAATGACCTACATGTTCAAACAATGACAAAAAATCACTTATTGGATGCACAAGATTGGTTAAAAACCGTAAATGGATTAGAATAAGCCTAAGGAGGATGAAAATGACCTAAATGTTCAACCAATGACACAAAATCACTTATTGGATGCACAAGAACGGTTAAAAACCCTAATTGGATTAGAATAAGCCTAGGGAGGATGAAAATGACCTAAATGTTCAACCAATGAAACAAAATCACTTATTTGATGCACAAGATTGCTTAAAAACCCTAATTGTATTAGAATAAGCCTAGGGAGGATGAAAATGACCTAAATGTTCAACCAATGACACAAAATCACTTATTGGATGCACAAGAATGGTCAAAAACCCTAATTGGATTAGAGTAAGCCTAAGGAGGATGAAATTGACCTACATGTTCAAACAATGACACAAAATCACTTATTGGATGCACAAGATTGGTTAAAAACCGTAATTGGATTAAAATTAGCCTAAGGAGGATGAAAATGACCTAAATGTTCAACCAATGACACAAAATCACTTATTGGATGCACAAGAACGGTCAAAAACCCTAATTGGATTAGAATAAACCTAGGGAGGACCAAAAGGACCTAAATGTTCAACCAATGAAACAAAATCACTTATTTGATGCACAAGATTGCTTAAAATCCCTTATTGGATTAGAAAACGCCTAGGGAGGATGAAAATGACGTTCATGTTCAACCAATGACACAATATCACTTATTGGATGCACAAAATTGGTTAAAAACCCTAATTGGATTAAAATAAGCATCGGGGGGACAAAAATGACCTAAATTTTCAACCAATGATACAAAATCATTTTTTGGATGCACAAGATTCGTTAAAAACCGTAATTGGATTAGAATAAGCCTATGGTGGACGAAAATGACCTAAATGTTCAACCAATGACATAAAATATTTTATTGGATGAAAAAGATTGGTTAAAAACCCTAATTGGATTAGAATATGCCTGGGGTGGATGAAAATGACCTAAATGTTCAACCAATGACACAAAATCACTTATTCGATGCACAAAATTGGTTAAAAACCCTAATTGGATTAAAATAAGCCTAGGGGGGACGAAAATGACCTAAATGTTCAACCAACGATACAAAATCATTTTTTGGATACACAAGATTCGTTAAAAACCGTAATTAGATTAGAATAAGCCTATGGTGGACGAATATGACCTAAATGTTCAACCAAGGACATAAAATCATTTCTTGGATGCACAAGATTGGTTAAAAACCCTAATTGGATTAGAATAAGCATAGGGTGGATGAAAATGACCTAAATGTTCAACCAATGACAGAAAATACCTTATGGGATGCACAAAATTGGTTAAAAACCCTAATTGGATTAAATTAAGCCTAGGGGAACGAAAATGACCTAAATGTTCAACCAATGACACAAAATCACTTATTGGATGCACAAGAACAGTCAAAAACCCTAATTGGATTAGAATAAACCTAGGGAGGACGAAAATGACCTAAATGTTCAACCAATGAAAGAAAATCACTTATTTGATGCACAAGATTGCTTAAAATCCCTTATTGGATTAGAAAACGCCTAGGGAGGATGAAAATGACGTACATGTTCAACCAATGACACAAAATCACTATTGGATGCACAAAATTGGTTAAAAACCCTAATTCGATTAAAATAAGCCTAGGGGGACGAAAATGACTTAAATGTTCAACCAATGATACAAAATCATTTTTTGGATGCACAAGATTCGTTAAAAACTGTAATTGGATTAGAATAAGCCTATGGTGGACGGAAATGACCTAAATGTTCAACCAACGACATAAAATCATTTATTGGATGAACAAGATTGGTTAAAAACCCTATTTGGATTAGAATAAGCCTAGGGTGGATGAAAATGACCTAAATGTTCAACCAATGACACAAAATCACTTATTCGATGCAAAAAATTGGTTAAAAACCCTAATTGGATTAAAATAAGCCTAGGGGGGACGAAAATGACCTAAATGTTCAACCAACGATACAAAATCATTTTTTGGATACACAAGATTCGTTAAAAACCGTAATTAGATTAGAATAAGCCTATGGTGGACGAATATGACCTAAATGTTCAACCAAGGACATAAAATCATTTCTTGGATGCACAAGATTGGTTAAAAACCCTAATTGGATTAGAATAAGCATAGGGTGGATGAAAATGACCTAAATGTTCAACCAATGACAGAAAATACCTTATGGGATGCACAAAATTGGTTAAAAACCCTAATTGGATTAAATTAAGCCTAGGGGAACGAAAATGACCTAAATGTTCAACCAACGATACAAAATCATTTATTATATACACAAGATTTGTTAAAAACCGTAATTGGATTAGAATAAGCCTATGGTGGACGAAAATGACCTAAATGTTCAACCAATGACATAAAATCATTTATTGGATCACAAGATTGGTTAAAAACCCTAATTGGATTAGAATAAGCCTAAGGAGGATGAAAATGACCTAAATGTTCAACCAATGACACAAAATCACTTATTGGATGCACAAGAACGGTCGAAAACCCTAATTGGATTAGAATAGGCCTAGGAAGGATGAAAATGACCTAAATGTTCAACCAATGAAACAAAATCACTTATTTGATGCACAAGATTGCTTAAAAACCCTAATTGGATTAGAATAAGCCTAGGGAGGATGAAAATGACCTAAATGTTCAACCAATGACACAAAATCACTTATTGGATGCACAAGAATGGTCAAAAACCCTAATTGGATTAGAATAAGCCTAAGGAGGATGAAAATGACCTACATGTTCAAACAGTGACACAAAATCACTTATTGGATGCACAAGATTGGTTAAAAACCATAATTGGATTAGAATAAGCCTAAGGAGGATGAAAATGACCTAAATGTTCAACCAATGACACAAAACCACTTATTGGATGCACAAGAACGGTCAAAAACCCTAATTTGATTAGAATAAGCCTAGGGAGGACGAAAATGACCTAAATGTTCAACCAATGAAACAAAATTATATATTGGATGCACAAAATTGCTTAAAATCCCTTATTGGATTAGAAAACGCCTAGGGAGGATGAAAATGACGTACATGTTCAACCAATGACACAAAATCACTTATTGGAAGCACAAAATTAGTTAAAAACCCTAATTAGATTAAAATAAGCCTAGGGGGGACGAAAATGACCTAAATGTTTAACCAATGTTACAAAATCATTTTTTGGATGCACAAGATTCGTTAAAAACCGTAATTGGATTAGAATAAGCCTAGGGTGGATGAAAATGACCTAAATGTTCAACCAATGGTACAAAATCATTTATTGGATACACAAGATTGGTTAAAACCGTAATTAGATTAGAATAAGCCTATGGTGGACGAATATGACCTAAATGTTCAACCAATGACATAAAATCATTTCATGGATGCACAAGATTGGTTAAAAACCATAATTGGATGAGAATAAGCCTAGGTAGGACGAAAATGACCTAAATGTTCAACCAATGAAACAAAATCACTTATTGGATGCACAAGATTGCTTAAAAACCCTAATTGGATTAGAATAAGCCTAGGGAGGATTAAAATGACCTAAATGTTCAACCAATGACACAAAATCACTTATTGGATGCACAAGAATGGTCAAAAACCCTAATAGGATTAGAATAAGCCTAGGGAGGATGAAAATGACGTACATGTTCAACCAATGACACAAAATCAATTATCGGAAGCACAAGATTGGTTAAAAACCGTAATTGGATTAGCATAAGCCTAAGGAGGATGAAAATGACCTAAATGTTCAACCAATGACAAAAAATCACTTATTTGATGCACAAGATTGGTTAAAAACCCTAATTGGATTAGAATGAGCCTAGGTTGGATGAAAATGACCTAAATGCTCAACCAATGACACAAAATCACTTATTGGATGCACAAAGTTGATCAAAAACCCTAATTGGTTAGAATAAGCCTAAGGAGGACGAAAATGACCTAAATGTTCAACCAATGGCACAAAATCACTAATTGGATGTACAAGATTAGTTAAAAACCCTAATTAGATTAAAATAAGCCTAGGGAGGACGAAAATGATCTAAATGTTAAACCAATGACACAAAATAAATTATTGGATGCACAAGATTGGTTAAAAACCCTAATTGGATTAGAATAAGCCTAGGGTGAATGACAATGACCTAAATGTTCATTCAATAACATAAAATCAATTATTGGATGCACAAATTTGGTTAAAAACCCAAATTGGATTAGAATAAGTCTAGGGAGGATAAAAATGACCTAAATGTTCAACCAATTACACAAAATCACTTATTGGATGCACAAGATTGGTAAAAAACCATAATTGGATTACAATAAGCCTATGGAGACCTATATGTTCAACTAACGACACAAAATCACTTATTGGATGCACAAGATTTGTTAAAAACCATAATTGGATTAGAATTAGCCTAGGGAGGACGAAAATTACCTAAATGGTCAACCAATGACACAAAATCACTTATTGGATGCACATGAATGGTCAAAAACCCTAATTGGATGAGAATAAGCCTAGGGAGGATGAAAATGACCTAAATGTTCAACCAATGAAACAAAATCACTTATTGGATGCACAAGATTATTTGAAAACCCTTATTGGATTAGAAAAAGCCTATGGTGGATGAAAATGACCTAAAGGTTCAACCAATGACAAAAAATCACTTATTGGATGCACAAAATTGGTTAAAAACCCTAATTGAATTAGAATAAGCCTAGGGGGGACGAAAATGACCTAAATGTTCAATCAATGATACAAAATCATTTATTGGATGCACAAGATTTGTTAAAAATCGTAATTGGATTAGAATAAGCCTATGGTGCAAGAAAATGTCCCAAATTTTGATCCAATGACATAAAATCATTTATTGGATGCACAAGATTGGTTAGAAACCCAAATAGGATGAGAATAAGCCTAGGGGGGACGAAAATGACCTAAATGTTCAACCAATGAAACAAAATCACTTATTGGATGCACAAGATTGCTTAAAAACCCTAATTGGATTAGAATAAGCCTAAGGAGGATGAAAATGACCTATATGTTAAAACAATGACACAAAATCACTTATTGGATGCACAAGATTGGTTAAAAACCGTAATTGGATTAGAATAAGCCTAAGGAGGATGAAAATGAACTAAATGTTCAACCAATGACACAAAATCACTTATTGGATGCACAAGAACGGTCAAAAACCCTAATTGGATGAGAATAAGCCTAGGGAGGATGAAAATGACGTACATGTTCAACCAATGACACAAAATCACTTATTGGATGCACAAGATTGGTTAAAAACCGTAATTGGATTAGCATCAGCCTAAGGAGGTTGAAAATGACCTAAATGTTCAACCAATGACAAAAAATAACTTATTTGATGGACAAGATTGGTTAAAAACCTTAATTGGATTAGAATAAGCCTAGGGTGGATGAAAATGACCTAAATGTTCAACCAATGAAACAAAATCACTTATTGGATGCACAAAATTGGTCAAAAACCCTAATTGGATTAGAATAAGCCTAAGGATGACGAAAATGACCTAAATGTTTAACCAATGGCACAAAATCACTAATTGGATGTACAAGATTGGTTAAAAACCCTAATTAGATTAAAATAAGCCTAGGGAGGACGGAAATGACCTAAATGTTAAACCAATGACACAAGATCACTTATTGGATGCACAAGATTGGTTAAAAACCATAATTGGAATACAATAAGCCTAGGGAGACCTAAATGTTCAACTAATGACACAAAATCACTTCTTGGATGCACAAGACCAGTTAAAAACCATAATTAGAATAGAATTAGCCTAGGGAGGACGAAAATGACCTAAATGGTCAACCAATGACACTAAATCACTAATTGGACACACAAGATTGTTAAAACCCTTAATTAGATTAGAATAAGCCTAGGGAGGACGAAAATGACCTAAATGTTCAACCAATGACACAAAATCAATAATTGGATGCACAAGATTCGTCAAATACCCTAATTGGATTAGAATAAGCGTAAGGAGGACGAAAATGACCTAAATGTTCACCCAATGACAAAAAATAACTTTTGGATGCACAAGATTGGTTGAAAACCCTAATTAGATTAGAATTAGCCTAGGGTGGATGAAAATGACCTAAATGTTCAACCAATGACACAAAATCACTTATTAGATGCACAAAATTGGTAAAAAAACCCTAATTGGATGAGAATAAGCCTTGGGGGGACAAAAATGACCTAAATGTTTAACCAATGACACAAAATCACTTATTGGATGCACAAGATTGGTTAAAAACCCTAATTGGATGAGAATAAGCCTAGGGAGGACGAAAATGACCTAAATGTTCAACCCATAAAACAAAATCACTTATTGGATGCACAAGATTGCTTAAAAACCCTAATTGAATTAGAATAAGCCTAGGGTGGAGGAAAATTACCTAAATGTTCAACCATTGACACAAAATCAATTATTGGATGCACAAATTTGTTTAAAAACCCTAATTGGATTAGAATAAGGCTAGGGGGGACGAAAATGACCTAAATGTTCAACCAATGACACCAAATCACTTATTGGATGCACAAGATTGGTTAAAAACCCTAATTGGATGAGAATAAGCCTAGGGAGGTAGAAAATGACATAAATGTTCAACCAATGACAAAAAACCGCTTATTTGATGAGAATAAGCCTAAGGAGGATGAAAATGACCTAAATGGTTAACCGATGACACAAAATCACTTATTTGATGCACAAGAATGGTCAAAAACCCTAATTGGATTAGAATAAGCCTAGGGAGGACGAAAATGACCTAAATGTTCAACCAATGAAACAAAATCACTTATTGGATGCACAAGATTTTTTAAAAACCGTAATTGGATTAGAATAAGCCTAAGGAGGATGAAAATGACGTACATGTTCAACCAATGACAAAAAATCACTAATTAGTAGCACAAGATTGATGAAAAACCGTAATTGGATTAGCATAAGCCTATGGAGGATGCAAATGACCTAAATGTTCAACCAATGACAAAAAATCACTTAGTTGATGCACAAGATTGGTTAAAAACCCTAATTGGATTAGAATAAGCCGAGGGTGGATGGAAATGACCTAAATTTTCAACCAATGACACAAAATCACTTATTGGATGGACAAAATTGGTCAAAAACACTAATTGGATTAGAATAAGCCTAAGGTGGTGGAAAATTACCTAAATGTTCAACCATTGACACAAAATCACTTATTAAATGCACAAAATTTGTTAAAAACCCTATTTGGATTAGAATAAGCCTAGGGGGGGGGGGCGAAA
>JBBPBP010009779.1:46133556-46155268 GCA_037974735.1 Cicer chorassanicum | reverse complement strand
ATTGGATTAGAATAAGCCTAAGGTGGTGGAAAATTACCTAAATGTTCAACCATTGACACAAAATCACTTATTGGATGCACAAAATTTGTTAAAAACCCTAATTGGATTAGAATAAGCCTAGGGGGGGCGAAAATCACCTAAATGTTCAACCAATGACACAAAATCACTTATTGGATGCACAAGACTGGTTAAAAACCCTAATTGGATGAGAATAAGCCTTGGGAGGACGAAAATGACCTAAATGTTCAACCAATGACAAAAAATCACTTATTGGATGCACAAGATTGGTTGAAATCCCTAATTGGATTAGAATAAGCCTAGGGTGGATGAAAATGACCTAAATGTTCAACCAATGACACAAAATCACTTATTAGATGCACAAAATTTGTTAAAAACCCTAATTGGATTAGAATAAGCCTAGGGGGTGTGAAAATGACCTAAATGTTCAACAAATGACACAAAATCACTTATTGGATGCACAAGATTGGTTAAAAACCCTAATTGGATGAGAATAAGCCTTGGGAGGACGAAAATGACCTTCATGTTTAACCAATGACACAAATGTACTTATTGGATGCACAAGATAGGTTAAAAACCCTAATTGGATGAGAATAAGCCTAGGGAGGACGGAAATGACCTAAATGTTCCACCAATGACACAAAATCACCTATTGGATGCACAAGATTGGTTAAAAACCCTAATTGGATGAGAATAAGCCTAGGAAGGATGTAAAGGACCTACATGTTCAAACAATGACACAAAATCACTTATTTGATGCACAAGATTGCTTAAAAACCCTTATTGGATTTGAATAAGCCTAAGGAGGATGAAAATGACCTAAATGTTCAACCAATGACAAAAAATCACTTATTGGATGCACAAGATTGGTTGAAATCCCTAATTGGATTAGAATAAGCCTAGGGTGGATGAAAATGACCTAAATGTTCAACCAATGACACAAAATCACTTATTAGATGCACAAAATTGGTTGAAAACCCTAATTGGATTAGAATAAGCCTAGGGGGGACGAAAATGACCTAAACGTTCAACCAATGACACAAAATCATTTATTGGATGCACAAGATTCGTTAAAAACCGTAATTGGATTAGAATAAGCCTGAGGTGGACGAAAATGACCTAAATGTTCAACCAATGACATAAAATCACTTATTAGATGCACAAAATTGGTCAAAAATCCTAATTGGATTAGAAAAAGCCTAAAAAGGATGAAAATGACATACATGTTCAACCAATGACACAAAATCACTAATTGGAAGCACAAGATTGGTTAAAAACCGTAATTGGATTAGCTTAAACCTAAGGAGGATGAAAATGACCTAAATGTTCAATCAATGACAAATAATCCCTTATTTGATGCACAAGATTGGTTAAAAACCCTAATTGGATTAGAATAAGCCTAGGGTGGATGGAAATGACCTAAATTTTCAACCAATGACACAAAATCACTTATTGGATGCACAAAATTGGTCAAAAATACTAATTGGATTAGAATAAGCCTAAGGTGGTGGAAAATTACCTAAATGTTCAACCGTTGACACAAAATCACTTATTGGATGCACAAAATTTTATAAGAACCCTAATTGGATTAGAATAAGCCTAGGGGGGCGAAAATGACCTAAATGTTCAACCAATGACACAAAATCAGTTATTGGATGCACAAGATTGGTTAAAAACCGTAATTGGTTGAGAATAAGCCTTGGGAGGACGATAATGACCTAAATGTTCAACCAATGATACAAAATAACTTATTGGATGCACAAGATTGGTTAAAAACTCTAAATGGATGAGAATAAGCCTAGGGAGGACGAAAATGACCTAAATGTTCAACCAATGACACAAAATCACTTATTGGATGCACAAGATTGGTTAAAAACCATAATTGAATTAGAATAAGCCTAGGGTTGAGGAAAATTACCTAAATGTTCAACCATTGACACAAAATAACTTATTGGATGCACAAAATTGGTTAAAAACCCCAATTGGATTAGAATAAGCCTAGGGGGGACGAAAATGATCTAAATGTTCAACCAATGACACAAAATCACTTATTGGATGCACAAAATTGGTTAAAAACCCTAATTGGATGAGAATAAGCCTAGGGAAATCAAAAATGACCTAAATGTTTAACCAATGATACAAAATAACTTATTGGATGTACAAGATTGGTTAAAAACCCTAATTGGATGAGAATAGGCCTTGGGAGGACGAAAATGACCTTAATGTTTAACCAATGACAGAAATGTACTTGTTGGATGCACAAGATAGGTTAAAAACCCTAATTGGATGAGAATAAGCTTAGGGAGGACGAAAATGACCTAAATCTTCAACCAATGACACAAAATCACATATTGGATGCACAAGATTGGTTAAAAACCCTAATTGGATAAGAATAAGCCTAGGAAGGATGTAAAGGTCCTACATGTTCAAACAATGACACAAAATCACTTATTTGATGCACAAGATTGCTTAAAAACCCTAATTGGATTAGAATAAGCCTAAGGAGGATGAAAATGACCTAAATGTTCAACCAATGACAAAAAATCACTTATTGGATGCACAAGATTGGTTGAAATCCCTAATTTGATTAGAATAAGCCTAGGGTGGATGAAAATGACCTAAATGTTCAACCAATGACACAAAATCACATATTGGATGCACATAATTGGTTAAAAACCCTAATTGGATTAGAATAAGCCTAGGGGGGACGAAAATGACCTAAATGTTCAACCAATGATACAAAATCATTTATTGGATGCACAAGATTCGTTAAAAAACCGTAATTGGATTAGAATAAGCCTATGGTGCATGAAAATGACCCAAATTTTGAACCAATGACATAAAATCATTTATTGGATGCACAAGAATGGTTAAAAACCCCAATAGCATTAGCATAAGCCTAGGGAAGACGAAAATGACCTAAATGTTCAACCAATGAAA
This sequence comes from Cicer chorassanicum, assembly GCA_037974735.1. NCBI lineage: Eukaryota > Viridiplantae > Streptophyta > Magnoliopsida > Fabales > Fabaceae > Cicer > Cicer chorassanicum. The sequence goes on along the minus strand of JBBPBP010009779.1, from coordinate 46,152,310 downwards.
CAAAATCACTTATTGGATGCACAAGATTGGTTAAAAACCGTAATTGGATTAGAATAAGCCTAAGAAGATGAAAATGACCTAAATGTTCAACCGATGACACAAAATCACTTATTTGATGCACAAGAATGGTCAAAAACCGTAATTGGATTAGAATAAGCCTATGGTGGACGAAAATGACCTAAATGTTCAACCAAAGACATAAAATCATTTATTGGATGCACAAGATTAGTTAAAAAACCCTAATTGGATTAGAATAAGCCTAGGGTGTATGAAAATGACCTAAATGTTCAACCAATGAAACAAAATCACTTATTGGATGCACAAGATTGCTTAAAAACCCTAATTGGATTAGAATAAGCCTAGGGAGGATTAAAATGACCTAAATGTTCAACCAATGACACAAAATCACTTATTGGATGCACAAGAATGGTCAAAAACCCTAATAGGATTAGAATAAGCCTAAGTAGGATGAAAATGACGTACATGTTCAACCAATGACACCAAATCAATTATCGGAAGCACAAGATTGGTTAAAAACCGTAATTGGATTAGCATAAGCCTAAGGAGGATGAAAATGACCTAAATGTTCAACCAATGACAAAAAATCACTTATTTGATGCACAAGATTGGTTAAAAACCCTAATTGGATTGGAATGAGCCTAGGTTGGATGAAAATGACCTAAATGCTCAACCAATGACACAAAATCACTTATTGGATGCACAAAGTTGATCAAAAACCCTAATTGGTTAGAATAAGCCTAAGGAGGACGAAAATGACCTAAATGTTCAACCAATGGCACAAAATCACTAATTGGATGTACAAGATTAGTTAAAAACCCTAATTAGATTAAAATAAGCCTAGGGAGGACGAAAATGATCTAAATGTTAAACCAATGACACAAAATGAATTATTGGATGCACAAGATTGGTTAAAAACCCTAATTGGATTAGAATAAGCCTAGGGTGAATGACAATGACCTAAATGTTCATTCAATAACATAAAATCAATTATTGGATGCACAAATTTGGTTAAAAACCCAAATTGGATTAGAATAAGTCTAGGGAGGATAAAAATGACCTAAATGTTCAACCAATTACACAAAATCACTTATTGGATGCACAAGATTGGTTAAAAACCATAATTGGATTACAATAAGCCTATGGAGACCTATATGTTCAACTAACGACACAAAATCACTTATTGGATGCACAAGATTTGTTAAAAACCATAATTGGATTAGAATTAGCCTAGGGAGGACGAAAATGACCTAAATGGTCAACCAATGACACAAAATCACTTATTGGACACACTAGATTGTTAAAAACCTTAATTGGATTAGAATTAGCCTAGGGAGAACGAAAATGACCTAAATAATCAACCAATGACACAAAATAAATTATTGGCTGCACAATATTGGATAAAAACCCTAATTGGATTAGAATAAGCCTAGGGTGGATGAAAATGACCTAAATGTTCATTCAATGACACAAAATCACTTATTGGATGCACAAGATTGGTTAAAAACCATAATTGGATTACAATAAGCCTAGGGAGATTTAAATTATCAACTAACGACACAAAATCACTTATTGGATGCACAAGATTGGTTAAAACCCATAATCGGAATAAAATTAGCCTAGGGAGGACGAAAATGACCTAAATGGTCAACCAACGACACTAAATCACTTATTGGACACACAAGATTGTTAAAAACCTTCATTGGATTGGAATAAGCCTAGGGAGGACAAAAATGACCTAAATGTTCAATCGATGACACAAAATCACTTATTGGATGCACAAGATTTGTTGAAAACCCTAATTGGATTAGAATAAGCCTAGGGTGGATAAAAATGACTTAAATTTTCAACCAATGACACAAAATCACTTATTGGATGCACAAGAACGGTCAAAAACCCTAATTGGATTAGAATAAGCCTAGGGAGGATGAAAATGACGTACATGTTCAACCAATGACACAAAATCACTTATTGGATGCACAAGAATGGTTAAAAACCGTAATTGGATTAGCATCAGCCTAAGGAGGTTGAAAATGACCTAAATGTTCAACCAATGACAAAAAATAACTTATTTGATGGACAAGATTGGTTAAAAACCTTAATTGGATTAGAATAAGCCTAGGGTGGATGAAAATGACCTAAATTTTCAACCAATGAAACAAAATCACTTATAGGATGCACAAAATTGGTCAAAAACCCTAATTGGATTAGAATAAGCCTAAGGATGACGAAAATGACCTAAATGTTTAACCAATGGCACAAAATCACTAATTGGATGTACAAGATTGGTTAAAAACCCTAATTAGATTAAAATAAGCCTAGGGAGGACGGAAATGACCTAAATGTTCAACCAATGATACAAAATCATTTATTGGATGCACAAGATTCGTTAAAAAACCGTAATTGGATTAGAATAAGCCTATGGTGCATGAAAATGACCCAAATTTTGAACCAATGACATAAAATCATTTATTGGATGCACAAGATTGGTTAAAAACCCCAATAGCATTAGCATAAGCCTAGGGAAGACGAAAATGACCTAAATGTTCAACCAATGAAACAAAATCACTTATTGGATGCACAAGATTGGTTAAAAACCGTAATTGGATTAGAATAAGCCTAAGGAGGATGAAAATGACCTAAATGTTCAACCGATGACACAAAATCACTTATTTGATGCACAAGAATGGTCAAAAACCGTAATTGGATTAGAATAAGCCTATGGTGGACGAAAATGACCTAAATGTTCAACCAAAGACATAAAATCATTTATTGGATGCACAAGATTAGTTAAAAAACCCTAATTGGATTAGAATAAGCCTAGGGTGTATGAAAATGACCTAAATGTTCAACCAATGAAACAAAATCACTTATTGGATGCACAAGATTGCTTAAAAACCCTAATTGGATTAGAATAAGCCTAGGGAGGATTAAAATGACCTAAATGTTCAACCAATGACACAAAATCACTTATTGGATGCACAAGAATGGTCAAAAACCCTAATAGGATTAGAATAAGCCTAAGTAGGATGAAAATGACGTACATGTTCAACCAATGACACAAAATCAATTATCGGAAGCACAAGATTGGTTAAAAACCGTAATTGGATTAGCATAAGCCTAAGGAGGATGAAAATGACCTAAATGTTCAACCAATGACAAAAAATCACTTATTTGATGCACAAGATTGGTTAAAAACCCTAATTGGATTAGAATGAGCCTAGGTTGGATGAAAATGACCTAAATGCTCAACCAATGACACAAAATCACTTATTGGATGCACAAAGTTGATCAAAAACCCTAATTGGTTAGAATAAGCCTAAGGAGGACGAAAATGACCTAAATGTTCAACCAATGGCACAAAATCACTAATTGGATGTACAAGATTAGTTAAAAACCCTAATTAGATTAAAATAAGCCTAGGGAGGACGAAAATGATCTAAATGTTAAACCAATGACACAAAATAAATTATTGGATGCACAAGATTGGTTAAAAACCCTAATTGGATTAGAATAAGCCTAGGGTGAATGACAATGACCTAAATGTTCATTCAATAACATAAAATCAATTATTGGATGCACAAATTTGGTTAAAAACCCAAATTGGATTAGAATAAGTCTAGGGAGGATAAAAATGACCTAAATGTTCAACCAATTACACAAAATCACTTATTGGATGCACAAGATTGGTTAAAAACCATAATTGGATTACAATAAGCCTATGGAGACCTATATGTTCAACTAACGACACAAAATCACTTATTGGATGCACAAGATTTGTTAAAAACCATAATTGGATTAGAATTAGCCTAGGGAGGACGAAAATGACCTAAATGGTCAACCAATGACACAAAATCACTTATTGGACACACTAGATTGTTAAAAACCTTAATTGGATTAGAATAAGCCTAGGGAGAACGAAAATGACCTAAATAATCAACCAATGACACAAAATAAATTATTGGCTGCACAATATTGGATAAAAACCCTAATTGGATTAGAATAAGCCTAGGGTGGATGAAAATGACCTAAATGTTCATTCAATGACACAAAATCACTTATTGGATGCACAAGATTGGTTAAAAACCATAATTGGATTACAATAAGCCTAGGGAGATTTAAATTATCAACTAACGACACAAAATCACTTATTGGATGCACAAGATTGGTTAAAACCCATAATCGGAATAAAATTAGCCTAGGGAGGACGAAAATGACTTAAATGGTCAACCAACGACACTAAATCACTTATTGGACACACAAGATTGTTAAAAACCTTCATTGGATTGGAATAAGCCTAGGGAGGACAAAAATGACCTAAATGTTCAATCGATGACACAAAATCACTTATTGGATGCACAAGATTTGTTGAAAACCCTAATTGGATTAGAATAAGCCTAGGGTGGATGAAAATGACTTAAATTTTCAACCAATGACACAAAATCACTTATTGGATGCACAAGAACGGTCAAAAACCCTAATTGGATTAGAATAAGCCTAGGGAGGATGAAAATGACGTACATGTTCAACCAGTGACAAAAAATCACTTATTGGATGCACAAGATTGGTTAAAAACCGTAATTGGATTAGCATCAGCCTAAGGAGGTTGAAAATGACCTAAATGTTCAACCAATGACAAAAAATAACTTATTTGATGGACAAGATTGGTTAAAAACCTTAATTGGATTAGAATAAGCCTAGGGTGGATGAAAATGACCTAAATAATCAACCAATGAAACAAAATCACTTATTGGATGCACAAAATTGGTCAAAAACCCTAATTGGATTAGAATAAGCCTAAGGATGACGAAAATGACGTAAATGTTTAACCAATGGCACAAAATCACTAATTGGATGTACAAGATTGGTTAAAAACCCTAATTAGATTAAAATAAGCCTAGGGAGGACGGAAATGACCTAAATGTTAAACCAATGACACAAGATCACTTATTGGATGCACAAGATTGGTTAAAAACCATAATTGGAATACAATAAGCCTAGGGAGACCTAAATGTTCAACTAATGACACAAAATCACTTCTTGGATGCACAAGACCAGTTAAAAACCATAATTAGAATAGAATTAGCCTAGGGAGGACGAAAATGACCTAAATGGTCAACCAATGACACTAAATCACTAATTGGACACACAAGATTGTTAAAAACCTTAATTAGATTAGAATAAGCCTAGGGAGGACGAAAATGACCTAAATGTTCAACCAATGACACAAAATCAATAATTGGATGCACAAGATTCGTCAAATACCCTAATTGGATTAGAATAAGCGTAAGGAGGACGAAAATGACCTAAATGTTCACCCAATGACAAAAAATAACTTATTGGATGCACAAGATTGGTTGAAAACCCTAATTAGATTAGAATTAGCCTAGGGTGGATGAAAATGACCTAAATGTTCAACCAATGACACAAAATCACTTATTAGATGCACAAAATTGCTAAAAAACCCTAATTGGATGAGAATAAGCCTTGGGGGGACAAAAATGACCTAAATGTTTAACCAATGACACAAAATCACTTATTGGATGCACAAGATTGGTTAAAAACCCTAATTGGATGAGAATAAGCCTAGGGAGGACGAAAATGACCTAAATGTTCAACCCATAAAACAAAATCACTTATTGGATGCACAAGATTGCTTAAAAACCCTAATTGAATTAGAATAAGCCTAGGGTGGAGGAAAATTACCTAAATGTTCAACCATTGACACAAAATCAATTATTGGATGCACAAATTTGTTTAAAAACCCTAATTGGATTAGAATAAGGCTAGGGGGGACGAAAATGACCTAAATGTTCAACCAATGACACCAAATCACTTATTGGATGCACAAGATTGGTTAAAAACCCTAATTGGATGAGAATAAGCCTAGGGAGGTAGAAAATGACATAAATGTTCAACCAATGACAAAAAACCGCTTATTGGATGCACACGATTGGTTGAAAACCCTAATTGGATTAGAATAAGCCTAGGGTGGATGAAAATGACCTAAATGTTCAACCAATGACACAAAATCACTTATTGGATGCACATAATTGGTTAAAAACCCTAATTGGATTAGAATAAGCCTAGGGGGGACGAAAATGACCAAAATGTTCAACCAATGATACAAAATCATTTATTGGATGCACAAGATTCGTTAAAAATCGTAATTGGATTAGAATAAGCCCATGGTGCACGAAAATGACCCAAATTTTGAACCAATGACATATAATCATTTATTGGATGCACAAGATTGGTTAAAAACCCCAATAGGATTAGAATAAGCCAAGGGAGGACGAAAATGACCTAAATGTTCAACCAATGAAACAAAATCACTTATTGGATGCACAAGATTGCTTAAAAATCCTAATTGGATTAGAATAATCCTAAGGAGGATGAAAATGACCTACATGTTCGAACAATGACACAAAATAACTTATTGGATGCACAAGATTGGTTAAAAACCGTAATTGGATTAGAATAAGCCTAAGGAGGATGAAAATGACCTAAATGGTTAACCGATGACACAAAATCACTTATTTGATGCACAAGAATGGTCAAAAACCCTAATTGGATTAGAATAAGCCTAGGGAGGACGAAAATGACCTAAATGTTCAACCAATGAAACAAAATCACTTATTGGATGCACAAGATTTTTTAAAAACCGTAATTGGATTAGAATAAGCCTAAGGAGGATGAAAATGACATACATGTTCAACCAATGACAAAAAATCACTAATTAGTAGCACAAGATTGATTAAAAACCGTAATTGGATTAGCATAAGCCTAAGGAGGATGAAAATGACCTAAATGTTCAACCAATGACAAAAAATCACTTATTTGATGCACAAGATTGGTTAAAAACCCTAATTGGATTAGAATGAGCCTAGGTTGGATGAAAATGACCTAAATGCTCAACCAATGACACAAAATCACTTATTGGATGCACAAAGTTGATCAAAAACCCTAATTGGTTAGAATAAGCCTAAGGAGGACGAAAATGACCTAAATGTTCAACCAATGGCACAAAATCACTAATTGGATGTACAAGATTAGTTAAAAACCCTAATTAGATTAAAATAAGCCTAGGGAGGACGAAAATGATCTAAATGTTAAACCAATGACACAAAATGAATTATTGGATGCACAAGATTGGTTAAAAACCCTAATTGGATTAGAATAAGCCTAGGGTGAATGACAATGACCTAAATGTTCATTCAATAACATAAAATCAATTATTGGATGCACAAATTTGGTTAAAAACCCAAATTGGATTAGAATAAGTCTAGGGAGGATAAAAATGACCTAAATGTTCAACCAATTACACAAAATCACTTATTGGATGCACAAGATTGGTTAAAAACCATAATTGGATTACAATAAGCCTATGGAGACCTATATGTTCAACTAACGACACAAAATCACTTATTGGATGCACAAGATTTGTTAAAAACCATAATTGGATTAGAATTAGCCTAGGGAGGACGAAAATGACCTAAATGGTCAACCAATGACACAAAATCACTTATTGGACACACTAGATTGTTAAAAACCTTAATTGGATTAGAATAAGCCTAGGGAGAACGAAAATGACCTAAATAATCAACCAATGACACAAAATAAATTATTGGCTGCACAATATTGGATAAAAACCCTAATTGGATTAGAATAAGCCTAGGGTGGATGAAAATGACCTAAATGTTCATTCAATGACACAAAATCACTTATTGGATGCACAAGATTGGTTAAAAACCATAATTGGATTACAATAAGCCTAGGGAGATTTAAATTATCAACTAACGACACAAAATCACTTATTGGATGCACAAGATTGGTTAAAACCCATAATCGGAATAAAATTAGCCTAAGGAGGACGAAAATGACTTAAATGGTCAACCAACGACACTAAATCACTTATTGGACACACAAGATTGTTAAAAACCTTCATTGGATTGGAATAAGCCTAGGGAGGACAAAAATGACCTAAATGTTCAATCGATGACACAAAATCACTTATTGGATGCACAAGATTTGTTGAAAACCCTAATTGGATTAGAATAAGACTAGGGTGGATGAAAATGACTTAAATTTTCAACCAATGACACAAAATCACTTATTGGATGCACAAGAACGGTCAAAAACCCTAATTGGATTAGAATAAGCCTAGGGAGGATGAAAATGACGTACATGTTCAACCAGTGACAAAAAATCACTTATTGGATGCACAAGATTGGTTAAAAACCGTAATTGGATTAGCATCAGCCTAAGGAGGTTGAAAATGACCTAAATGTTCAACCAATGACAAAAAATAACTTATTTGATGGACAAGATTGGTTAAAAACCTTAATTGGATTAGAATAAGCCTAGGGTGGATGAAAATGACCTAAATAATCAACCAATGAAACAAAATCACTTATTGGATGCACAAAATTGGTCAAAAACCCTAATTGGATTAGAATAAGCCTAAGGATGACGAAAATGACGTAAATGTTTAACCAATGGCACAAAATCACTAATTGGATGTACAAGATTGGTTAAAAACCCTAATTAGATTAAAATAAGCCTAGGGAGGACGGAAATGACCTAAATGTTAAACCAATGACACAAGATCACTTATTGGATGCACAAGATTGGTTAAAAACCATAATTGGAATACAATAAGCCTAGGGAGACCTAAATGTTCAACTAATGACACAAAATCACTTCTTGGATGCACAAGACCAGTTAAAAACCATAATTAGAATAGAATTAGCCTAGGGAGGACGAAAATGACCTAAATGGTCAACCAATGACACTAAATCACTAATTGGACACACAAGATTGTTAAAAACCTTAATTAGATTAGAATAAGCCTAGGGAGGACGAAAATGACCTAAATGTTCAACCAATGACACAAAATCAATAATTGGATGCACAAGATTCGTCAAATACCCTAATTGGATTAGAATAAGCGTAAGGAGGACGAAAATGACCTAAATGTTCACCCAATGACAAAAAATAACTTATTGGATGCACAAGATTGGTTGAAAACCCTAATTAGATTAGAATTAGCCTACGGTGGATGAAAATGACCTAAATGTTCAACCAATGACACAAAATCACTTATTAGATTCACAAAATTGGTAAAAAACCCTAATTGGATGAGAATAAGCCTTGGGGGGACAAAAATGACCTAAATGTTTAACCAATGACACAAAATCACTTATTGGATGCACAAGATTGGTTAAAAACCCTAATTGGATGAGAATAAGCCTAGGGAGGACGAAAATGACCTAAATGTTCAACCCATAAAACAAAATCACTTATTGGATGCACAAGATTGCTTAAAAACCCTAATTGAATTAGAATAAGCCTAGGGTGGAGGAAAATTACCTAAATGTTCAACCATTGACACAAAATCAATTATTGGATGCACAAATTTGTTTAAAAACCCTAATTGGATTAGAATAAGGCTAGGGGGGACTAAAATGACCTAAATGTTCAACCAATGACACCAAATCACTTATTGGATGCACAAGATTGGTTAAAAACCCTAATTGGATGAGAATAAGCCTAGGGAGGTAGAAAATGACATAAATGTTCAACCAATGACAAAAAACCGCTTATTGGATGCACACGATTGGTTGAAAACCCTAATTGGATTAGAATAAGCCTAGGGTGGATGAAAATGACCTAAATGTTCAACCAATGACACAAAATCACTTATTGGATGCACATAATTGGTTAAAAACCCTAATTGGATTAGAATAAGCCTAGGGGGGACGAAAATGACCAAAATGTTCAACCAATGATACAAAATCATTTATTGGATGCACAAGATTCGTTAAAAATCGTAATTGGATTAGAATAAGTCCATGGTGCACGAAAATGACCCAAATTTTGAACCAATGACATATAATCATTTATTGGATGCACAAGATTGGTTAAAAACCCCAATAGGATTAGAATAAGCCAAGGGAGGACGAAAATGACCTAAATGTTCAACCAATGAAACAAAATCACTTATTGGATGCACAAGATTGCTTAAAAATCCTAATTGGATTAGAATAATCCTAAGGAGGATGAAAATGACCTACATGTTCGAACAATGACACAAAATAACTTATTGGATGCACAAGATTGGTTAAAAACCGTAATTGGATTAGAATAAGCCTAAGGAGGATGAAAATGACCTAAATGGTTAACCGATGACACAAAATCACTTATTTGATGCACAAGAATGGTCAAAAACCCTAATTGGATTAGAATAAGCCTAGGGAGGACGAAAATGACCTAAATGTTCAACCAATGAAACAAAATCACTTATTGGATGCACAAGATTTTTTAAAAACCGTAATTGGATTAGAATAAGCCTAAGGAGGATGAAAATGACATACATGTTCAACCAATGACAAAAAATCACTAATTAGTAGCACAAGATTGATTAAAAACCGTAATTGGATTAGCATAAGCCTAAGGAGGATGAAAATGACCTAAATGTTCAACCAATGACAAAAAATCACTTATTTGATGCACAAGATTGGTTAAAAACCCTAATTGGATTAGAATGAGCCTAGGTTGGATGAAAATGACCTAAATGCTCAACCAATGACACAAAATCACTTATTGGATGCACAAAGTTGATCAAAAACCCTAATTGGTTAGAATAAGCCTAAGGAGGACGAAAATGACCTAAATGTTCAACCAATGGCACAAAATCACTAATTGGATGTACAAGATTAGTTAAAAACCCTAATTAGATTAAAATAAGCCTAGGGAGGACGAAAATGATCTAAATGTTAAACCAATGACACAAAATGAATTATTGGATGCACAAGATTGGTTAAAAACCCTAATTGGATTAGAATAAGCCTAGGGTGAATGACAATGACCTAAATGTTCATTCAATAACACAAAATCAATTATTGGATGCACAAATTTGGTTAAAAACCCAAATTGGATTAGAATAAGTCTAGGGAGGATAAAAATGACCTAAATGTTCAACCAATTACACAAAATCACTTATTGGATGCACAAGATTGGTTAAAAACCATAATTGGATTACAATAAGCCTATGGAGACCTATATGTTCAACTAACGACACAAAATCACTTATTGGATGCACAAGATTTGTTAAAAACCATAATTGGATTAGAATTAGCCTAGGGAGGACGAAAATGACCTAAATGGTCAACCAATGACACAAAATCACTTATTGGACACACTAGATTGTTAAAAACCTTAATTGGATTAGAATAAGCCTAGGGAGAACGAAAATGACCTAAATAATCAACCAATGACACAAAATAAATTATTGGCTGCACAATATTGGATAAAAACCCTAATTGGATTAGAATAAGCCTAGGGTGGATGAAAATGACCTAAATGTTCATTCAATGACACAAAATCACTTATTGGATGCACAAGATTGGTTAAAAACCATAATTGGATTACAATAAGCCTAGGGAGATTTAAATTATCAACTAACGACACAAAATCACTTATTGGATGCACAAGATTGGTTAAAACCCATAATCGGAATAAAATTAGCCTAAGGAGGACGAAAATGACTTAAATGGTCAACCAACGACACTAAATCACTTATTGGACACACAAGATTGTTAAAAACCTTCATTGGATTGGAATAAGCCTAGGGAGGACAAAAATGACCTAAATGTTCAATCGATGACACAAAATCACTTATTGGATGCACAAGATTTGTTGAAAACCCTAATTGGATTAGAATAAGACTAGGGTGGATGAAAATGACTTAAATTTTCAACCAATGACACAAAATCACTTATTGGATGCACAAGAACGGTCAAAAACCCTAATTGGATTAGAATAAGCCTAGGGAGGATGAAAATGACGTACATGTTCAACCAGTGACAAAAAATCACTTATTGGATGCACAAGATTGGTTAAAAACCGTAATTGGATTAGCATCAGCCTAAGGAGGTTGAAAATGACCTAAATGTTCAACCAATGACAAAAAATAACTTATTTGATGGACAAGATTGGTTAAAAACCTTAATTGGATTAGAATAAGCCTAGGGTGGATGAAAATGACCTAAATAATCAACCAATGAAACAAAATCACTTATTGGATGCACAAAATTGGTCAAAAACCCTAATTGGATTAGAATAAGCCTAAGGATGACGAAAATGACGTAAATGTTTAACCAATGGCACAAAATCACTAATTGGATGTACAAGATTGGTTAAAAACCCTAATTAGATTAAAATAAGCCTAGGGAGGACGGAAATGACCTAAATGTTAAACCAATGACACAAGATCACTTATTGGATGCACAAGATTGGTTAAAAACCATAATTGGAATACAATAAGCCTAGGGAGACCTAAATGTTCAACTAATGACACAAAATCACTTCTTGGATGCACAAGATAAGTTAAGAACCCTAATTAGATGATAATAAGCCTAAGGAGGATGAAAATGACGTACATGTTCAACCAATGACAAAAAATCACTAATTAGTAGCACAAGATTGATTAAAAACCGTAATTGGATTAGCATAAGCCTAAGGAGGATGAAAATGACCTAAATGTTCAACCAATGACAAAAAATCACTTATTTGATGCACAAGATTGGTTAAAAACCCTAATTGGATTTGAATAAGCCTAGGGTGGATGGAAATGACCTAAATGTTCAACCAATGACACAAAATCACTTATTGGATGGACAAAATTGGTCAAAAACACTTATTGGATTAGAATAAGCCTAAGGTGGTGGAAAATTACCTAAATGTTCAACCATTGACACAAAATCACTTATTGGATGCACAAAATTTGTTAAAAACCCTAATTGGATTAGAATAAGCCTAGGGGGGGCGAAAATCACCTAAATGTTCAACCAATGACACAAAATCACTTATTGGATGCACAAGACTGGTTAAAAACCCTAATTGGATGAGAATAAGCCTTGGGAGGACGAAAATGACCTAAATGTTCAACCAATGACAAAAAATCACTTATTGGATGCACAAGATTGGTTGAAATCCCTAATTGGATTAGAATAAGCCTAGGGTGGATGAAAATGACCTAAATGTTCAACCAATGACACAAAATCACTTATTAGATGCACAAAATTTGTTAAAAACCCTAATTGGATTAGAATAAGCCTAGGGGGGGCGAAAATGACCTAAATGTTCAACAAATGACACAAAATCACTTATTGGATGCACAAGATTGGTTAAAAACCCTAATTGGATTAGAATAAGCCTTGGGAGGACGAAAATGACCTTAATGTTTAACCAATGACACAAATGTACTTATTGGATGCACAAGATAGGTTAAAAACCCTAATTGGATGAGAATAAGCCTAGGGAGGACGGAAATGACCTAAATGTTCCACCAATGACACAAAATCACCTATTGGATGCACAAGATTGGTTAAAAACCCTAATTGGATGAGAATAAGCCTAGGAAGGATGTAAAGGACTTACATGTTCAAACAATGACACAAAATCACTTATTTGATGCACAAGATTGCTTAAAAACCCTAATTGGATTTGAATAAGCCTAAGGAGGATGAAAATGACCTAAATGTTCAACCAATGACAAAAAATCACTTATTGGATGCACAAGATTGGTTGAAATCCCTAATTGGATTAGAATAAGCCTAGGGTGGATGAAAATGACCTAAATGTTCAACCAATGACACAAAATCACTTATTAGATGCACAAAATTGGTTGAAAACCCTAATTGGATTAGAATAAGCCTAGGGGGGACGAAAATGACCTAAACGTTCAACCAATGACACAAAATCATTTATTGGATGCACAAGATTCGTTAAAAACCGTAATTGGATTAGAATAAGCCTGTGGTGGACGAAAATGACCTAAATGTGCAACCAATGACATAAAATCACTTATTGGATGCACAAAATTGGTCAAAAACCCTAATTGGATTAGAATAAGCCAAAAAAGGATGAAAATGACATACATGTTCAACCAATGACACAAAATCACTAATTGGAAGCACAAGATTGGTTAAAAACCGTAATTGGATTAGCTTAAACCTAAGGAGGATGAAAATGACCTAAATGTTCAATCAATGACAAATAATCCCTTATTTGATGCACAAGATTGGTTAAAAACCCTATTTGGATTAGAATAAGCCTAGGGTGGATGGAAATGACCTAAATTTTCAACCAATGACACAAAATCACTTATTGGATGCACAAAATTGGTCAAAAATACTAATTGGATTAGAATAAGCCTAAGGTGGTGGAAAATTACCTAAATGTTCAACCGTTGACACAAAATCACTTATTGGATGCACAAAATTTGATAAGAACCCTAATTGGATTAGAATAAGCCTAGGGGGGCGAAAATGACCTAAATGTTCAACCAATGACACAAAATCAGTTATTGGATGCACAAGATTGGTTAAAAACCGTAATTGGATGAGAATAAGCCTTGGGAGGACGATAATGACCTAAATGTTCAACCAATGATACAAAATAACTTATTGGATGCACAAGATTGGTTAAAAACTCTAAATGGATGAGAATAAGCCTAGGGAGGACGAAAATGACCTAAATGTTCAACCAATGACACAAAATCACTTATTGGATGCACAAGATTGGTTAAAAACCATAATTGAATAAGAATAAGCCTAGGGTTGAGGAAAATTACCTAAATGTTCAACCATTGACACAAAATAACTTATTGGATGCACAAAATTGGTTAAAAACCCCAATTGGATTAGAATAAGCCTAGGGGAGACGAAAATGATCTAAATGTTCAACCAATGACACAAAATCACTTATTGGATGCAAAAAATTGGTTAAAAACCCCAATTGGATTAGAATAAGCCTAGGGGGGACGAAAATGACCTAAATGTTCAACCAATGACACAAAATCACTTATTGGATGCACAAAATTGGTTAAAAACCCTAATTGGATGAGAATAAGCCTAGGGAGGACAAAAATGACCTTAATGTTTAACCAATGAAACAAAATAACTTATTGGATGCAAAAGATTGGTTAAAAACCCTAATTGGATGAGAATAAGCCTTGGGAGGACGAAAATGACCTTAATGTTTAACCAATGACACAAATGTACTTATTGGATGCACAAGATAGGTTAAAAACCCTAATTGGATGAGAATAAGCCTAGGGAGGACGAAAATGACCTAAATGTTCAACCAATGAAACAAAATCACTTATTGGATGCACAAGATTCCTTAAGGACCCTAATTGAATTAGAATAAGCCTAGGGTGGAGGAAAATTACCTAAATGTTCAACCAATGATACAAAATAACTTATTGGATGCACAAGATTGGTTAAAAACTCTAAATGGATGAGAATAAGCCTAAGGAGGACGAAAATGACCTAAATGTTCAACCAATGACACAAAATCACTTATTGGATGCACAAGATTGGTTAAAAACCATAATTGAATAAGAATAAGCCTAGGGTTGAGGAAAATTACCTAAATGTTCAACCATTGACACAAAATAACTTATTGGATGCACAAAATTGGTTAAAAACCCCAATTGGATTAGAATAAGCCTAGGGGAGACGAAAATGATCTAAATGTTCAACCAATGACACAAAATCACTTATTGGATGCACAAAATTGGTTAAAAACCCCAATTGGATTAGAATAAGCCTAGGGGGGACGAAAATGACCTAAATGTTCAACCAATGACACAAAATCACTTATTGGATGCACAAAATTGGTTAAAAACCCTAATTGGATGAGAATAAGCCTAGGGAGGACAAAAATGACCTTAATGTTTAACCAATGAAACAAAATAACTTATTGGATGCAAAAGATTGGTTAAAAACCCTAATTGGATGAGAATAAGCCTTGGGAGGACGAAAATGACCTTAATGTTTAACCAATGACACAAATGTACTTATTGGATGCACAAGATAGGTTAAAAACCCTAATTGGATGAGAATAAGCCTAGGGAGGACGAAAATGACCTAAATGTTCAACCTATGAAACAAAATCACTTATTGGATGCACAAGATTCCTTAAGGACCCTAATTGAATTAGAATAAGCCTAGGGTGGAGGAAAATTACCTAAATGTTCAACCAATGATACAAAATCACTTATTGGATGCACAAAATTGGTTAAAAACCCTAATTGGATTAGAATAAGCCTAGGAAGGATGTAAAGGTCCTAAATGTTCAAACAAAGACACAAAATCACTTATTTGATGCACAAGATTGCTTAAAAACCCTAATTGGATTTGAATAAGCCTAAGGAGGATGAAAATGACCTAAATGTTCAACCAATGACAAAAAATCACTTATTGGATGCACAAGATCGGTTGAAATCCCTAATTGGATTAGAATAAGCCTAGGGTGGATGAAAATGACCTAAATGTTCAACCAATGACACAAAATCACTTATTAGATGCACAAAATTGGTTGAAAACCCTAATTGGATTAGAATAAGCCTAGGGGAGACGAAAATGACCTAAACGTTCAACCAATGACATAAAATCATTTATTGGATGCACAAGATTCGTTTAAAACCGTAATTGGATTAGAATAAGCCTATGGTGGACGAAAAAGACCTAAATGTTCAACCAATGACATAAAATCACTTATTGGATGCACAAAATTGGTCAAAAACCCTAATTGGATTAGAATAAGCCTAAGGAGGATGAAAATGACGTACATGTTCAACCAATGACACAAAATCACTAATTAGTAGCACAAGATTGATTAAAAACCGTAATTGGATTAGCATAAGCCTAAGGAGGATGAAAATGACCTAAATGTTCAACCAATGACAAAAAATCACTTATTTGATGCACAAGATTGGTTAAAAACCCTAATTGGATTTGAATAAGCCTAGGGTGGATGGAAATGACCTAAATGTTCAACCAATGATACAAAATCACTTATTGGATGGACAAAATTGGTCAAAAACACTTATTGGATTAGAATAAGCCTAAGGTGGTGGAAAATTACCTAAATGTTCAACCATTGACACAAAATCACTTATTGGATGCACAAAATTTGTTAAAAACCCTAATTGGATTAGAATAAGCCTAGGGGGGGCGAAAATCACCTAAATGTTCAACCAATGACACAAAATCACTTATTGGATGCACAAGACTGGTTAAAAACCCTAATTGGATGAGAATAAGCCTTGGGAGGACGAAAATGACCTAAATGTTCAACCAATGACAAAAAATCACTTATTGGATGCACAAGATTGGTTGAAATCCCTAATTGGATTAGAATAAGCCTAGGGTGGATGAAAATGACCTAAATGTTCAACCAATGACACAAAATCACTTATTAGATGCACAAAATTTGTTAAAAACCCTAATTGGATTAGAATAAGCCTAGGGGGGGCGAAAATGACCTAAATGTTCCACCAATGACACAAAATCACCTATTGGATGCACAAGATTGGTTAAAAACCCTAATTGGATGAGAATAAGCCTAGGAAGGATGTAAAGGACTTACATGTTCAAACAATGACACAAAATCACTTATTTGATGCACAAGATTGCTTAAAAACCCTAATTGGATTTGAATAAGCCTAAGGAGGATGAAAATGACCTAAATGTTCAACCAATGACAAAAAATCACTTATTGGATGCACAAGATTGGTTGAAATCCCTAATTGGATTAGAATAAGCCTAGGGTGGATGAAAATGACCTAAATGTTCAACCAATGACACAAAATCACTTATTAGATGCACAAAATTGGTTGAAAACCCTAATTGGATTAGAATAAGCCTAGGGGGGACGAAAATGACCTAAACGTTCAACCAATGACACAAAATCATTTATTGGATGCACAAGATTCGTTAAAAACCGTAATTGGATTAGAATAAGCCTGTGGTGGACGAAAATGACCTAAATGTTCAACCAATGACATAAAATCACTTATTGGATGCACAAAATTGGTCAAAAACCCTAATTGGATTAGAATAAGCCTAAAAAGGATGAAAATGACATACATGTTCAACCAATGACACAAAATCACTAATTGGAAGCACAAGATTGGTTAAAAACCGTAATTGGATTAGCTTAAACCTAAGGAGGATGAAAATGACCTAAATGTTCAATCAATGACAAATAATCCCTTATTTGATGCACAAGATTGGTTAAAAACCCTATTTGGATTAGAATAAGCCTAGGGTGGATGGAAATGACCTAAATTTTCAACCAATGACACAAAATCACTTATTGGATGCACAAAATTGGTCAAAAATACTAATTGGATTAGAATAAGCCTAAGGTGGTGGAAAGTTACCTAAATGTTCAACCGTTGACACAAAATCACTTATTGGATGCACAAAATTTGATAAGAACCCTAATTGGATTAGAATAAGCCTAGGGGGGCGAAAATGACCTAAATGTTCAACCAATGACACAAAATCAGTTATTGGATGCACAAGATTGGTTAAAAACCGTAATTGGATGAGAATAAGCCTTGGGAGGACGATAATGACCTAAATGTTCAACCAATGATACAAAATAACTTATTGGATGCACAAGATTGGTTAAAAACTCTAAATGGATGAGAATAAGCCTAGGGAGGACGAAAATGACCTAAATGTTCAACCAATGACACAAAATCACTTATTGGATGCACAAGATTGGTTAAAAACCATAATTGAATAAGAATAAGCCTAGGGTTGAGGAAAATTACCTAAATGTTCAACCATTGACACAAAATAACTTATTGGATGCACAAAATTGGTTAAAAACCCCAATTGGATTAGAATAAGCCTAGGGGAGACGAAAATGA
>JBBPBP010009779.1:46043316-46131497 GCA_037974735.1 Cicer chorassanicum | reverse complement strand
ATTGGTTAAAAACCCTAATTGGATGAGAATAAGCCTAGGGAGGACAAAAATGACCTTAATGTTTAACCAATGAAACAAAATAACTTATTGGATGCAAAAGATTGGTTAAAAACCCTAATTGGATGATAATAAGCCTTGGGAGGACGAAAATGACCTTAATGTTTAACCAATGACACAAATGTACTTATTGGATGCACAAGATAGGTTAAAAACCCTAATTGGATGAGAATAAGCCTAGGGAGGACGAAAATGACCTAAATGTTCAACCTATGAAACAAAATCACTTATTGGATGCACAAGATTCCTTAAGGACCCTAATTGAATTAGAATAAGCCTAGGGTGGAGGAAAATTACCTAAATGTTCAACCAATGATACAAAATCACTTATTGGATGCACAAAATTGGTTAAAAACCCTAATTGGATTAGAATAAGCCTAGGAAGGATGTAAAGGTCCTAAATGTTCAAACAAAGACACAAAATCACTTATTTGATGCACAAGATTGCTTAAAAACCCTAATTGGATTTGAATAAGCCTAAGGAGGATGAAAATGACCTAAATGTTCAACCAATGACAAAAAATCACTTATTGGATGCACAAGATCGGTTGAAATCCCTAATTGGATTAGAATAAGCCTAGGGTGGATGAAAATGACCTAAATGTTCAACCAATGACACAAAATCACTTATTAGATGCACAAAATTGGTTGAAAACCCTAATTGGATTAGAATAAGCCTAGGGGAGACGAAAATGACCTAAACGTTCAACCAATGACACAAAATCATTTATTGGATGCACAAGATTCGTTTAAAACCGTAATTGGATTAGAATAAGCCTATGGTGGACGAAAAAGACCTAAATGTTCAACCAATGACATAAAATCACTTATTGGATGCACAAAATTGGTCAAAAACCCTAATTGGATTAGAATAAGCCTAAGGAGGATGAAAATTACCTAAATGTTCAACCAATGACACAAAATCACTTATTGGATGCACAAAATTGGTTAAAAACCCTAATTGGATTAGAATAAGCCTAGGGAGGACGAAAATGACCTAAATGTTTAACCAATGATACAAAATAACTTATTGGATGCACAAGATTGGTTAAAAACGCAAATTGGATAAGAATAAGCTTAGGGAGGACGAAAATGACCTAAATGTTCAACCAATAACACAAAATCACTTATTGGATGCACAAGATTGGTTAAAAACCCTAATTGGATGAGAATAAGCCTAGGGGAGACGAAAATGACCTAAACGTTCAACCAATGACACAAAATCATTTATTAGATGCACAAGATTCGTTTAAAACCGTAATTGGATTAGAATAAGCCTATGGTGGACGAAAAAGACCTAAATGTTCAACCAATGACATAAAATCACTTATTGGATGCACAAAATTGGTCAAAAACCCTAATTGGATTAGAATAAGCCTAAGGAGGATGAAAATGACGTACATGTTCAACCAATGACACAAAATCACTAATTGGAAGCACAAGATTGGTTGAAAACCCTAATTGGAATAGAATAAGCCTAGGGGGGACGAAAATGACCTAAACGTTCAACCAATGACACAAAATCATTTATTGGATGCACAAGATTCGTTTAAAACCGTAATTGGATTAGAATAAGCCTATGGTGGACGAAAATGACCTAAATGTTCACCCAATGACATAAAATCACTTATTGGATGCACAAAATTGGTCAAAAACCCTAATTTGATTAGAATAAGCCTAAGGAGGACGAAAATGACCTAAATGTTCAACCAATGACACAAAATCACTTATTGGATACACAGGATTGGTTAAAAACCATAATTGAATTAGAATAAGCCCAGGGTTGAGGAAAATTACCTAAATGCTCAACCATTGACACAAAATCACTTATTGGATGCACAAAATTGGTTAAAAACCCTAATTGGATTAGAATAAGCCTAGGGGGGACGAAAATGACCTAAATGTTCAACCAATGACACAAAATCAGTTATTGGATGCCCAAGATTGGTTAAAAACCGTAATTGGATGAGAATAAGCCTTGGGAGGACGAAAATGACCTAAATGTTCAACCAATGATACAAAATAACTTATTGGATGCACAAGATTGGTTAAAAACCCTAAATGGATGAGAATAAGCCTAGGGAGGACGATAATCACCTAAATGTTCAACCAATGACACAAAATCACTTATTGGATGAACAAGATTGGTTAAAAACCATAATTGAATTAGAATAAGCCCAGGGTTGAGGAAAATTACCTAAATGCTCAACCATTGACACAAAATCACTTATTGGATGCGCAAAATTGGTTAAAAACCCTAATTGGATTAGAATAAGCCTAGGGGGGACGAAAATGACCTAAATGTTCAACCAATGACACAAAATCACTTATTGGATGCACAAGATTGCTTAAAAACCCTAATTGAATTAGAATAAGCCTACGGTGGAGGAAAATTACCTAAATGTTCAACCATTGACACAAAATCACTTATTGGATGCACAAAATTGGTTAAAAACCCCAATTGGATTAGAATAAGCCTTGGGAGGACGAAAATGACCTAAATGTTCAACCAATTACAAAAAATTACTTATTGGATGCACAAGATTGGTTAAAATCCCTAATTGGATTAGAATAAGCCTAGGGTAGATGAAAATGACCTAAATGTTCAACCAATGACACAAAATCACTTATTAGATGCACAAAATTGGTTGAAAACCCTAATTGGATTAGAATAAGCCTAGGGGATACGAAAATGACCTAAACGTTCAACCAATGACACAAAATCATTTATTGGGTGCACAAGATTCGTTAAAAACCGTAATTGGATTAGAATAAGCCTATGGTGGACGAAAATGACCTAAATGTTCAACCAATGACATAAAATCATTTATTAGATGCACAAGATTGGTTAAAAACCATAATAGGATTAGAATAAGCCTAGGGAGGACGAAAATGACCTAAATGTTCAACCAATGAAACAAAATCACTTATTGGATGCACAAGATTGCTTAAAAACCCTAATTGAATTAGAATAAGCCTAGGGTGTAGGAAAATTACCTAAATGTTCAACCAATGACACAAAATCACTTATTGGATGCACAAAATTGGTTAAAAACCCTAATTGGATTAGAATAAGCCTAGGGAGGACGAAAATGACCTAAATGTTTAACCAATGATACAAAATAACTTATTGGATGCACAAGATTGGTTAAAAACCCAAATTGGATAAGAATAAGCTTAGGGAGGACGAAAATGACCTAAATGTTCAACCAATAACACAAAATCACTTATTGGATGCACAAGATTGGTTAAAAACCCTAATTGGATGAGAATAAGCCTAGGAATGATGTAAAGGTCCTACATGTTCACACAATGACACAAAATCACTTATTTGAGCACAAGATTGCTTAAAAACCCTAATTGGATTAGAATAAGCCTAAGGAGGATGAAAATGACTTAAATGTTCTACCAATGACAAAAAATCACTTATTGGATGCACAAGATTGGTTGAAATCCCTAATTGGATTAGAATAAGCCTAGGGTGGATGAAAATGACCTAAATGTTCAACCAATGACACAAAATCACTTATTAGATGCACAAAATTGGTTGAAAACCCTAATTGGAATAGAATAAGCCTAGGGGGGACGAAAATGACCTAAACGTTCAACCAATGACACAAAATCATTTATTGGATGCACAAGATTCGTTTAAAACCGTAATTGGATTAGAATAAGCCTATGGTGGACGAAAATGACCTAAATGTTCAACCAATGACATAAAATCACTTATTGGATGCACAAAATTGGTCAAAAACCCTAATTGGATTAGAATAAGCCTAAGGAGGATGAAAATGACGTACATGTTCAACCAATGACACAAAATCACTAATTGGAAGCACAAGATTGGTTAAAAACCGTAATTGGATTAGCATAAGCCTAAGGAGGATGAAAATGACCTAAATGTTCAACCAATGAAAAAAAATCACTTATTTGATGCACAAGATTGGTTAAAAACCCTAATTGGATTAGAATAAGCCTAGGGTGGATGGAAATGACCTAAATTTTCAACAAATGACACAAAATCACTTATTGGATGCACAAAATTGGTCAAAAATACTAATTGGATTAGAATAAGCCTAAGGTGGTGGAAAATTACCTAAATGTTCAACCATTGACACAAAATCACTTATTGGATGCACAAAATTTGTTAAAAACCCTAATTGGATTAGAATAAGCCTATGGGGACGAAAATGACCTAAATGTTCAACCAATGACACAAAATCAGTTATTGGATGCACAAGATTGGTTAAAAACCGTAATTGGATGAGAATAAGCCTTGGGAGGACGAAAATGACCTAAATGTTCAACCAATGATACAAAATAACTTATTGATGCACAAGATTGGTTAAAAACCCTAAATGGATGAGAATAAGCCTAGGGAGGACGAAAATGACCTAAATGTTCAACCAATGACACAAAATCACTTATTGGATGCACAAGATTGGTTAAAAACCATAATTGAATTAGAATAAGCCCAGGGTTGAGGAAAATTACCTAAATGCTCAACCATTGACACAAAATCACTTATTGGATGCACAAAATTGGTTAAAAACCCTAATTGGATTAGAATAAGCCTAGGGGGGACGAAAATGACCTAAATGTTCAACCAATGACACAAAATCACTTATTGGATGCACAAGATTGCTTAAAAACCTTAATTGAATTAGAATAAGCCTAGGTTGGAGGAAAATTACCTAAATGTTCAACCATTGACACAAAATCACTTATTGGATGCACAAAATTGGTTAAAAACCCCAATTGGATTAGAATAAGCCTACGGGGGACGAAAATAACCTAAATGTTCAACCAATGACACAAAATCACTTATTGGATGCACAAAATTGGTTAAAAACCCTAATTGGATGAGAATAAGCCTAGGGAGGATAAAAATGACCTAAATGTTTAACCAATGATACAAAATAACTTATTGGATGCACAAGATTGGTTAAGAACCCTAATTGGATGAGAATAAGCCTTGGGAGGACGAAAATGACCTTAATGTTTAACCAATGACACAAATGAACTTATCGGATGCACAAGATAGGTTAAAACCCTAATTGGATGAGAATAAGCCTAGGGAGGACGAAAATGAACCTAAATGTTCAACCGATGACACAAAATCACCTATTGGATGCACAAGATTGGTTAAAAACCCTAATTGGATGAGAATAAGCCTAAGAAGGATGTAAAGGTCCTACATGTTCAAACAATGACACAAAATCACTTATTTGATGCACAAGATTGCTTAAAAACCCTAATTGGATTAGAATAAGCCTAAGGAGGATGAAAATGACCTAAATGTTCAACCAATGACAAAAAATCACTTATTGGATGCCCAAGATTGGTTGAAATCCCTCATTGGATTAGAATAAGCCTAGGGTGGATGAAAATGACCTAAATGTTCAACCAATGACACAAAATCACTTATTAGATGCACAAAATTGGTTGAAAACCCTAATTGGATTAGAATAAGCCTAGGGAATACGAAAATGACCTAAACGTTCAACCATTGACACAAAATCATTTATTGGATGCACAAGATTCGTTAAAAACCGTAATTGGATTAGAATAAGCCTATGGTGGACGAAAATGACCTAAATGTTCAACAAATGACATAAAATCATTTATTAGATGCACAAGATTGGTTAAAAACCCTAATAGGATTAGAATAAGCCTAGGGAGGATGAAAATGACCTAAATGTTCAACCAATGAAACAAAATCACTTATTGGATGCACAAGATTGCTTAAAAACCCTAATTGATTTAGAATAAGCCAAGGGTGGAGGAAAATTACCTAAATGTTCAACCAATGACACAAAATCACTTATTGGATACACAAAATTGGTTAAAAACCCTAATTTGATTAGAATAAGCCTAGGGAGGACGAAAATGACCTAAATGTTTAACCAATGATACAAAATAACTTATTGGATGCACAAGATTGGTTAAAAACCCTAATTGGATTTGAATAAGCCTAAGGAGGATGAAAATGACCTAAATGTTCAACCAATTACACAAATGTACTTATTGGATGCACAAGATAGGTTAAAAACCCTAATTGGATGAGAATAAGCCTAGGGAGGACGAAAATGACCTAAGTGTTCAACCAATGAAACAAAATCACCTATTGGATGCACAAGATTGGTTAAAAACCCTAATTGGATGAGAATAAGCCTAGGAATGATGTAAAGGTCCTACATGTTCAAACAATGACACAAAATCACTTATTTGATGCACAAGATTGCTTAAAAACCCTAATTGGATTAGAATAAGCCTAAGGAGGATGAAAATGACCTTAATGTTCAACCAATGACAAAAAATCACTTATTGGATGCACAAGATTGGTTGAAATCCCTAATTGGATTAAAATAAGCCTAGGGTGGATGAAAATGACCTAAATGTTCAACCAATGACACAAAATCACTTATTAGATGCACAAAATTGGTTAAAAACCCTAATTGGATTAGAATAAGCCTAGGGGGGACGAAAATGACCTAAACGTTCAACCAATGACACAAAATCATTTATTGGATGAACAAGATTCGTTAAAAACCGTAATTGGATTAGAATAAGCCTATGGTGGACGAAAATGACCTAAATGTTCAACCAATGACATAAAATCATTTATTAGATGCACAAGATTGGTTAAAAACCCTAATAGGATTAGAATAAGCCTAGGGAGGACGAAAATGACCTAAATGTTCAACCAATGAAACAAAATCACTTATTGGATGCACAAAATTGGTTAAAAACCCTAATTGGATAAGAATAAGCCTAGGGAGGACGAAAATGACCTAAATGTTTAACCAATGATACAAAATAACTTATTGGATGCACAAGATTGGTTAAAAACCCTAATTGGATAAGAATAAGCCTAGGGAGGACGAAAATGACCTAAATGTTCAACCAATAACACAAAATCACTTATTGGATGCACAAGATTGGTTAAAAACCCTAATTGGATGAGAATAAGCCTAGGAAGGATGTAAAGGTCCTACATGTTCAAACAATGACACAAAATTACTTATTTGATGCACAAGATTGCTTAACAACCCTAATTGGATGCACAAGATTCGTTAAAAACCCTAATTGGATGTTCAACCAATGACAAAAAATCACTTATTGGATGCACAAGATTGGTTGAAATCCCTCATTGGATTAGAATAAGCCTAGGGTGGATGAAAATTACCTAAATGTTCAACCAATGACACAAAATCACTTATTAGATGCACAAAATTGGTTGAAAACCCTAATTAAATTAAAATAAGCCTAGGGGATACGAAAATGACCTAAACGTTCAACAATTGACACAAAATCATTTATTGGATGCACAAGATTCATTAAAAACCGTAATTGGATTAGAATAAGCCTATGGTGGACGAAAATGACCTAAATGTTCAACAAATGACATAAAATCACTTATTGGATGCACAAGATTGGTTTAAATCCCTAATTGGATTAGAATAAGCCTACGGGGGACGAAAATGACCTAAATGTTCAACCAATGACACAAAATCACTTATTGGATGCACAAAATTGGTTAAAAACCCTAATTGGATGAGAATAAGCCTAGGGAGGATAAAAATGACCTAAATGTTTAACCAATGATACAAAATAACTTATTGGATGCACAAGATTGGTTAAGAACCCTAATTGGATGAGAATAAGCCTTGGGAGGACGAAAATGACCTTAATGTTTAACCAATGACACAAATGAACTTATCGGATGCACAAGATAGGTTAAAACCCTAATTGGATGAGAATAAGCCTAGGGAGGACGAAAATGAACCTAAATGTTCAACCGATGACACAAAATCACCTATTGGATGCACAAGATTGGTTAAAAACCCTAATTGGATGAGAATAAGCCTAAGAAGGATGTAAAGGTCCTACATGTTCAAACAATGACACAAAATCACTTATTTGATGCACAAGATTGCTTAAAAACCCTAATTGGATTAGAATAAGCCTAAGGAGGATGAAAATGACCTAAATGTTCAACCAATGACAAAAAATCACTTATTGGATGCCCAAGATTGGTTGAAATCCCTCATTGGATTAGAATAAGCCTAGGGTGGATGAAAATGACCTAAATGTTTAACCAATGACACAAAATCACTTATTAGATGCACAAAATTGGTTGAAAACCCTAATTGGATTAGAATAAGCCTAGGGAATACGAAAATGACCTAAACGTTCAACCATTGACACAAAATCATTTATTGGATGCACAAGATTCGTTAAAAACCGTAATTGGATTAGAATAAGCCTATGGTGGACGAAAATGACCTAAATGTTCAACAAATGACATAAAATCATTTATTAGATGCACAAGATTGGTTAAAAACCCTAATAGGATTAGAATAAGCCTAGGGAGGATGAAAATGACCTAAATGTTCAACCAATGAAACAAAATCACTTATTGGATGCACAAGATTGCTTAAAAACCCTAATTGAATTAGAATAAGCCTAGGGTGGAGGAAAATTACCAAAATGTTCAACCAATGACACAAAATCACTTATTGGATGCACAAAATTGGTTAAAAACCCTAATTGGATTAGAATAAGCCTAGGGAGGACGAAAATGAACTAAATGTTTAACCAATGATACAAAATAACTTATTGGATGCACAAGATTGGTTAAAAACCCTAATTGGATGAGAATAAGCCTAGGGAGGACGAAAATGACCTTAATGTTAAACCAATGACACAAATGTACTTATTGGATGCACAAGATAGGTTAAAAACCCTAATTGGATGAGAATAAGCCTAGGGAGGACGAAAATGACCTAAGTGTTCAACCAATGAAACAAAATCACCTATTGGATGCACAAGATTGGTTAAAAACCCTAATTGGATGAGAATAAGCCTAGGAATGATGTAAAGGTCCTACATGTTCAAACAATGACACAAAATCACTTATTTGATGCACAAGATTGCTTAAAAACCCTAATTGGATTAGAATAAGCCTAAGGAGGATGAAAATGACCTAAATGTTCAACCAATGACAAAAAATCACTTATTGGATGCACAAGATTGCTTAAAAACCCTAATTGAATTAGAATAAGCCTAGGGTGGAGGAAAATTACCTAAATGTTCAACCAATGACACAAAATCACTTATTGGATGCACAAAATTGGTTAAAAACCCTAATTGGATTAGAATAAGCCTAGGGATGACGAAAATGACCTAAATGTTTAACCAATGATACAAAATAACTTATTGGATGCACAAGATTGGTTAAAAACCCGAATTGGATAACAATAAGCCTAGGAAGGACGAAAATGACATAAATGTTCAACCAATAACACAAAATCACCTATTGGATGCACAAGATTGGTTAAAAACCCTAATTGTATGAGAATAAGCCTAGGAAGGATGTAAAGGTCCTACATGTTCAAACAATGACACAAAATCACTTATTTGATGCACAAGATTGCTTAAAAACCCTAATTGGATTAGAATAAGCCTAAGGAGGATGAAAATGACCTAAATGTTCAACCAATGACAAAAAATCACTTATTGGATGCAAAAGATTGGTTGAAATCCCTCATTGGATTAGAATAAGCCTAGGGTGGATGAAAATGAACTAAATGTTCAACCAATGACACAAAATCACTTATTAGATGCACAAAATTGCTTGAAAACCCTAATTGGATTAGAATAAGCCTAGGGGATACGAAAATGACCTAAACGTTCAACCATTGACACAAAATCATTTATTGGATGCACAAGATTCGTTAAAAACCGTAATTGGATTAGAATAAGCCTATGGTGGACGAAAATGACCTAAATGTTCAACAAATGACATAAAATCATTTATTAGATGCACAAGATTGGTTAAAAACCCTAATAGGATTAGAATAAGCCTAGGGAGGACGAAAATGACCTAAATGTTCAACCAATGAAACAAAATCACTTATTGGATGCACAAGATTGCTTAAAAACCCTAATTGAATTAGAATAAGCCTAATTGCATTAGAATAAGCCTAGGGGGGACGGAAATGACCTAAACGTTCAACCAATGACACAAAATCATTTATTGGATGCACAAGATTCGTTAAAAACCGTAATTGCATTAGAATAAGCCTATGGTGGACGAAAATGACCTAAATGTTTAACCAATGATACAAAATAACTTATTGGATGCACAAGATTCGTTAAAAACCCTAATTGGATGAGAATAAGCCTTCGGAGGACGAAAATGACCTTAATGTTTAACCAATGACACAAATGTACTTATTGGATGCACAAGATAGGTTAAAAACCCTAATTGGATGAGAATAAGCCTAGGGAGGACGAAAATGACCTATATGTTCAACCAATGACACAAAATCATCTATTGGATGCACAAGATTGGTTAAAAACCCTAATTGGATAAGAATATGCCTAGGAAGGATGTAAAGGTCCTACATGTTCAAACAATGACACAAAATCACTTATTTGATGCACAAGATTGCTTAAAAACCCTAATTGGATTAGAATAAGCCTAAGGAGGATGAAAATGACCTAAATGTTCAACCAATGACAAAAAATCACTTATTGGATGCACAAGATTGGTTGAAATCCCTAATTGGATTAAAATAAGCCTAGGGTGGATGAAAATGACCTAAATGTTCAACCAATGACACAAAATCACTTATTAGATGCACAAAATTGGTTAAAAACCCTAATTGGATTAGAATAAGCCTAGGGGGGACGAAAATGACCTAAACGTTCAACCAATGACACAAAATCATTTATTGGATGAACAAGATTCGTTAAAAACCGTAATTGGATTAGAATAAGCCTATGGTGGACGAAAATGACCTAAATGTTCAACCAATGACATAAAATCATTTATTAGATGCACAAGATTGGTTAAAAACCCTAATAGGATTAGAATAAGCCTAGGGAGGACGAAAATGACCTAAATGTTCAACCAATGAAACAAAATCACTTATTGGATGCACAAAATTGGTTAAAAACCCTAATTGGATAAGAATAAGCCTAGGGAGGACGAAAATGACCTAAATGTTTAACCAATGATACAAAATAACTTATTGGATGCACAAGATTGGTTAAAAACCCTAATTGGATAAGAATAAGCCTAGGGAGGACGAAAATGACCTAAATGTTCAACCAATAACACAAAATCACTTATTGGATGCACAAGATTGGTTAAAAACCCTAATTGGATGAGAATAAGCCTAGGAAGGATGTAAAGGTCCTACATGTTCAAACAATGACACAAAATTACTTATTTGATGCACAAGATTGCTTAACAACCCTAATTGGATGCACAAGATTCGTTAAAAACCCTAATTGGATGTTCAACCAATGACAAAAAATCACTTATTGGATGCACAAGATTGGTTGAAATCCCTCATTGGATTAGAATAAGCCTAGGGTGGATGAAAATTACCTAAATGTTCAACCAATGACACAAAATCACTTATTAGATGCACAAAATTGGTTGAAAACCCTAATTAAATTAAAATAAGCCTAGGGGATACGAAAATGACCTAAACGTTCAACCATTGACACAAAATCATTTATTGGATGCACAAGATTCATTAAAAACCGTAATTGGATTAGAATAAGCCTATGGTGGACGAAAATGACCTAAATGTTCAACAAATGACACAAAATCACTTATTAGATGCACAAAATTGGTTGAAAACCCTAATTGGATTAGAATAAGCCTAGGGGATACGAAAATGACCTAAACGTTCAACCAAAGACACAAAATCATTTATTAGATACACAAGATTAGTTAAAAACCGTAATTGGATTAGAATAAGCCTATGGTGGACGAAAATGACCTAAATGTTCAACCAATGACATAAAATCATTTATTAGATGCACAAGATTGGTTAAAAACCATAATATGATTAAAATAAGCCTAGGGAGGACGAAAATGACTTAAATGTTGAACCAATGAAACAAAATCACTTATTGGATGCACAAGATTGCTTAAAAACCCTAATTGAATTAGAATAAGCATAGGGTGGAGGAAAATTACCTAAATG
Source organism: Cicer chorassanicum (assembly GCA_037974735.1). Lineage (NCBI taxonomy): Eukaryota > Viridiplantae > Streptophyta > Magnoliopsida > Fabales > Fabaceae > Cicer > Cicer chorassanicum. The sequence continues at coordinate 46,119,429 of JBBPBP010009779.1, read as the reverse complement.
TTCAACCAATGACACAAAATCACTTATTGGATGCACAAAATTGGTTAAAAACCCTAATTGGATGAGAATAAGCCTAGGGAGGACAAAAATGACCTAAATGTTTAACCAATGATACAAAATAACTTAATGGATGCACAAGATTGGTTAAGAACCCTAATTGGATGAGAATAAGCCTTGGGAGGACAAAAATGACCTTAATGTTTAACCAATGACACAAATGAACTTATTGGATGCACAAGATAGGTTAAAAACCCTAATTGGATGAGAATAAGCCTAGGGAGGACGAAAATGACCTAAATGTTCAACCGATGACACAAAATCACCTATTGGATGCACAAGATTGGTTAAAAACCCTAATTGGATGAGAATAAGCCTAGGAAGGATGTAAAGGTCCTACATGTTCAAACAATGACACAAAATTACTAATTTGATGCACAAGATTGCTTAAAAACCCTAATTCGATTAGAATAAGCCTAAGGAGGATGAAAATGACCTAAATGTTCAACCAATGACAAAAAATCACTTATTGGATGCACAAGATTGGTTGAAATCCCTCATTGGATTAGAATAAGCCTAGGGTGGATGAAAATGACCTAAATGTTCAACCAATGACACAAAATCACTTATTAGATGCACAAAATTGGTTGAAAACCCTAATTAAATTAAAATAAGCCTAGGGGATACGAAAATGACCTAAACGTTCAACCATTGACACAAAATCATTTATTGGATGCACAAGATTCGTTAAAAACCGTAATTGGATTAAAATAAGCCTATGGTGGATGAAAATGACCTAAATGTTCAACAAATGACATAAAATCATTTATTAGATGCACAATATTGGTTAAAAACCCTAATAGGATTAGAATAAGCCTAGGGAGGACGAAAATGACCTAAATGTTCAACCAATGAAACAAAATCACTTATTGGATGCACAAGATTGCTTAAAAACCCTAATTGAATTAGAATAAGCCTAGGTTGGAGAAATATTACCTAAATGTTCAACCAATGACACAAAATCACTTATTGGATGCACAAAATTGGTTAAAAACCCCAATTGGATTAGAATAAGCCTAGAGGGGACGAAAATGATCTAAATGTTCAACCAATGACACAAAATCACTTATTGGATGCACAAAATTGGTAAAAAACCCTAATTAGATTAGAATAAGCCTAGGGAGGACGAAAATGACCTAAATGTTTAACCAATGATACAAAATAACGTATTGGATGCACAAGATTGGTTAAGAACCCAAATTGGACGAGAATAAGCCTTGGGAGGACGAAAATGACCTTAATATTTAACCAATGACACAAATGTACTTACTGGATGCACAAGATAGGTTAAAAACCCTAATTGGATGAGAATAAGCCTAGGGAGGACGAAAATGACCTAAATGTTCAACCAATGACACAAAATCACCTATTGGATGCACAAGATTGGTTAAAAACCCTAATTAGTTGAGAATAAGCCTAGGAATGATGTAAAGGTCCTACATGTTCAAACAATGACACAAAATCACTTATTTGATGCACAAGATTGCTTAAAAACCCTAATTGGATTAGAATAAGCCTAAGGAAGATGAAAATGACCTAAATGTTCAACCAATGACAAAAAATCACTTATTGGATGCACAAGATTGGTTGAAATCCCTAATTGGATTAGAATAAGCCTAGGATGGATGAAAATGACCTAAATGTTCAACCAATGACACAAAATCACTTATTAGATGCACAAAATTGGTTGAAAACCCTAATTGGATTAGAATAAGCCTAGGGGGGACGAAAATGACCTAAACGTTCAACCAATGACACAAAATCATTTATTGGATGCACAAGATTCGTTAAAAACCGTAATTGGATTAGAATAAGCCTATGGTGGACGAAAATGACCTAAATGTTCAACCAATGACATAAAATCATTTATTAGATGCACAAGATTGGTTAAAAACCCTAATAGGATTAGAATAAGCCTATTGAGGACGAAAATGACCTAAATGTTCAACCAATGAAACAAAATCACTTATTGGATTCACAAGATTGCTTAAAAACCCTAATTGAATAAGAATAAGCCTAGGGTGTAGGAAAATTACATAAATGTTCAACCAATGACACAAAATCACTTATTGGATGCACAAAATTGGTTAAAAACCCTAATTGGATTAGAATAAGCCTAAGGAGGACGAAAATGACCTAAATGTTTAACCAATGATACAAAATAACTTATTGGATGCACAAGATTGGTTAAAAACCCTAATTGGATAAGAATAAGCCTAGGGAGGACGAAAATGACCTAAATGTTCAACCAATAACACAAAATCACTTATTGGATGCAAAAGATTGGTTAAAAACCCTAATTGGATGAGAATAAGCCTAGGAATGATGTAAAGGTCCTACATGTTCAAACAATGACACAAAATCACTTATTTGATGCACAAGATTGCTTAAAAACCCTAATTGGATTAGAATAAGCCTAAGGAGGATGAAAATGACCTAAATGTTCAACCAATGACACAAAATCACTTATTAGATGCACAAAATTGGTTGAAAACCCTAATTGGATTAGAATAAGCCTAGGGGGGACGAAAATGACCTAAATGTTCAACCAATGACACAAAATCACTTATTGGATGCACAAGATTGGTTAAAAACCATAATTGAATTAGAATAAACCCAGGGTTGAGGATAATTACCTAAATGCTCAACCATTGACACAAAATCACTTACTGGATGCACAAAATTGGTTAAAAACCCTAATTGGATTAGAATAAGCCTAGGGGGGACGAAAATGACCTAAATGTTCAACCAATGACACAAAATCACTTATTGGATGCACAAGATTCGTTAAAAACCGTAATTGGATTAGAATAAGCCTATGGTGGACGAAAATGATCTAAATGTTCAACCAATGTCATAAAATCATTTATTAGATGCACAAGATTGGTTAAAAACCCTAATTGGATGAGAATAAGCCTCGGGAGGACGAAAATGACCTAAATGTTCAACCAATGACACAAAATCACCTATTGGATGCACAAGATTGGTTAAAAACCCTAATTGGTTGAGAATAAGCCTTGGAATGATGTAAAGGTCCTACATGTTCAAACAATGACACAAAATCACTTATTTGATGCACAAGATTGCTTAAAAACCCAAATTGGATTAGAATAAGCCTAAGGAGGATGAAAATGACCTAAATATTCAACAAATGACAAAAAATCACTTATTGGATGCACAAGATTGGTTGAAATCCCTAATTGGATTAGAATAAGCCTAGGGTGGATGAAAATGACCTAAATGTTCAACCAATGACACAAAATCACTTATTAGATGCACAAAATTGGTTGAAAACCCTAATTGGATTAGAATAAGCCTAGGTGGGACGAAAATGACCTAAACGCTCAACCAATGACACAAAATCACTTATTGGATGCACAAAATTGGTCAAAAACCCTAATTGGATTAGAATAAGTCTAAGGAGGACGAAAATGACCTAAATGTTCAACCAATGACACAAAATCACTTATTGGATGCACAAGATTGGTTAAAAACCATAATTGAATTAGAATAAGCCCAGGGTTGTGGAAAATTACCTAAATGCTCAACCATTGACACAAAATCACTTACTGGATGCACAAAATTGGTTAAAAACCCTAATTGGATTAGAATAAGCCTAGGGGGGACGAAAATGACCTAAATGTTCAACCAATGACACAAAATCACTTATTGGATGCACAAGATTCGTGAAAAACCGTAATTGGATTACAATAAGCCTAGGTAGATTTAAATTATCAACTAACGACACAAAATCACTTATTGGATGCACAAGATTGGTTAAAACCCATAATCGGAATAAAATTAGCCTAGGGAGGACGAAAATGACCTAAATGGTCAACCAACGACACTAAATCACTTATTGGACACACAAGATTGTTAAAAACCTTCATTGGATTGGAATAAGCCTAGGGAGGACAAAAATGACCTAAATGTTCAATCGATGACACAAAATCACTTATTGGATGCACAAGATTTGTTGAAAACCCTAATTGGATTAGAATAAGCCTAGGGTGGATGAAAATGACTTAAATTTTCAACCAATGAAACAAAATCACTAATTGGATGCACAAAATTGGTTAAAAACCCTAATTGGATTAGAATAAGCCTAGGGGGGACGAAAATGACCTAAATGTTCAACCAATGATACAAAATCATTTATTGGATGCACAAGATTCGTTAAAAACCGTAATTGGATTAGAATAAGCCTATGGTGGACGAAAATGACCTAAATGTTCAACCAATGACATAAAATCATTTATTGGATGCACAAGATTGGTTAAAAACCCTAATTGGATTATAATAAGCCTAAGGAGGATGAAAATGACCTACATGTTCAAACAATGACACAAAATCACTTATTGGATGCACAAGATTTATTAAAATCCGTAATTGGATTAGAATAAGCCTAAGGAGGATGAAAATGACCTAAATGTTCAACCAATGACACAAAATCACTTATTAGATGCACAAAATTGGTTGAAAACCCTAATTGGATTAGAATAAGCCTAGGTGGGACGAAAATGACCTAAACGTTCAACCAATGACACAAAATCACTTATTGGATGCACAAAATTGGTCAAAAACCCTAATTGGATTAGAATAAGTCTAAGGAGGACGAAAATGACCTAAATGTTCAACCAATGACACAAAATCACTTATTGGATGCACAAGATTGGTTAAAAACCATAATTGAATTAGAATAAGCCCAGGGTTGAGGAAAATTACCTAAATGCTCAACCATTGACACAAAATCACTTACTGGATGCACAAAATTGGTTAAAAACCCTAATTGGATTAGAATAAGCCTAGGGGGGACGAAAATGACCTAAATGTTCAACCAATGACACAAAATCACTTATTGGATGCACAAGATTCGTTAAAAACCGTAATTGGATTACAATAAGCCTAGGGAGATTTAAATTATCAACTAACGACACAAAATCACTTATTGGATGCACAAGATTGGTTAAAACCCATAATCGGAATAAAATTAGCCTAGGGAGGACGAAAATGACCTAAATGGTCAACCAACGACACTAAATCACTTATTGGACACACAAGATTGTTAAAAACCTTCATTGGATTGGAATAAGCCTAGGGAGGACAAAAATGACCTAAATGTTCAATCGATGACACAAAATCACTTATTGGATGCACAAGATTTGTTGAAAACCCTAATTGGATTAGAATAAGCCTAGGGTGGATGAAAATGACTTAAATTTTCAACCAATGACACAAAATCACTTATTGGATGCACAAAATTGGTTAAAAACCCTAATTGGATTAGAATAAGCCTAGGGGGGACGAAAATGACCTAAATGTTCAACCAATGATACAAAATCATTTATTGGATGCACAAGATTCGTTAAAAACCGTAATTGGATTAGAATAAGCCTATGGTGGACGAAAATGACCTAAATGTTCAACCAATGACATAAAATCATTTATTGGATGCACAAGATTGGTTAAAAACCCTAATTGGATTATAATAAGCCTAAGGAGGATGAAAATGACCTACATGTTCAAACAATGACACAAAATCACTTATTGGATGCACAAGATTTATTAAAATCCGTAATTGGATTAGAATAAGCCTAAGGAGGATGAAAATGACCTAAATGTTCAACCAATGACACAAAATCACTTAGTGGATGCACATGAATGGTGAAAAACCCTAATTGGATTAGAATAAGCCTAGGGAGGATGAAAATGACCTAAATGTTCAACCAATGAAACAAAATCACTTATTGGATGCACAAGATTATTTGAAAACCCTTATTGGATTAGAAAAAGCCTATGGTGGATGAAAATGACCTAAAGGTTCAACCAATGACACAAAATCACTTATTGGATGCACAAAATTGGTTAAAAACCCTAATTGAATTAGAATAAGCCTAGGGGGGACGAAAATGACCTAAATGTTCAATCAATGATACAAAATCATTTATTGGATGCACAAGATTTGTAAAAAATCGTAATTGGATTAGAATAAGCCTATGGTGCAAGAAAATGTCCCAAATTTTGAACCAATGACATAAAATCATTTATTGGATGCACAAGATTGGTTAGAAACCCAAATAGGATGAGAATAAGCCTAGGGGGGACGAATATGACCTAAATGTTCAAGCAATGAAACAAAATCACTTATTGGATGCACAAGATTGCTTAAAAACCCTAATTGGATTAGAATAACCCTAAGGAGGATGAAAATGACCTATATGTTAAAACAATGACACAAAATCACTTATTGGATGCACAAGATTGGTTAAAAACCGTAATTGGATTAGAATAAGCCTAAGGAGGATGAAAATGAACTAAATGTTCAACCAATGACACAAAATCACTTATTGGATGCACAAGAACGGTCAAAAACCCTAATTGGATTAGAATAAGCCTAGGGAGGATGAAAATGACGTACATGTTCAACCAACGACACAAAATCACGTATTGGATGCACAAGATTGGTTAAAAACCGTAATTGGATTAGCATCAGCCTAAGGAGGTTGAACATGACCTAAATGTTCAACCAATGACAAAAAATAACTTATTTGATGGACAAGATTGGTTAAAAACCTTAATTGGATTAGAATAAGCCTAGGGTGGATGAAAATGACCTAAATGTTCAACCAATGAAACAAAATCACTTATTGGATGCACAAAATTGGTCAAAAACCCTAATTGGATTAGAATAAGCCTAAGGATGACGAAAATGACCTAAATGTTTAACCAATGGCACAAAATCACTAATTGGATGTACAAGATTGGTTAAAAACCCTAATTAGATTAAAATAAGCCTAGGGAGGACGGAAATGACCTAAATGTTAAACCAATGACACAAGATCACTTATTGGATGCACAAGATTGGTTAAAAACCATAATTGGAATACAATAAGCCTAGGGAGACCTAAATGTTCAACTAATGACACAAAATCACTTCTTGGATGCACAAGACCAGTTAAAAACCATAATTAGAATAGAATTAGCCTAGGGAGGACGAAAATGACCTAAATGGTCAACCAATGACACTAAATCACTAATTGGACACACAAGATTGTTAAAAACCTTAATTAGATTAGAATAAGCCTAGGGAGGACGAAAATGACCTAAATGTTCAACCAATGACACAAAATCAATAATTGGATGCACAAGATTCGTCAAATACCCTAATTGGATTAGAATAAGCGTAAGGAGGACGAAAATGACCTAAATGTTCACCCAATGACAAAAAATAACTTATTGGATGCACAAGATTGGTTGAAAACCCTAATTAGATTAGAATTAGCCTAGGGTGGATGAAAATGACCTAAATGTTCAACCAATGACACAAAATCACTTATTAGATTCACAAAATTGGTAAAAAACCCTAATTGGATGAGAATAAGCCTTGGGGGGACAAAAATGACCTAAATGTTTAACCAATGACACAAAATCACTTATTGGATGCACAAGATTGGTTAAAAACCCTAATTGGATGAGAATAAGCCTAGGGAGGACGAAAATGACCTAAATGTTCAACCCATAAAACAAAATCACTTATTGGATGCACAAGATTGCTTAAAAACCCTAATTGAATTAGAATAAGCCTAGGGTGGAGGAAAATTACCTAAATGTTCAACCATTGACACAAAATCAATTATTGGATGCACAAATTTGTTTAAAAACCCTAATTGGATTAGAATAAGGCTAGGGGGGACTAAAATGACCTAAATGTTCAACCAATGAAACAAAATCACTTATTGGATGCACAAAATTGGTCAAAAACCCTAATTGGATTAGAATAAGCCTAAGGATGACGAAAATGACCTAAATGTTTAACCAATGGCACAAAATCACTAATTGGATGTACAAGATTGGTTAAAAACCCTAATTAGATTAAAATAAGCCTAGGGAGGACGGAAATGACCTAAATGTTAAACCAATGACACAAGATCACTTATTGGATGCACAAGATTGGTTAAAAACCATAATTGGAATACAATAAGCCTAGGGAGACCTAAATGTTCAACTAATGACACAAAATCACTTCTTGGATGCACAAGACCAGTTAAAAACCATAATTAGAATAGAATTAGCCTAGGGAGGACGAAAATGACCTAAATGGTCAACCAATGACACTAAATCACTAATTGGACACACAAGATTGTTAAAAACCTTAATTAGATTAGAATAAGCCTAGGGAGGACGAAAATGACCTAAATGTTCAACCAATGACACAAAATCAATAATTGGATGCACAAGATTCGTCAAATACCCTAATTGGATTAGAATAAGCGTAAGGAGGACGAAAATGACCTAAATGTTCACCCAATGACAAAAAATAACTTATTGGATGCACAAGATTGGTTGAAAACCCTAATTAGATTAGAATTAGCCTAGGGTGGATGAAAATGACCTAAATGTTCAACCAATGACACAAAATCACTTATTAGATGCACAAAATTGCTAAAAAACCCTAATTGGATGAGAATAAGCCTTGGGGGGACAAAAATGACCTAAATGTTTAACCAATGACACAAAATCACTTATTGGATGCACAAGATTGGTTAAAAACCCTAATTGGATGAGAATAAGCCTAGGGAGGACGAAAATGACCTAAATGTTCAACCCATAAAACAAAATCACTTATTGGATGCACAAGATTGCTTAAAAACCCTAATTGAATTAGAATAAGCCTAGGGTGGAGGAAAATTACCTAAATGTTCAACCATTGACACAAAATCAATTATTGGATGCACAAATTTGTTTAAAAACCCTAATTGGATTAGAATAAGGCTAGGGGGGACGAAAATGACCTAAATGTTCAACCAATGACACCAAATCACTTATTGGATGCACAAGATTGGTTAAAAACCCTAATTGGATGAGAATAAGCCTAGGGAGGTAGAAAATGACATAAATGTTCAACCAATGACAAAAAACCGCTTATTGGATGCACACGATTGGTTGAAAACCCTAATTGGATTAGAATAAGCCTAGGGTGGATGAAAATGACCTAAATGTTCAACCAATGACACAAAATCACTTATTGGATGCACATAATTGGTTAAAAACCCTAATTGGATTAGAATAAGCCTAGGGGGGACGAAAATGACCAAAATGTTCAACCAATGATACAAAATCATTTATTGGATGCACAAGATTCGTTAAAAATCGTAATTGGATTAGAATAAGTCCATGGTGCACGAAAATGACCCAAATTTTGAACCAATGACATATAATCATTTATTGGATGCACAAGATTGGTTAAAAACCCCAATAGGATTAGAATAAGCCAAGGGAGGACGAAAATGACCTAAATGTTCAACCAATGAAACAAAATCACTTATTGGATGCACAAGATTGCTTAAAAACCCTAATTGGATTAGAATAAGCCTAAGGAGGATGAAAATGACCTATATGTTAAAACAATGACACAAAATCACTTATTGGATGCACAAGATTGGTTAAAAACCGTAATTGGATTAGAATAAGCCTAAGGAGGATGAAAATGAACTAAATGTTCAACCAATGACACAAAATCACTTATTGGATGCACAAGAACGGTCAAAAACCCTAATTGGATTAGAATAAGCCTAGGGAGGATGAAAATGACGTACATGTTCAACCAATGACACAAAATCACTTATTGGATGCACAAGATTGGTTAAAAACCGTAATTGGATTAGCATCAGCCTAAGGAGGTTGAAAATGACCTAAATGTTCAACCAATGACAAAAAATAACTTATTTGATAGACAAGATTGGTTAAAAACCTTAATTGGATTAGAATAAGCCTAGGGTGGATGAAAATGACCTAAATGTTCAACCAATGAAACAAAATCACTTATTGGATGCACAAAATTGGTCAAAAACCCTAATTGGATTAGAATAAGCCTAAGGATGACGAAAATGACCTAAATGTTTAACCAATGGCACAAAATCACTAATTGGATGTACAAGATTGGTTAAAAACCCTAATTAGATTAAAATAAGCTTAGGGAGGACGGAAATGACCTAAATGTTAAACCAATGACACAAGATCACTTATTGGATGCACAAGATTGGTTAAAAACCATAATTGGAATACAATAAGCCTAGGGAGACCTAAATGTTCAACTAATGACACAAAATCACTTCTTGGATGCACAAGACCAGTTAAAAACCATAATTAGAATAGAATTAGCCTAGGGAGGACGAAAATGACCTAAATGGTCAACCAATGACACTAAATCACTAATTGGACACACAAGATTGTTAAAAACCTTAATTAGATTAGAATAAGCCTAGGGAGGACGAAAATGACCTAAATGTTCAACCAATGACACAAAATCAATAATTGGATGCACAAGATTCGTCAAATACCCTAATTGGATTAGAATAAGCGTAAGGAGGACGAAAATGACCTAAATGTTCACCCAATGACAAAAAATAACTTATTGGATGCACAAGATTGGTTGAAAACCCTAATTAGATTAGAATTAGCCTAGGGTGGATGAAAATGACCTAAATGTTCAACCAATGACACAAAATCACTTATTAGATGCACAAAATTGGTAAAAAACCCTAATTGGATGAGAATAAGCCTTGGGGGGACAAAAATGACCTAAATGTTTAACCAATGACACAAAATCACTTATTGGATGCACAAGATTGGTTAAAAACCCTAATTGGATGAGAATAAGCCTAGGGAGGACGAAAATGACCTAAATGTTCAACCCATAAAACAAAATCACTTATTGGATGCACAAGATTGCTTAAAAACCCTAATTGAATTAGAATAAGCCTAGGGTGAAGGAAAATTACCTAAATGTTCAACCATTGACACAAAATCAATTATTGGATGCACAAATTTGTTTAAAAACCCTAATTGGATTAGAATAAGGCTAGGGGGGACTAAAATGACCTAAATGTTCAACCAATGACACCAAATCACTTATTGGATGCACAAGATTGGTTAAAAACCCTAATTGGATGAGAATAAGCCTAGGGAGGTAGAAAATGACATAAATGTTCAACCAATGACAAAAAACCGCTTATTGGATGCACACGATTGGTTGAAAACCCTAATTGGATTAGAATAAGCCTAGGGTGGATGAAAATGACCTAAATGTTCAACCAATGACACAAAATCACTTATTGGATGCACATAATTGGTTAAAAACCCTAATTGGATTAGAATAAGCCTAGGGGGGACGAAAATGACCAAAATGTTCAACCAATGATACAAAATCATTTATTGGATGCACAAGATTCGTTAAAAATCGTAATTGGATTAGAATAAGTCCATGGTGCACGAAAATGACCCAAATTTTGAACCAATGACATATAATCATTTATTGGATGCACAAGATTGGTTAAAAACCCCAATAGGATTAGAATAAGCCAAGGGAGGACGAAAATGACCTAAATGTTCAACCAATGAAACAAAATCACTTATTGGATGCACAAGATTGCTTAAAAATCCTAATTGGGTTAGAATAATCCTAAGGAGGATGAAAATGACCTACATGTTCGAACAATGACACAAAATCACTTATTGGATGCACAAGATTGGTTAAAAACCGTAATTGGATTAGAATAAGCCTAAGGAGGATGAAAATGACCTAAATGGTTAACCGATGACACAAAATCACTTATTTGATGCACAAGAATGGTCAAAAACCCTAATTGGATTAGAATAAGCCTAGGGAGGACGAAAATGACCTAAATGTTCAACCAATGAAACAAAATCACTTAATGGATGCACAAGATTTTTTAAAAACCGTAATTGGATTAGAATAAGCCTAAGGAGGATGAAAATGACGTACATGTTCAACCAATGACAAAAAATCACTAATTAGTAGCACAAGATTGATTAAAAACCGTAATTGGATTAGCATAAGCCTAAGGAGGATGAAAATGACCTAAATGTTCAACCAATGACAAAAAATCACGTATTTGATGCACAAGATTGGTTAAAAACCCTAATTGGATTTGAATAAGCCTAGGGTGGATGGAAATGACCTAAATGTTCAACCAATGACACAAAATCACTTATTGGATGGAAAAAATTGGTCAAAAACACTAATTGGATTAGAATAAGCCTAAGGTGGTGGAAAATTACCTAAATGTTCAACCATTGACACAAAATCACTTATTGGATGCACAAAATTTGTTAAAAACCCTAATTGGATTAGAATAAGCCTAGGGGGGGCGAAAATCACCTAAATGTTCAACCAATGACACAAAATCACTTATTGGATGCACAAGACTGGTTAAAAACCCTAATTGGATGAGAATAAGCCTTGGGAGGACGAAAATGACCTAAATGTTCAACCAATGACAAAAAATCACTTATTGGATGCACAAGATTGGTTGAAATCCCTAATTGGATTAGAATAAGCCTAGGGTGGATGAAAATGACCTAAATGTTCAACCAATGACACAAAATCACTTATTAGATGCACAAAATTTGTTAAAAACCCTAATTGGATTAGAATAAGCCTAGGGGGGGCGAAAATGACCTAAATGTTCAACAAATGACACAAAATCACTTATTGGATGCACAAGATTGGTTAAAAACCCTAATTGGATGAGAATAAGCCTTGGGAGGACGAAAATGACCTTAATGTTTAACCAATGACACAAATGTACTTATTGGATGCACAAGATAGGTTAAAAACCCTAATTGGATGAGAATAAGCCTAGGGAGGACGGAAATGACCTAAATGTTCCACCAATGACACAAAATCACCTATTGGATGCACAAGATTGGTTAAAAACCCTAATTGGATGAGAATACGCCTAGGAAGGATGTAAAGGACCTACATGTTCAAACAATGACACAAAATCACTTATTTGATGCACAAGATTGCTTAAAAACCCTAATTGGATTTGAATAAGCCTAAGGAGGATGAAAATGACCTAAATGTTCAACCAATGACAAAAAATCACTTATTGGATGCACAAGATTGGTTGAAATCCCTAATTGGATTAGAATAAGCCTAGGGTGGATGAAAATGACCTAAATGTTCAACCAATGACACAAAATCACTTATTAGATGCACAAAATTGGTTGAAAACCCTAATTGGATTAGAATAAGCCTAGGGGGGACGAAAATGACCTAAACGTTCAACCAATGACACAAAATCATTTATTGGATGCACAAGATTCGTTAAAAACCGTAATTGGATTAGAATAAGCCTGAGGTGGACGAAAATGACCTAAATGTTCAACCAATGACATAAAATCACTTATTGGATGCACAAAATTGGTCAAAAACCCTAATTGGATTAGAAATGCCTAAAAAGGATGAAAATGACATACATGTTCAACCAATGACACAAAATCACTAATTGGAAGCACAAGATTGGTTAAAAACCGTAATTGGATTAGCTTAAACCTAAGGAGGATGAAAATGACCTAAATGTTCAATCAATGACAAATAATCCCTTATTTGATGCACAAGATTGGTTAAAAACCCTAATTGGATTAGAATAAGCCTAGGGTGGATGGAAATGACCTAAATTTTCAACCAATGACACAAAATCACTTATTGGATGCACAAAATTGGTCAAAAATACTAATTGGATTAGAATAAGGCTAAGGTGGTGGAAAATTACCTAAATGTTCAACCGTTGACACAAAATCACTTATTGGATGCACAAAATTTGATAAGAACCCTAATTGGATTAGAATAAGCCTAGGGGGGCGAAAATGACCTAAATGTTCAACCAATGACACAAAATCAGTTATTGGATGCACAAGATTGGTTAAAAACCGTAATTGGATGAGAATAAGCCTTGGGAGGACGATAATGACCTAAATGTTCAACCAATGATACAAAATAACTTATTGGATGCACAAGATTGGTTAAAAACTCTAAATGGATGAGAATAAGCCTAGGGAGGACGAAAATGACCTAAATGTTCAACCAATGACAAAAAATCACTTATTGGATGCACAAGATTGGTTGAAATCCCTAATTTGATTAGAATAAGCCTAGGGTGGATGAAAATGACCTAAATGTTCAACCAATGACACAAAATCACTTATTGGATGCACATAATTGGTTAAAAACCCTAATTGGATTAGAATAAGCCTAGGGGGGACGAAAATGACCTAAATGTTCAACCAATGATACAAAATCATTTATTGGATGCACAAGATTCGTTAAAAAACCATAATTGGATTAGAATAAGCCTATGGTGCATGAAAATGACCCAAATTTTGAACCAATGACATAAAATCATTTATTGGATGCACAAGATTGGTTAAAAACCCCAATAGCATTAGCATAAGCCTAGGGAAGACGAAAATGACCTAAATGTTCAACCAATGAAACAAAATCACTTATTGGATGCACAAGATTGGTTAAAAACCGTAATTGGATTAGAATAAGCCTAAGGAGGATGAAAATGACCTAAATGTTCAACCGATGACACAAAATCACTTATTTGATGCACAAGAATGGTCAAAAACCCTAATTGGATTAGAATAAGCCTAGGGAGGACGAAAATGACCTAAATGTTCACCCAATGAAACAAAATCACTTATTGGATGCACAAGATTCGTTAAAAAACCGTAATTGGATTAGAATAAGCCTAAGGAGAATGAAAATGACGTACATGTTCAACCAATGACAAAAAATCACTAATTGGAAGCACAAGATTGATTAAAAACCGTAATTGGATTAGCATAAGCCTAAGGAGGATGAAAATGACCTAAATGTTCAATCAATGACAAAAAATCACTTATTTGATGCACAAGATTGGTTAAAAACCCTAATTGGATTAGAATAAGCCTAGGGTGGATGGAAATGACCTAAATTTTCAACCAATGACACAAAATCACTTATTGGATGGACAAAATTGGTCAAAAACACTAATTGGATTAGAATAAGCCTAAGGTGGTGGAAAATTACCTAAATATTCAACCATTGACACAAAATCACTTATTGGATGCACAAGACTTGTTAAAAACCCTAATTGGATGAGAATAAGCCTTGGGAGGACGAAAATGACCTAAATGTTTAACCAATGATACAAAATAACTTATTGGATGCACAAGATTGGTTAAAAACCCTAATTGGATGAGAATAAGCCTAGGGAGGACGAAAATGACCTAAATGTTCAACCAATGACACAAAATCACTTATTGGATGCACAAGATTGCTTAAAAACCATAATTGAATTAGAATAAGCCTAGGGTGGAGGAAAATTACCTAAATGTTCAACCGTTGACACAAAATCACTTATTGGATGCACAAAATTTGTTAAAAACCGCAATTGGATTAGAATAAGCCTATGGGGGACGAAAATGACCTAAATGTTCAACCAATGACAAAAAATCACTTATTGGATGCACAAGATTGGTTGAAATCCCTAATTGGATTAGAATAAGCCTAGGGTGGATGAAAATGACCTAAATGTTCAACCAATGACAGAAAATCACTTATTAGATGCTCAAAATTTGTTAAAAACCTTAATTGGATTAGAATACGCCTAGTGGGGGGCGAAAATGACCTAAATGTTCAACAAATGACACAAAATCACTTATTGGATGCACAAGATTGGTTAAAAACCCTAATTGGATGAGAATAAGCCTTGGGAGGACGAAAATGACCTTAATGTTTAACCAATGACACAAATGTACTTATTGGATGCACAAGATAGGTTAAAAACCCTAATTGGATGAGAATAAGCCTAGGGAGGACGGAAATGACCTAAATGTTCCACCAATGACACAAAATCACCTATTGGATGCACAAGATTGGTTAAAAACCCTAATTGGATGAGAATAAGCCTAGGAAGGATGTAAAGGACCTACATGTTCAAACAATGACACAAAATCACTTATTTGATGCACAAGATTGCTTAAAAACCCTAATTGGATTTGAATAAGCCTAAGGAGGATGAAAATGACCTAAATGTTCAACCAATGACAAAAAATCACTTATTGGATGCACAAGATTGGTTGAAATCCCTAATTGGATTAGAATAAGCCTAGGGTGGATGAAAATGACCTAAATGTTCAACCAATGACACAAAATCACTTATTAGATGCACAAAATTGGTTGAAAACCCTAATTGGATTAGAATAAGCCTAGGGGGGACGAAAATGACCTAAACGTTCAACCAATGACACAAAATCATTTATTGGATGCACAAGATTCGTTAAAAACCGTAATTGGATTAGAATAAGCCTGCGGTGGACGAAAATGACCTAAATGTTCAACCAATGACATAAAATCACTTATTGGATGCACAAAATTGGTCAAAAACCCTAATTGGATTAGAATATGCCTAAAAAGGATGAAAATGACATACATGTTCAACCAATGACACAAAATCACTAATTGGAAGCACAAGATTGGTTAAAAACCGTAATTGGATTAGCTTTAACCTAAGGAGGATGAAAATGACCTAAATGTTCAATCAATGACAAATAATCCCTTATTTGATGCACAAGATTGGTTAAAAACCCTAATTGGATTAGAATAAGCCTAAGGTGGATGGAAATGACCTAAATTTTCAACCAATGACACAAAATCACTTATTGGATGCACAAAATTGGTCAAAAATACTAATTGGATTAGAATAAGGCTAAGGTGGTGGAAAATTACCTAAATGTTCAACCGTTGACACAAAATCACTTATTGGATGCACAAAATTTGATAAGAACCCTAATTGGATTAGAATAAGCCTAGGGGGGCGAAAATGACCTAAATGTTCAACCAATGACACAAAATCAGTTATTGGATGCACAAGATTGGTTAAAAACCGTAATTGGATGAGAATAAGCCTTGGGAGGACGATAATGACCTAAATGTTCAACCAATGATACAAAATAACTTATTGGATGCACAAGATTGGTTAAAAACTCTAAATGGATGAGAATAAGCCTAGGGAGGACGAAAATGACCTATATGTTCAACCAATGACACAAAATCACTTATTGGATGCACAAGATTGGTTAAAAACCATAATTGAATTAGAATAAGCCTAGGGTTGAGGAAAATTACCTAAATGTTCAACCATTGACACAAAATAACTTATTGGATGCACAAAATTGGTTAAAAACCCCAATTGGATTAGAATAAGCCTAGGGGGGACGAAAATGATCTAAATGTTCAACCAATGACACAAAATCACTTATTGGATGCACAAAATTGGTTAAAAACCCTAATTGGATGAGAATAAGCCTAGGGAAATCAAAAATGACCTAAATGTTTAACCAATGATACAAAATAACTTATTGGATGTACAAGATTGGTTAAAAACCCTAATTGGATGAGAATAAGCCTTGGGAGGACGAAAATGACCTTAATGTTTAACCAATGACAGAAATGTACTTGTTGGATGCACAAGATAGGTTAAAAACCCTAATTGGATGAGAATAAGCTTAGGGAGGACGAAAATGACATAAATCTTCAACCAATGACACAAAATCACCTATTGGATGCACAAGATTGGTTAAAAACCCTAATTGGATGAGAATAAGCCTAGGAAGGATGTAAAGGTCCTACATGTTCAAACAATGACACAAAATCACTTATTTGATGCACAAGATTGCTTAAAAACCCTAATTGGATTAGAATAAGCCTAAGGAGGATGAAAATGACCTAAATGTTCAACCAATGACAAAAAATCACTTATTGGATGCACAAGATTGGTTGAAATCCCTAATTTGATTAGAATAAGCCTAGGGTGGATGAAAATGACCTAAATGTTCAACCAATGACACAAAATCACTTATTGGATGCACATAATTGGTTAAAAACCCTAATTGGATTAGAATAAGCCTAGGGGGGACGAAAATGACCTAAATGTTCAACCAATGATACAAAATCATTTATTGGATGCACAAGATTCGTTAAAAAACCGTAATTGGATTAGAATAAGCCTATGGTGCATGAAAATGACCCAAATTTTGAACCAATGACATAAAATCATTTATTAGATGCACAAGATTGGTTAAAAACCCCAATAGCATTAGCATAAGCCTAGGGAAGACGAAAATGACCTAAATGTTCAACCAATGAAACAAAATCACTTATTGGATGCACAAGATTGGTTAAAAACCGTAATTGGATTAGAATAAGCCTAAGGAGGATGAAAATGACCTAAATGTTCAACCGATGACACAAAATCACTTATTTGATGCACAAGAATGGTCAAAAACCCTAATTGGATTAGAATAAGCCTAGGGAGGACGAAAATGACCTAAATGTTCACCCAATGAAACAAAATCACTTATTGGATGGACAAAATTGGTCAAAAACACTAATTGGATTAGAATAAGCCTAAGGTGGTGGAAAATTACCTAAATATTCAACCATTGACACAAAATCACTTATTGGATGCACAAAATTTGTTAAAAACCCTAATTGGATTAAAATAAGCCTAGGGGGGGCGAAAATGACCTAAATCTTCAACCAATGACACAAAATCACTTATTGGATGCACAAGACTTGTTAAAAACCCTAATTGGATGAGAATAAGCCTTGGGAGGACGAAAATGACCTAAATGTTTAACCAATGATACAAAATAACTTATTGGATGCACAAGATTGGTTAAAAACCCTAATTGGATGAGAATAAGCCTAGGGAGGACGAAAATGACCTAAATGTTCAACCAATGACACAAAATCACTTATTGGATGCACAAGATTGCTTAAAAACCATAATTGAATTAGAATAAGCCTAGGGTGGAGGGAAATTACCTAAATGTTCAACCGTTGACACAAAATCACTTATTGGATGCACAAAATTTGTTAAAAACCCCAATTGGATTAGAATAAGCCTAGGGGGGACGAAAATGACCTAAATGTTCAACCAATGACAAAAAATCACTTATTGGATACACAAGATTGGTTGAAATCCCTAATTGGATTAGAATAAGCCTAGGGTGGATGAAAATGACCTAAATGTTCAACCAATGACAGAAAATCACTTATTAGATGCTCAAAATTTGTTAAAAACCCTAATTGGATTAGAATACGCCTAAGGGGGGGCGAAAATGACCTAAATGTTCAACAAATGACACAAAATCACTTATTGGATGCACAAGATTGGTTAAAAACCCTAATTGGATGAGAATAAGCCTTGGGAGGACGAAAATGACCTTAATGTTTAACCAATGACACAAATGTACTTATTGGATGCACAAGATAGGTTAAAAACTCTAATTGGATGAGAATAAGCCTAGGGAGGACGAAAATGACCTAAATGTTCCACCAATGACACAAAATCACCTATTGGATGCACAAGATTGGTTAAAAACCCTAATTGGATGAGAATAAGCCTAGGAAGGATGTAAAGGACCTACATGTTCAAACAATGACACAAAATCACTTATTTGATGCACAAGATTGCTTAAAAACCCTAATTGGATTTGAATAAGCCTAAGGAGGATGAAAATGACCTAAATGTTCAACCAATGACAAAAAATCACTTATTGGATGCACAAGATTGGTTGAAATCCCTAATTGGATTAGAATAAGCCTAGGGTGGATGAAAATGACCTAAATGTTCAACCAATGACAAAAAATCACTTATTAGATGCACAAAATTTATTGAAAACCCTAATTGGATTAGAATAAGCCTAGAGGAGACGAAAATGACCTAAACGTTCAACCAATGACACAAAATCATTTATTGGATGCACAAGATTCGTTTAAAACCGTAATTGGATTAGAATAAGCCTATGGTGGACGAAAATGACCTAAATGTTCAACCAATGACATAAAATCACTTATTGGATGCACAAAATTGGTCAAAAACCCTAATTGGATTAGAATAAGCCTAAGGAGGATGAAAATGACGTACATGTTCAACCAATGACACAAAATCACTAATTGGAAGCACAAGATTGGTTAAAAACCGTAATTGGATTAGCATAAGCCTAAGGAGGATTAAAATGACATAAATGTTCAACCAATGACAAAAAATCACTTATTTGATGCACAAGATTGGTTAAAAACCCTAATTGGATAAGAATAAGCCTAGGGTGGATGGAAATGACCTAAATTTTCAACCAATGACATAAAATCAGTTATTGGATGCACAAGATTTTTTAAACACCGTAATTGGATGAGAATAAGCTTTGGGAGGACGAAAATGACCTAAATGTTCAACCAATGGTACAAAATAACTTATTGGATGCACGAGATTGGTTAAAAACCCTAAATTGATGAGAATAAGCCTAGGGAGGACGAAAATGACCTAAATGTTCAACCAATGACACAAAATCACTTAATTGATGCACAAGATTGGTTAAAAACCATAATTGAATTAGAATAAGCCCAGGGTTGAGTAAAATTACCTAAATTCTCAACCATTGACACAAAATCACTTATTGGATGCACAAGACTGCTTAAAAACCCTAATTGAATTAGAATAAGCCTAGGGTGGAGGAAAATTACCTAAATGTTCAACCATTGACACAAAATCACTTATTGGATGCACAAAATTGGTTAAAAACCCCAATTGGATTAGAATAAGCCTAGGGGGGACGAAAATGACCTAAATGTTCAACCAATGACACAAAATCACTTATTGGATGCACAAAATTGGTTAAAAACCCTAATTGGATGAGAATAAGCCTAGGGAGGACAAAAATGACCTTAATGTTTAACCAATGAAACAAAATAACTTATTGGATTCAAAAGATTGGTTAAAAACCCTAATTGGATGAGAATAAGCCTTGGGAGGACGAAAATGACCTTAATGTTTAACCAATGACACAAATGTACTTATTGGATGCACAAGATAGGTTAAAAACCCTAATTGGATGAGAATAAGCCTAGGGAGGACGAAAATGACCTAAATGTTCAACCAATAAAACAAAATCACTTATTGGATGCACAAGATTCCTTAAGGACCCTAATTGAATTAGAATAAGCCTAGGGTGGAGGAAAATTACCTAAATGTTCAACCAATGATACAAAATCACTTATTGGATGCACAAAATTCGTTAAAAACCCTAATTGGATTAGAATAAGCCTAGGAAGGATGTAAAGGTCCTACATGTTCAAACAAAGACACAAAATCACTTATTTGATGCACAAGATTGCTTAAAAACCCTAATTGGATTTGAATAAGCCTAAGGAGGATGAAAATGACCTAAATGTTCAACCAATGACAAAAAATCACTTATTGGATGCACAAGATCGGTTGAAATCCCTAATTGGATTAGAATAAGCCTAGGGTGGATGAAAATGACCTAAATGTTCAACCGATGACACAAAATCACTTATTAGATGCACAAAATTGGTTGAAAACCCTAATTGGATTAGAATAAGCCTAGGGGAGACGAAAATGACCTAAACGTTCAACCAATGACACAAAATCATTTATTGGATGCACAAGATTCGTTTAAAACCGTAATTGGATTAGAATAAGCCTATGGTGGACGAAAAAGACCTAAATGTTCAACCAATGACATAAAATCACTTATTGGATGCACAAAATTGGTCAAAAACCCTAATTGGATTAGAATAAGCCTAAGGAGGATGAAAATGATGTACATGTTCAACCAATGACACAAAATCACTAATTGGAAGCACAAGATTGGTTAAAAACCGTAATTGGATTAGCATAAGCCTAAGGAGGATTAAAATGACCTAAATGTCAACCAATGACAAAAAATCACTTATTCGATGCACAAGATTGGTTAAAAACCCTAATTGGATAAGAATAAGCCTAGGGTGGATGGAAATGACCTAAATTTTCAACCAATGACATAAAATCAGTTATTGGATGCACAAGATTTTTTAAACACCGTAATCGGATGAGAATAAGCTTTGGGAGGACGAAAATGACCTAAATGTTAAACCAATGGTACAAAATAACTTATTGGATGCACAAGATTGGTTAAAAACCCTAAATGGATGAGAATAAGCCTAGGGAGGACGAAAATGACCTAAATGTTCAACCAATGACACAAAATCACTTAATTGATGCACAAGATTGGTTAAAAACCATAATTGAATTAGAATAAGCCCAGGGTTGACGAAAATTACCTAAATTCTCAACCATTGACACAAAATCACTTATTGGATGCACAAAATTGGTTAAAAACCCTAATTGGATTAGAATAAGCCTAGGGGGGACGAAAATGACCTAAATGTTTAACCAATGACACAAAATCACTTATTGGATGCACAAGATTGCTTAAAAACCCTAATTGAATTAGAATAAGCCTAGGGTGGAGGAAAATTACCTAAATGTTCAACAATTGACACAAAATCACTTATTGGATGCACAAAATTGGTTAAAAACCCCAATTGGATTAGAATAAGCCTAGGGGGGACGAAAATGACCTAAATGTTCAACCAATGACACAAAATCACTTATTGGATGCACAAAATTGGTTAAAAACCCTAATTGGATTAGAATTAGCCTAGGAAGGATGTAAAAGTCCTATATGTTCAAACAATGACACAAAATCACTTATTTGATGCACAAGATTGCTTAAAAACCCTAATTGGATTAGAATAAGCCTAAGGAGGATGAAAATGACCTAAATGTTCAACCAATGACAAAAAATCACTTATTGGATGCACAAGATAGGTTGAAATCCCTAATTGGATTAGAATAACCCTAGGGTGGATTAAAATGACCTAAATGTTCAACCAATGACACAAAATCACTTATTAGATGCACAAAATTGGTTGAAAACCCTAATTGGATTAGAATAAGCCTAGGGGGGACGAAAATGACCTTAACGTTCAACCAATGTCATAAAATCATTTATTAGATGCACAAGATTGGTTAAAAACCCTAATAGGATTAGAATAAGCCTAGGGAGGATGAAAACGACCTAAATGTTCAACCAATGAAACAAAATCACTTATTGGATGCATAAGATTGCTTAAAAACCCTAATTGAATTAGAATAAGCCTAGGGTTGAGGAAAATTACCTAAATGTTCAACCAATGAAAAAAAAATCACTTATTGGATGCACAAAATTGGTTAAAAACCCTAATTGGATTAGAATAAGCCTAGGGAGGACGAAAATGACCTAAATGTTTAACCAATGATACAAAATAACTTATTGGATGCACAAGATTGGTTAAAAACCCTAATGGATAAGAATAAGCCTAGGGAGGACGAAAATGACCTAAATGTTCAACCAATAACACAAAATCACTTATTGGATGCACAAGATTGGTTAAAAACCCTAATTGGATGAGAATAAGCCTAGGAATGATGTAAAGGTCCTACATGTTCAAACAATGACACAAAATCACTTATTTGATGCACAAGATTGCTTAAAAACCCTAATTGGATTAGAATAAGCCTAAGAAGGATGAAAATGACCTAAATGTTCAACCAATGACAAAAAATCACTTATTGGATTCACAAGATTGGTTCAAATCCCTAATTGGATTAGAATAAGCCTAGGGTGGATGAAAATGACCTAAATGTTAAACCAATGACACAAAATCACTTATTAGATGCACAAAATTGGTTGAAAAACCTAATTGGATTAGAATAAGCCTAGGGGGGACGAAAATGACCTAAACGTTCAACCAATGACACAAAATTATTTATTGGATGCACAAGATTCGTTTAAAACCGTAATTGGATTAGAATAAGCCTGTGGTAGACGAAAATGACCTTAATGTTCAACCAATGACATAAAATTACTTATTGCATGCACAAAATTGGTCAAAAACCCTAATTGGATTAGAATAAGCCTAAGGAGGATGAAAATGACATACATGTTCAACCAATGACACAAAATCACTAATTGGAAGCACAAGATTTGTTAAAAACCGTAATTGGATTAGCATAAGCCTAAGGAGGATGAAAATGACCTAAATGTTCAACCAATGACAAAAAATCACTTATTTGATGCACAAGATTGGTTAAAAACCTTAATTGGATTAGAGTAAGCCTAGGGTGGATGGAAATGACCTAAATTTTCAACCAATGACACAAAATCACTTATTGGATGCACAAAATTGGTCAAAAATACTAATTGGATTAGAATAAGCCGAAGGTGGTGGAAAATTACCTAAGTGTTCAACCATTGACACAAAATCACTTATTGGATGCACAAAATTTGTTAAAAACCCCAATTGGATTAGAATAAGCCTAGGGGGGCGAAAATGACCTAAATGTTCAACCAATGACACAAAATCAGTTATTGGATGCCCAAGATTGGTTAAAAACCGTAATTGGATGAGAATAAGCCTTGGGAGGACGAAAATGACCTAAATGTTCAACCAATGATACAAAATAACTTATTGGATGCACAAGATTGGTTAAAAACCCTAAATGAATGAGAATAAGCCTAGGGAGGACGATAATCACCTAAATGTTCAACCAATGACACAAAATCACTTATTGGATAAACAAGATTGGTTAAAAACCATAATTGAATTAGAATAAGCCCCGGGTTGAGGAAAATTACCTAAATGCTCAACCATTGACACAAAATCACTTATTGGATGCGCAAAATTGGTTAAAAACCCTAATTGGATTAGAATAAGCCTAGGGGGGACGAAAATGACCTAAATGTTCAACCAATGACACAAAATTACTTATTGGATGCACAAGATTGCTTAAAAACCCTAATTGAATTAGAATAAGCCTAGGGTGGAGGAAAATTACATAAATGTTCAACCATTGACACAAAATCACTTATTGGATGCACAAAATTGGTTAAAAACCCTAATTGGATGAGAATAAGCCTAGGGAGGACGAAAATGACCTAAATGTTCAACCAATGACATAAAATCACTTATTGGATGCACAAAATTGGTTAAAAACCCTAATTGGATGAGAATGAGCCTAGGGAGGACAAAAATGACCTAAATGTTTAACCAATGATACAAAATAACTTATTGGATGCACAAGATTGGTTAAAAACCCTAATTGGATGCGAATAAGCCTTGGGAGGACGAAAATGACCTTAATGTTTAACCAATGACACAAATGTACTTATTGGATGCACAAGATAGGTTAAAAAACCTAATTGGATGAGAATACACCTCGGGAGGACGAAAATGACCTAAATGTTCAACCAATGACACAAAATCACCTATTGGATGAACAAGATTGGTTAAAAACCCTAATTGGATGAGAATAAGCCTAGGAATGATGTAAAGGTCCTACATGTTCAAACAATGACACAAAATCACTTATTTGATGCACAAGATTGCTTAAAAACCCTAATTGGATTAGAATAAGCCTAAGGAGGATGAAAATGACCTAAATGTTCAACCAATAACAAAAAATCACTTATTGGATGCACAAGATTGGTTGAAATCCCTAAATGGATTAGAATAAGCCTAGGGTGGATGAAAATGACCTAAATGTTCAACCAATGACACAAAATCACTTATTAGATGCACAAAATTGGTTGAAAACCCTAATTGGATTAGAATAAGCCTAGGGGGACGAAAATGACCTAAACGTTCAACCAATGACACAAAATCATTTATTGGATGCACAAGATTCGTTAAAAACCGTAATTGGATTAGAATAAGCCTATGGTGGACGAAAATGACCTAAATGTTCAACCAATGACATAAAATCATTTATTAGATGCACAAGATTGGTTAAAAACCCTAATAAGATTAGAATAAGCCTAGGGAGGACGAAAATGACCTAACTGTTCAACCAATGAAACAAAATCACGTATTGGATGCACAAGATTGCTTAAAAACCCTAATTCAATTAGAATAAGCCTAGGGTGTAGGAAAATTACCTAAATGTTCAACCAATGACACAAAATCACTTATTGGATGCACAAAATTGGTTAAAAACCCTAATCGGATTAGAATAAGCCTAGGGAGGACGAAAATGACCTAAATGTTTAACCAATGATACAAAATAACTTATTGGATGCACAAGATTGGTTAAAAACCCTAATTGGATAAGAATAAGCCTAGGGAGGACGAAAATGACCTAAATGTTCAACCAATAACACAAAATCACTTATTGGATGCACAAGATTGGTTAAAAACCCTAATTGGATGAGAATAAGCCTAGGAATGATGTAAAGGTCCTACATGTTCAAACAATGACACAAAATCACTTATTTGAGCACAAGATTGCTTAAAAACCCTAATTGGATTTGAATAAGCCTAAGGAGGATGAAAATGACCTAAATGTTCAACCAATTACAAAAAATTACTTATTGGATGCACAAGATTGCTTGAAATCCCTAATTGGATTAGAATAAGCCTAGGGTAGATGAAAATGACCTAAATGTTCAACCAATGACACAAAATCACTTATTAGATGCACAAAATTGGTTGAAAACCCTAATTGGATTAGAATAAGCCTAGGGGATACGAAAATGACCTAAACGTTCAACCAATGACACAAAATCATTTATTGGGTGCACAAGATTCGTTAAAAACCGTAATTGGATTAGAATAAGCCTATGGTGGACGAAAATGACCTAAATGTTCAACCAATGACATAAAATCATTTATTAGATGCACAAGATTGGTTAAAAACCATAATAGGATTAGAATAAGCCTAGGGAGGACGAAAATGACCTAAATGTTCAACCAATGAAACAAAATCACTTATTGGATGCACAAGATTGCTTAAAAACCCTAATTGAATTAGAATAAGCCTAGGGTGGAGGAAAATTACCTAAATGTTCAACCAAAGACACAAAATCACTTATTGGATGCACAAAATTGGTTAAAAACCCTAATTGGATTAGAATAAGCCTAGGGAGGACGAAAATGACCTAAATGTTTAACCAATGATACAAAATAACTTATTGGATGCACAAGATTGGTAAAAAACCGTAATTGGATAAGAATAAACCTAGGGAGGACAATAATGACCTAAATGTTCAACCAATAACACAAAATCACTTATTGGATGCACAAAATTGGTTAAAAACCCTAATTGGATGAGAATACGCCTAGGGAGGACGAAAATGACCTAAATGTTCAACCAATGATACAAAATAACTTATTGGATGCACAAGATTGGTTGAAATCCCTAATTGGATTGGAATAAGCCTAGGGTGGATGAAAATGATCTAAATGTTCAACCAATGACACAAAATCACTTATTAGATGCACAAAATTGGTTGAAAACCCTAATTGGATTAGAATAAGCCTAGGGGGGACGAAAATGACCTAAACGTTCAACCAATGACACAAAATCATTTATTGGATGCACAAGATTCGTTAAAAATCGTAATTGCATTAGAATAAGCCTATGATGGACGAAAATGACCTAAATGTTCAACCAATGACATAAAATCATTTATTGGATGCACAAGATTGGTTAAAAACCCTAATAGGATTAGAATAAGCCTAGGGAGGACAAAAATGACCTAAATGTTCAACCAATGAAACAAAATCACTTATTGGATGCACAAGATTGCTTCAAAACCCTAATTGAATTAGAATAAGCCTAGGGTGGAGGAAAAATACCAAAATGTTCAACCAATGACACAAAATCACTTATTGGATGCACAAAATTGGTTTAAAACCCTAATTGGATTAGAATAATCCTAGGGAGGACGAAAATGACCTAAATATTTAACCAATGATACAAAATAACTTATTGGATGCACAAGATTGGTTAAAAACCCTAATTGGATGAGAATAAGCCTAGGGAGGACGAAAATGACCTTAATGTTAAACCAATGACACAAATGTACTTATTGGATGCACAAGATAGGTTAAAAACCCTAATTGGATGAAAATAAGCCTAGGGAGGAGGAAAATGACCTAAATGTTCAACCAATGAAACAAAATCACCTATTTGAAGCACAAGATTGGTTAAAAACCCTAATTGGATGAGAATAAGCCTAGGAAGGATGAAAATGACCTACATGTCAAACAATGACACAAAATCACTTATTGCAAGCACAAGATTGGTTAAAAACCATAATTGAATCAGAATAAGCCTAGGGTTGAGGAAAATTACCTAAATGTTCAACCATTGACACAAAATCACTTATTGGATGCACAAAATTGGTTAAAAACCCTAATTGGATTAGAATAAGCCTAGGGGGACGAAAATGACCTAAATGTTCAACCAATGATACAAAATAACTTATTGGATGCACAAGATTGGTTGAAATCCCTAATTGGATTAGAATAAGCCTAGGGTGGATGAAAATGATCTAAATGTTCAACCAATGACACAAAATGACTTATTAGATGCACAAAATTGGTTGAAAACCCTAATTGGATTAGAATAAGCCTAGGGGGGACGAAAATGACCTAAACGTTCAACCAATGACACAAAATCATTTATTGGATGCACAAGATTCGTTAAAAATCGTAATTGCATTAGAATAAGCCTATGATGGACGAAAATGACCTAAATGTTCAACCAATGACATAAAATCATTTATTGGATGCACAAGATTGGTTAAAAACCCTAATAGGATTAGAATAAGCCTAGGGAGGACAAAAATGACCTAAATGTTCAACCAATGAAACAAAATCACTTATTGGATGCACAAGATTGCTTCAAAACCCTAATTGAATTAGAATAAGCCTAGGGTGGAGGAAAAATACCAAAATGTTCAACCAATGACACAAAATCACTTATTGGATGCACAAAATTGGTTTAAAACCCTAATTGGATTAGAATAAGCCTAGGGAGGACGAAAATGACCTAAATATTTAACCAATGATACAAAATAACTTATTGGATGCACAAGATTGGTTAAAAACCCTAATTGGATGAGAATAAGCCTAGGGAGGACGAAAATGACCTTAATGTTAAACCAATGACACAAATGTACTTATTGGATGCACAAGATAGGTTAAAAACCCTAATTGGATGAAAATAAGCCTAGGGAGGAGGAAAATGACCTAAATGTTCAACCAATGAAACAAAATCACCTATTTGAAGCACAAGATTGGTTAAAAACCCTAATTGGATGAGAATAAGCCTAGGAAGGATGAAAATGACCTACATGTCAAACAATGACACAAAATCACTTATTGCAAGCACAAGATTGGTTAAAAACCATAATTGAATCAGAATAAGCCTAGGGTTGAGGAAAATTACCTAAATGTTCAACCATTGACACAAAATCACTTATTGGATGCACAAAATTGGTTAAAAACCCTAATTGGATTAGAATAAGCCTAGGGGGACGAAAATGACCTAAATGTTCAACCAATGATACAAAATAACTTATTGGATGCACAAGATTGGTTGAAATCCCTAATTGGATTAGAATAAGCCTAGGGTGGATGAAAATGATCTAAATGTTCAACCAATGACACAAAATGACTTATTAGATGCACAAAATTGGTTGAAAACCCTAATTGGATTAGAATAAGCCTAGGGGGGACGAAAATGACCTAAACGTTCAACCAATGACACAAAATCATTTATTGGATGCACAAGATTCGTTAAAAATCGTAATTGCATTAGAATAAGCCTATGATGGACGAAAATGACCTAAATGTTCAACCAATGACATAAAATCATTTATTGGATGCACAAGATTGGTTAAAAACCCTAATAGGATTAGAATAAGCCTAGGGAGGACAAAAATGACCTAAATGTTCAACCAATGAAACAAAATCACTTATTGGATGCACAAGATTGCTTCAAAACCCTAATTGAATTAGAATAAGCCTAGGGTGGAGGAAAAATACCAAAATGTTCAACCAATGACACAAAATCACTTATTGGATGCACAAAATTGGTTTAAAACCCTAATTGGATTAGAATAAGCCTAGGGAGGACGAAAATGACCTAAATATTTAACCAATGATACAAAATAACTTATTGGATGCACAAGATTGGTTAAAAACCCTAATTGGATGAGAATAAGCCTAGGGAGGACGAAAATGACCTTAATGTTAAACCAATGACACAAATGTACTTATTGGATGCACAAGATAGGTTAAAAACCCTAATTGGATGAGAATAAGCCTAGGGAGGAGGTAAATGACCTAAATGTTCAACCAATGAAACAAAATCACCTATTTGAAGCACAAGATTGGTTAAAAACCCTAATTGGATGAGAATAAGCCTAGGAAGGATGAAAATGACCTACATGTCAAACATTGACACAAAATCACTTATTGCAAGCACAAGATTGGTTAAAAACCATAATTGAATCAGAATAAGCCTAGGGTTGAGGAAAATTACCTAAATGTTCAACCATTGACACAAAATCACTTATTGGATGCACAAAATTGGTTAAAAACCCTAATTGGATTAGAATAAGCCTAGGGGGGACGAAAATGACCTTAATGTTCAACCAATTACACAAAATCACTTATTGGATGCAAAAGATTGG
This sequence comes from Cicer chorassanicum, assembly GCA_037974735.1. Classification (NCBI taxonomy): domain Eukaryota; kingdom Viridiplantae; phylum Streptophyta; class Magnoliopsida; order Fabales; family Fabaceae; genus Cicer; species Cicer chorassanicum. The sequence goes on along the minus strand of JBBPBP010009779.1, from coordinate 46,089,147 downwards.
TTAAAAACCGTAATTGGATGAGAATAAGCCTTGGGAGGACGAAAATGACCTAAATGTTCAACCAATGATACAAAATAACTTATTGGATGCCCAAGATTGGTTAAAAACTCTAAATGGATGAGAATAAGCCTAAGGAGGACGAAAATTACCTAAATGTTCAACCAATGACACAAAATCACTTATTGGATGCACAAGATTGGTTAAAAACCATAATTGAATTAGAATAAGCCTAGCGTTGAAAAAATTTTACCTAAATGTTAAACCATTGACACAAAATCACTTATTGGATGCACAAACTTGGTTAAAAACCCTAATTGGATTAGAATAAGCCTAGGGGGACGAAAATGACCTAAATGTTCAACCAATGACACAAAATCTCTTATTGGATGCACAAGATTGCTTAAAAACCCTAATTGAATTAGAATAAGCCTAGGGTGGAGGAAAATTACCTAAATGTTCAACCATTGACACAAAATCACTTATTGGATGCACAAAATTGGTTAAAAACCCCAATTGGATTAGAATAAGCCTAGGGGGGACGAAAATGACCTTAATGTTCAACCAATGACACAAAATCACTTATTGGATGCAAAAGATTGGTTAAAAACCGTAATTGGATGAGAATAAGCCTTGGGAGGACGAAAATGACCTAAATGTTCAACCAATGATACAAAATAACTTATTGGATGCACAAGATTGCTTAAAAACCCTAATTGGATTAGAATAAGCCTAAGGAGGATGAAAATGACCTAAATGTTCAACCAATGACAAAAAATCACTTATTGGATGCACAAGATTGGTTGAAATCCCTAATTGGATTAAAATAAGCCTAGGGTGGATGAAAATGACCTAAATGTTCAACCAATGACACAAAATCACTTATTAGATGCACAAAATTGGTTGAAAACCCTAATTGGATTAGAATAAGCCTAGGGGGGACGAAAATGACCTAAACGTTCAACCAATGACACAAAATCATTTATTGGATGAACAAGATTCGTTAAAAACCGTAATTGGATTAGAATAAGCCTATGGTGGACGAAAATGACCTAAATGTTCAACCAATGACATAAAATCATTTATTAGATGCACAAGATTGGTTAAAAACCCTAATAGGATTAGAATAAGCCTAGGGAGGACGAAAATGACCTAAATGTTCAACCAATGAAACAAAATCACTTATTGGATGCACAAAATTGGTTAAAAACCCTAATTGGATAAGAATAAGCCTAGGGAGGACGAAAATGACCTAAATGTTTAACAAATGATACAAAATAACTTATTGGATGCACAAGATTGGTTAAAAACCCTAATTGGATAAGAATAAGCCTAGGGAGGACGAAAATGACCTAAATGTTCAACCAATAACACAAAATCACTTATTGGATGCACAAGATTGGTTAAAAACCCTAATTGTATGAGAATATGCCTAGGAAGGATGTAAAGGTCCTACATGTTCAAACAATGACACAAAATTACTTATTTGATGCACAAGATTGCTTAACAACCCTAATTGGATGCACAAGATTCTTTAAAAACCCTAATTGGATGTTCAACCAATGACAAAAAATCACTTATTGGATGCACAAGATTGGTTGAAATCCCTCATTGGATTAGAATAAGCCTAGGGTGGATGAAAATGACCTAAATGTTCAACCAATGACACAAAATCACTTATTAGATGCACAAAATTGGTTGAAAACCCTAATTAAATTAAAATAAGCCTGAGGGATACGAAAATGACCTAAACGTTCAACCATTGACACAAAATCATTTATTGGATGCACAAGATTCATTAAAAACCGTAATTGGATTAGAATAAGCCAATGGTGGACGAAAATGACCTAAATGTTCAACAAATGACATAAAATCACTTATTGGATGCACAAGATTGGTTTAAATCCCTAATTGGATTAGAATAAGCCTAGGGTGGATGAAAATGACCTAAATGTTCAACCAATGACACAAAATCACTTATTAGATGCACAAAATTGGTTGAAAACCCTAATTGGATTAGAATAAGCCTAGGGGATACGAAAATGACCTAAACGTTCAACCAAAGACACAAAATCATTTATTAGATGCACAAGATTCGTTAAAAACCGTAATTGGATTAGAATAAGCCTATGGTGGACGACAATGACCTAAATGTTCAACCAATGACATAAAATCATTTATTAGATGCACAAGATTGGTTAAAAACCATAATAGGATTAAAATAAGCCTAGGGAGGACGAAAATGACTTAAATGTTGAACCAATGAAACAAAATCACTTATTGGATGCACAAGATTGCTTATAAACCCTAATTGAATTAGAATAAGCCTAGGGTGGAGGAAAATTACCTAAATGTTCAACCAATGACACAAAATCACTTATTGGATGCACAAAATTGGTTAAAAACCCTAATTGGATGAGAATAAGCCTAGGGAGGACAAAAATGACCTAAATGTTTAACCAATGATACAAAATAACATATTGGATGCACAAGATTGGTTAAGAACCCTAATTGGATTAGAATAAGCCTTGGGAGGACGAAAATGACCTTAATGTTTAACCAATGACACAAATGAACTTATTGGATGCACAAGATAGGTTAAAAACCCTAATTGGATGAGAATAAGCCTAGGGAGGACGAAAATGACCTAAATGTTCAACCGATGACACAAAATCACCTATTGGATGCACAAGATTGGTTAAAAACCCTAATTGGATGAGAATAAGCCTAGGAAGGATGTAAAGGTCCTACATGTTCAAACAATGACACAAAATTACTAATTTGTTGCACAAGATTGCTTAAAAACTCTAATTCGATTAGAATAAGCCTAAGGAGGATGAAAATGACCTCAATGTTCAACCAATGACAAAAAATCACTTATTGGATGCACAAGATTGGTTGAAATCCCTCATTGGATTAGAATAAGCCTAGGGTGGATGAAAATGACCTAAATGTTCAACCAATGACACAAAATCACTTATTAGATGCACAAAATTGGTTGAAAACCCTAATTAAATTAAAATAAGCCTAGGGGATACGAAAATGACCTAAACGTTCAACCATTGACACAAAATCATTTATTGGATGCACAAGATTCGTTAAATACCGTAATTGGATTAGAATAAGCCTATGGTGGATGAAAATGACCTAAATGTTCAACAAATGACATAAAATCATTTATTAGATGCACAATATTGGTTAAAAACCCTAATAGGATTAGAATAAGCCTAGGGAGGACGAAAATGACCTAAATGTTCAACCAATGAAACAAAATCACTTATTGGATGCACAAGATTGCTTAAAAACCCTAATTGAATTAGAATAAGCCTAGGTTGGAGAAATATTACCTAAATGTTCAACCAATGACACAAAATCACTTATTGGATGCACAAAATTGGTTAAAAATCCTAATTGGATTAGAATAAGCCTAGGGAGGACGAAAATGACCTAAATGTTTAACCAATGATACAAAATAACTTATTGGATGCACAAGATTGGTTAAAAACCATAATTGGATTTGAATAAGCCTAAGGAGGATGTAAATGACCTAAATGTTCAACCAATGACAAAAAATCACTTATTGGATGCACAAGATTGGTTTAAATCCCTAATTGGATTAGAATAAGCCTAGGGTGCATGAAAATGACCTAAATGTTCAACCAATGACACAAAATCACTTATTAGATGCACAAAATTGGTTGAAAACCCTAATTGGATTAGAATAAGCATAGGGGATACGAAAATGACCTAAACGTTCAACCAATGACACAAAATCATTTATTGGATGCACAAGATTCGTTAAAAATCGTAATTGGATTAGAATAAGCCTATTTTGGACGAAAATTACCTTAATGTTTAACCAATGACACAAATGAACTTATTGGATGCACAAGATAGGTTAAAAACCCTAATTGGATGAGAATAAGCCTAGGGAGGACGAAAATGACCTAAATGTTCAACCAATGACACAAAATCACCTATTGGATGCACAAGATTGGTTAAAAACCCTAATTGGATGAGAATAAGCCTAGGAAGGATGTAAAGGTCCTACATGTTCAAACAATGACACAAAATCACTTATTTGATGCACAAGATTGCTTAAAAACCCTAATTGGATTAGAATAAGCCTAAGGAAGATGAAAATGACCTAAATGTTCAACCAATGACAAAAAATCACTTATTGGATGCACAAGATTGGTTGAAATCCCTCATTGGATTAGAATAAGCCTAGGGTGGATGAAAATCACCTAAATGTTCAACCAATGACACAAAATCACTTATTAGATGCAAAAAATTGGTTGAAAACCCTAATTGGATTAAAATAAGCCTAGGGGATACGAAAATGACCTAAACGTTCAACCATTGACACAAAATCATTTAATGGATGCACAAGATTTGTTAAAAACCGTTATTGGATTAGAATAAGCCTATGGTGGACGAAAATGACCTAAATGTTCAACAAATGACATAAAATCATTTATTAGATGCACAAGATTGGTTAAAAACCCTAATAGGATTAGAATAAGCCTAGGGAGGACGCAAATGACCTAAATGTTCAACCAATGAAACAAAATCACTTATTGGATGCACAAGATTGCTTAAAAACCCTAATTGAATTAGAATAAGCCTAGGGTGGAGGAAAATTACCTAAATGTTCAACCAATGACACAAAATCACTTATTGGATGCACAAAATTGGTTAAAAATCCTAATTGGATTAGAATAAGCCTAGGGAGGACGAAAATGACCTAAATGTTTAACCAATGATACAAAATAACTTATTGGATGCACAAGATTGGTTAAAAACCCTAATTAGATTTGAATAAGCCTAAGGAGGATGAAAATGACCTAAATGTTCAACCAATGACAAAAAATCACTTATTGGATGCACAAGATTGCTTAAAAACCCTAATTGGATTAGAATAAGCGTAAGGGGGACGAAAATGACCTAAACGTTCAACCAATGACACAAAATCATTTATTGGATGCACAAGATTCGTTAAAAACCGTAATTGGATTAGAATAAGCCTATGGTGGACGAAAATGACATAAATGTTCAACCAATGACATAAAATCATTTATTGGATGCACAAGATTGGTTAAAAACCCTAATTGGATTAGAATATGCCTAGGGAGGATGAAAATGACCTAAATGTTTAACCAATGATACAAAATAACTTATTGGATGCACAAGATTGGTTAAAAACCCTAATTGGATGAGAATAAGCCTACGGAGGACGAAAATGACCTAAATGTTCAACCAATAACACAAAATCACTTATTGGATGCACAAAATTGGTTAAAAACCCTAATTGGATGAGAATAAGCCTAGGGAGGACGAAAATGACCTAAATGTTCAACCAATGATACAAAATAACTTATTGGATGCACAAGATTGGTTGAAATCCCTAATTGGATTAGAATAAGCCTAGGGTGGATGAAAATGACCTAAATGTTCAACCAATGACACAAAATCACTTATTAGATGCACAAAATTTGTTGAAAACCCTAATTGGATTAGAATAAGCGTAAGGGGGACGAAAATGACTTAAATGTTCAACCAATGACACAAAATCATTTATTGGATGCACAAGATTCGTTAAAAACCATAATTGGATTAGAATAAGGCTATGGTGGACGAAAATGACCTAAATGTTCAACCAATGACATAAAATCATTTATTGGATGCACAAGATTGGTTAAAAACCCTAATTGGATTAGAATAAGCCTAGGGAGGACGAAAATGACCTAAATGTTTAACCAATCATACAAAATAACTTATTGGATGCATAAGATTGGTTAAAAACCCTAATTGGATAAGAATAAGCCTAGGGAGAACGAAAATGACCTAAATGTTTAACCAATAACACAAAATCAGTTATTGGATGCACAAAATTTGTTAAAAACCCTAATTGGATGAGAATAAGCCTAGGGAGGACGAAAATGACCTAAATGTTCAACCAATGATACAAAATAACTTATTGGATGCACAAGATTGGTTGAAATCCCTAATTGGATTAGAATAAGCCTAGGGTGGATGAAAATGACCTAAATGTTCTACCAATGACACAAAATCACTTATTAGATGCACAAAATAGGTTAAAAACCCTAATTGGATGAGAATAAGTTTAGGGAGGACGAAAATGACCTAAATCTTCAACCAAAGACACAAAATCACCTATTGGATGCACAAGATTGGTTAAAAACCCTAATTGGATGAGAATAAGCCTAGGAAGGATGTAAAGGTCCTACATGTTCAAACAATGACACAAAATCACTTATTTGATGCACAAGATTGCCCAAAAAACCCTAATTGGATTAGAATAAGCCTAAGGAGGATGAAAATGACCTAAATGTTCAACCAATGACAAAAAATCACTTATTCGATGCACAAGATTGGTTGAAATCCTTAATTGGATTAGAATAAGCCTAGGGTGGATGAAAATGACCTAAATGTTCAACCAATGACACAAAATCACTTATTGGATGCACATAATTGGTTAAAAACCCTAATTGGATTAGAATAAGCCTAGGGGGGACGAAAATGACCTAAATGTTCAACCAATGATACAAAATCATTTATTGGATGCACAAGATTCGTTAAAAAACTGTAATTGGATTAGAATAAGCCTATGGTGCATGAAAATGACCCAAATTTTGAACCAATGACATAAAATCATTTATTGGATGCACAAGATTGGTTAAAAACCCCAATAGCATTAGAATAAGCCTAGGGAGGACGAAAATGACCTAAATGTTCAACCAATGAAACAAAATCACTTATTGGATGCACAAGATTGCTTAAAAACCCTAATTGAATTAGAATAAGCCTAGGGTGGAGGAAAATTACCTAAATGTTCAACCATTGACACAAAATCACTTATTGGATGCACAAAATTGGTTAAAAACCCCAATTGGATTAGAATAAGCCTAGGGGGGACGAAAATGACCTAAATGTTCAACCAATGACACAAAATCACTTATTGGATGCACAAAATTGGTTAAAAACCCTAATTGGATGAGAATAAGCCTAGGGAGGACAAAAATGACCTAAATGTTTAACCAATGATACAAAATAACTTATTGGATGCAAAAGATTGGTTAAAAACCCTAATTGGATGAGAATAAACCTTGGGAGGACGAAAATGACCTTAATGTTTAACCAATGACACAAATGTACTTATTGGATGCACAAGATAGGTTAAAAACCCTAATTGGATGAGAATAAGCCTCGGGAGGACGAAAATGACCTAAATGTTCAATCAATGACACAAAATCACCTATTGGATGCACAAGATTGGTTAAAAACCCTGATTGGTTGAGAATAAGCCTAGGAAGGATGTAAAGGTCCTACATTTTCAAACAATGACACAAAATCACTTATTTGATGAACAAGATTGCTTAAAAACCCTAATTGGATTAGAATAAGCCTAAGGAGGATGAAAATGACCTAAATGTTCAACCAATGATACAAAATAACTTATTGGATGCACAAGATTGGTTGAAATCCCTAATTGGATTAGAATAAGCCTAGGGTTGATGAAAATGACCTAAATGTTCAACCAATGACACAAAATCACTTATTAGATGCACAAAATTGGTTGATAACCCTAATTGGATTAGAATAAGCCTAGGGGGGACGAAAATGACCTAAACGTTCAACCAATGACACAAAATCATTTATTGGATGCACAAGATTCGTTAAAAACCGTAATTGGACTAGAATAAGCCTATGGTGGACGAAAATGATCTAAATGTTCAACCAATGTCATAAAATCATTTATTAGATGCACAAGATTGGTTAAAAACCCTAATAGGATTAGAATAAGCCTAGGGAGGACGAAAATGACCTAAATGTTCAACCAATGAAACAAAATCACTTATTGGATGCACAAGATTGCTTAAAAACCCTAATTGAATTAGAATAAGCCTAGGGTGGAGGAAAATTACCTAAATGTTCAACCAATGACACAAAATCACTTATTGGATGCACAAAATTGGTTAAAAACCCTAATTGGATTAGAATAAGCCTAGGGAGGACGAAAATGACCTAAATGTTTAACCAATGATACAAAATAACTTATTGGATGCACAAGATTGGTTAAAAACCCTAATGGATAAGAATAAGCCTAGGGAGGACGAAAATGACCTAAATGTTCAACCAATAACACAAAATCACTTATTGGATGCACAAGATTGGTTAAAAACCCTAATTGGATGAGAATAAGCCTAGGAATGATGTAAAGGTCCTACATGTTCAAACAATGACACAAAATCACTTATTTGATGCACAAGATTGCTTAAAAACCCTAATTGGATTAGAATAAGCCTAAGGAGGATGAAAATGACCTAAATGTTCAACCAATGACAAAAAATCACTTATTGGATGCACAAGATTGGTTTAAATCCCTAATTGGATTAGAATAAGCCTAGGGTGGATGAAAATGACCTAAATATTCAACCAATGACACAAAATCACTTATTAGATGCCCAAAATTGGTTAAAAAACCTAATTGGATTAGAATAAGCCTAGGGGGGACGAAAATGACCTAAACTTTCAACCAATGACACAAAATCATTTATTGGATGCACAAGATTCGTTTAAAACCGTAATTGGATTAGAATAAGCCTATGGCGGACGAAAATGAGCTAAATGTTCAACCAATGACATAAAATCACTTAGTGGATGCACAAAATTGGTCAAAAACCCTAATTGGATTAGAATAAGCCTAAGGAGGATGAAAATGACGTACATGTTCAACCAATGACACAAAATCACTAATTGGAAGCACAAGATTGGTTAAAAACCGTAATTGGATTAGCATAAGCCTAAGGAGGATGAAAATGACCTAAATGTTCAACCAATGACAAAAAATCACTTATTTGATGCACAAGATTGGTTAAAAACCCTAATTGGATTAGAATAAGCCTAGTGTGGATGGAAATGACCTAAATGTTCAACCAATGACACAAAATCACTTATTGGATGCACAAGATTGCTTAAAAACCCTAATTGAATTAGAATAAGCCTAGGGTGGAGGAAAATTACCTAAATGTTCAACCATTAACACAAAATCACTTATTGGATGCACAAAATTGGTTAAAAACCCCAATTGGATTGGAATAAGCCTAGGGGGGACGAAAATGACCTAAATGTTCAACCAATGACACAAAATCACTTATTGGATGCACAAAATTGGCTAAAAACCCTAATTGGATGAGAATAAGCCTAGGGAGGACAAAAATGACCTAAATGTTTAACCAATGATACAAAACAACTTATTGGATGCACAAGATTGGTTAAAAACCCAAATTGGACGAGAATAAGCCTTGGGAGGACGAAAATGACCTTAATGTTTAACCAATGACACAAATGTACTTACTGGATGCACAAGATAGGTTAAAAACCCTAATTGGATGAGAATAAGCCTCGGGAGGACGAAAATGACCTAAATGTTCAACCAATGACACAAAATCACCTATTGGATTTACAAGATTGGTTAAAAACCCTAATTGGTTGAGAATAAGCCTAGGAATGATGTAAAGGTCCTACATGTTCAAACGATGACACAAAATCACTTATTTGATGCACAAGATTGCTTAAAAACCCTAATTGGATTAGAATAAGCCTAAGGAGGATGAAAATGACCTAAATATTCAACAAATGACAAAAAATCGCTTATTGGATGCACAAGATTGGTTGAAATCCCTAATTGGATTAGAATAAGCCTAGGGTGGATGAAAATGACCTAAATGTTCAACCAATGACACAAAATCACTTATTAGATGCACAAAATTGGTTGAAAACCCTAATTGGATTAGAATAAGCCTAGGGGGGACGAAAATGACCTAAACGTTCAACCAATGACACAAAATCATTTATTGGATGCACAAGATTCGTTAAAAACCGTAATTGGATTAGAATAAGCCTATGGTGGACGAAAATGACCTAAATGTTCAACCAATGACATAAAATCATTTATTAGATGCACAAGATTGGTTAAAAACCCTAATAGGATTAGAATAAGCCTATTGAGGACGAAAATGACCTAAATGTTCAACCAATGAAACAAAATCACTTATTGGATGCACAAGATTGCTTAAAAACCCTAATTGAATTAGAATAAGCCTAGGGTGTAGGAAAATTACCTAAATGTTCAACCAATGACACAAAATCACTTATTGGATGCACAAAATTGGTTAAAAACCCTAATTGGATTAGAATAAGCCTAAGGAGGACGAAAATGACCTAAATGTTTAACCAATGATACAAAATAACTTATTGGATGCACAAGATTGGTTAAAAACCCTAATTGGATAAGAATAAGCCTAGGGAGGACGAAAATGACCTAAATGTTCAACCAATAACACAAAATCACTTATTGGATGCAAAAGATTGGTTAAAAACCCTAATTGGATGAGAATAAGCCTAGGAATGATGTAAAGGTCCTACATGTTCAAACAATGACACAAAATCACTTATTTGATGCACAAGATTGCTTAAAAACCCTAATTGGATTAGAATAAGCCTAAGGAGGATGAAAATGACCTAAATGTTCAACCAATGACAAAAAATCACTTATTGGATGCACAAGATTGGTTAAAAAACATAATTGAATTAGAATAAGCCTAGGGAGGATGAAAATGACCTAAATGTTCAACCAATGACACAAAATCACTTATTAGATGCACAAAATTGGTTGAAAACCCTAATTGGATTAGAATAAGCCTAGGGGGGACGAAAATGACCTAAACGTTCAACCAATGACACAAAATCATTTATTGGATGCACAAGATTCGTTTAAAACCGTAATTGGATTAGAATAAGCCTATGGTGGCCAAAAATGACCTAAATGTTCAACCAATGAATTAAAATCACTTATTGGATGCACAAGATTGGTCAAAAACCGTAATTGGATTAGAATAAGTCTAAGGAGGACGAAAATGACCTAAATGTTCAACCAATGACACAAAATCACTTATTGGATGCACAAGATTGGTTAAAAACCATAATTGAATTAGAATAAACCCAGGGTTGAGGAAAATTACCTAAATGCTCAACCATTGACACAAAATCACTTACTGGATGCACAAAATTGGTTAAAAACCCTAATTGGATTAGAATAAGCCTAGGGGGGACGAAAATGACCTAAATGTTCAACCAATGACACAAAATCACTTATTGGATGCACAAGATTCGTTAAAAACCGTAATTGGATTAGAATAAGCCTATGGTGGACGAAAATGATCTAAATGTTCAACTTATGTCATAAAATCATTTATTAGACGCACAAGATTGGTTAAAAACCCTAATTGGATGAGAATAAGCCTCGGGAGGACGAAAATGACCTAAATGTTCAACCAATGACACAAAATCCCTTATTGGATGCACAAGATTGGTTAAAAACCCTAATTGGTTGAGAATAAGCCTTGGAATGATGTAAAGGTCCTACATGTTCAAACAATGACACAAAATCACTTATTTGATGCACAAGATTGCTTAAAAACCCTAATTGGATTAGAATAAGCCTAAGGAGGATGAAAATGACCTAAATATTCAACAAATGACAAAAAATCACTTATTGGATGCACAAGATTGGTTGAAATCCCTAATTGGATTAGAATAAGCCTAGGGTGGATGAAAATGACCTAAATGTTCAACCAATGACACAAAATCACTTATTAGATGCACAAAATTGGTTGAAAACCCTATTTGGATTAGAATAAGCCTAGGTGGGACGAAAATGACCTAAACGTTCAACCAATGACACAAAATCACTTATTGGATGCACAAAATTGGTCAAAAACCCTAATTGGATTAGAATAAGTCTAAGGAGGACGAAAATGACCTAAATGTTCAACCAATGACACAAAATCACTTATTGGATGCACAAGATTGGTTAAAAACCATAATTGGATGAGAATAAGCCTAGGAATGATGTAAAGGTCCTACATGTTCAAACAATGACACAAAATCACTTATTTGATGCACAAGATTGCTTAAAAACCCTAATTGGATTAGAATAAGCCTAAGGAGGATGAAAATGACCAAAATGTTCAACCAATGAAAATAAATCACTTACTGGATGCACAAGATTGGTTGAAATCCCTAATTGGATTAGAATAAGCCTAGGGTGGATGAAAATGACCTAAATATTCAACCAATGAGACGAAATCACTTATTAGATGCACAAAATTGGTTGAAAAACCTAATTGGATTAGAATAAGCCTAGGGGGGACGAAAATGACCTAAACGTTCAACCAATGACACAAAATCATTTATTGGATGCACAAGATTTGTTTAAAACCGTAATTGGATTAGAATAAGCCTACGGTGGACGAAAATGACCTAAATGTTCAACCAATGACATAAAATCACTTATTGGATGCACAAAATTGGTCAAAAACCCTAATTGGATTAGAATAAGCCTAAGGAGGATGAAAATGACGTACATGTTCAACCAATGACACAAAATCACTAATTGGAAGCACAAGATTGGTTAAAAACCGTAATTGGATTGGCATAAGCCTAAGGAGGATGAAAATGACCTAAATGTTCAACCAATGACAAAAAATCACTTATTTGATGCACAAGATTGGTTAAAAACCCTAATTGGATTAGAATAAGCCTAGTGTGGATGGAAATGACCTAAATGTTCAACCAATGACACAAAATCACTTATTGGATGCACAAAATTGGCTAAAAACCCTAATTGGATGAGAATAAGCCTAGGGAGGACAAAAATGACCTAAATGTTTAACCAATGATACAAATTAACTTATTGGATGCACAAGATTGGTTAAAAACCCTAATTGGATGAGAATAAGCCTTGGGAGGATGAAAATGACCTTAATGTTTAACCAATGACACAAATGTACTTATTGGATGCACAAGATAGGTTAAAAACCCTAATTGGATGAGAATAAGCCTCGGGAGGACGAAAATGACCTAAATGTTCAACCAATGACACAAAATCACCTATTGGATGCACAAGATTGGTTAAAAACCCTAATTGGATGAGAATAAGCCTTGGAATGATGTAATGGTCCTACATGTTCAAACAATGACACAAAATCACTTATTAGATGCACAAAATTGGTTGAAAACCCTAATTGGATTAGAATAAGCCTAGGGGGGACGAAAATGACCTAAACGTTCAACCAATGACACAAAATCATTTATTGGATGCACAAGATTCGTTAAAAACCGTAATTGGATTAGAATAAGCCTATGGTGGACGAAAATGACCTAAATGTTCAACCAATGACATAAAATCATTTATTAGATGCACAAGATTGGTTAAAAACCCTAATAGGATTAGAATAAGCCTAAGGAGGACGAAAATGACCTAAATGTTCAACCAATGAAACAAAATCACTTATTGGATGCACAAGATTGCTTAAAAACCCTAATTGAATTAGAATAAGCCTAGGGTGTAGGAAAATTACCTAAATGTTCAACCAATGACACAAAATCACTTATTGGATGCACAAAATTGGTTAAAAACCCTAATTGGATTAGAATAAACCTAGGGAGGACGAAAATGACCTAAATGTTTAACCAATGATACAAAATAACTTATTGGATGCACAAGATTGGTTAAGAACCCTAATTGGATAAGAATAAGCCTAGGGAGGACGAAAATTACCTAAATGTTCAACCAATGACACAAAATCACTTATTTGATGCACAAGATTGCTTAAAAACCCTAATTGGATTAGAATAAGCCTAAGGAGGATGAAAATGACCTAAATGTTCAACCAATGACAAAAAATCACTTATTGGATGCACAAGATTGGTTGAAATCCCTAATTGGATTAGAATAAGCCTAGGGTGGATGAAAATGACCTAAATGTTCAACCAATGACACAAAATCACTTATTAGATGCACAAAATTGGTTGAAAACCCTAATTGGATTAGAATAAGCCTAGGGGGGACGAAAATGACCTAAACATTCAACCAATGACACAAAATCATTTATTGGATGGACAAGATTCGTTAAAACCGTAATTGGATTAGAATAAGCCTATGGTGGACGAAAATGACCTAAATGTTCAACCAATGACATAAAATCATTTATTAGATGCACAAGATTGGTTAAAAACCCTAATAGGATTAGAATAAGCCTAGGGAGGACGAAAATGACCTAAATGTTCAACCAATGAAACAAAATCACTTATTGGATGCACAAGATTGCTTAAAAACCCTAATTGAATTAGAATAAGCCTAGGGTGGAGGAAAATTACCTAAATGTTCAACCAATGACACAAAATCACTTATTGGATGCACAAAATTGGTTAAAAACCCTAATTGGATTAGAATAAGCCTAGGGAGGACGAAAATGACTTAAATGTTTAACCAATGATACAAAATAACTTATTGGATGCACAAGATTGGTTAAAAACCCTAATTGGATTAGAATAAGCCTAGGGAGGACGAAAATGACCTAAATGTTTAACCAATGATACAAAATAACTTATTGGATGCACAAGATTGGTTAAAAACCCTAATTGGATAAGAATAAGCCTAGGGAGGACGAAAATGACCTAAATGTTCAACCAATAACATAAAATCACTTATTGGATGCACAAGATTGGTTAAAAACCCTAATTGGATGAGAATAAGCCTAGGAATGATGTAAAGGTCCTACATGTTCAAACAATGACACAAAATCACTTATTTGATGCACAAGATTGCTTAAAAACCCTAATTGGATTACAATAAGCCTAAGGAGGATGAAAATGACCTAAATGTTCAACCAATGACAAAAAATCACTTATTGGATGCACAAGATTGGTTGAAATCCCTAATTGGATTAGAATAAGCCTAGGGTGGATGAAAATGACCTAAATGTTCAACCAATGACACAAAATCACTTATTAGATGCACAAAATTGGTTGAAAACCCTAATTGGATTAGAATAAGCCTAGGGGGGACGAAAATGACCTAAACGTTCAACCAATGACACAAAATCATTTATTGGATGCACAAGATTCGTTTAAAACCGTAATTGGATTAGAATAAGCCTATGGTGGACGAAAATGACCTAAATGTTCAACCAATGACATAAAATCACTTATTGGATGCACAAAATTGGTCAAAAACCCTAATTGGATTAGAATAAGCCTAAGGAGGACGAAAATGACCTAAATGTTCAACCAATGACACAAAATCACTTATTGGATGCACAAGATTGGTTAAAAACCATAATTGAATTAGAATAAGCCTAGGGTTGAGGAAAATTACCTAAATGCTCAACCATTGACACAAAATCACTTATTGGATGCACAAAATTGGTTAAAAACCCTAATTGGATTAGAATAAGCCTAGGGGGGACGAAAATGACCTAAATGTTCAACCAATGACACAAAATCACTTATTGGATGCACAAGATTGCTTAAAAACCTTAATTGAATAAGAATAAGCCTAGGTTGGAGGAAAATTACCTAAATGTTCAACCATTGACACAAAATCACTTATTGGATGCACAAAATTGGTTAAAAACCCCAATTGGATTAGAAAAAGCCTAGGGGGGACGAAAATGATCTAAATGTTCAACCAATGACACAAAATCACTTATTGGATGCATAAAATTGGTTAAAAACCCTAATTGGATGAGAATAAGCCTAGGGAGGACAAAAATGACCTAAATGTTTAACCAATGATACAAAATAACTTATTGGATGCACAAGATTGGTTAAAAACCCTAATTGGATGAGAATAAGCCTTGGGAGGACGAAAATGACCTTAATGTTTAACCAATGACACAAATGAACTTATTGGATGCACAAGATAGGTTAAAAACCCTAATTGGATGAGAATAAGCCTAGGGAGGACGAAAATGACCTAAATGTTCGACCAATGACACAAAATCACTTATTGGATGCACAAAATTGGTTAAAAACCCTAATTGGATTAGAATAAACCTAGGGAGGACGAAAATGACCTAAATGTTTAACCAATGATACAAAATAACTTATTGGATGCACAAGATTGGTTAAAAACCCTAATTGGATGAGAATAAGCCTAGGGAGGACGAAAATGACCTAAATGTTCAACCAATAACACAAAATCACTTATTGGATGCACAAGATTGGTTAAAAACCCTAATTGGATGAGAATAAGCCTAGGAAGGATGTAAAGGTCCTACATGTTCAAACAATGACATAAAATCACTTATTTGATGCACAAGATTGCTTAAAAACCCTAATTGGATTAGAATAAGCCTAAGGAGGATGAAAATGACCTAAATGTTCAACCAATGAAAAAAAATCACTTATTGGATGCACAAGATTGGTTGAAATCCCTCATTGGATTAGAATAAGCATAGGGTGGATGAAAATGACCTAAATGTTCAACCAATGACACAAAATCACTTATTGGATGCACAAGATTCGTTTAAAACCGTAATTGGATTAGAATAAGCCTATGGTGGACGAAAATGACCTAAATGTTCAACCAATGACATAAAATCACTTATTGGATGCACAAAATTGGTCAAAAACCCTAATTGGATTAGAATAAGCCTAAGGAGGACGAAAATGACCTAAATGTTCAACCAATGACACAAAATCACTTATTGGATGCACAAGATTGGTTAAAAACCATAATTGAATTAGAATAAGCCTAGGGTTGAGGAAAATTACCTAAATGCTCAACCATTGACACAAAATCACTTATTGGATGCACAAAATTGGTTAAAAACCCTAATTGGATTAGAATAAGCCTAGGGGGGACGAAAATGACCTAAATGTTCAACCAATGACACAAAATCACTTATTGGATGCACAAGATTGCTTAAAAACCTTAATTGAATAAGAATAAGCCTAGGTTGGAGGAAAATTACCTAAATGTTCAACCATTGACACAAAATCACTTATTGGATGCACAAAATTGGTTAAAAACCCCAATTGGATTAGAAAAAGCCTAGGGGGGACGAAAATGATCTAAATGTTCAACCAATGACACAAAATCACTTATTGGATGCATAAAATTGGTTAAAAACCCTAATTGGATGAGAATAAGCCTAGGGAGGACAAAAATGACCTAAATGTTTAACCAATGATACAAAATAACTTATTGGATGCACAAGATTGGTTAAAAACCCTAATTGGATGAGAATAAGCCTTGGGAGGACGAAAATGACCTTAATGTTTAACCAATGACACAAATGAACTTATTGGATGCACAAGATAGGTTAAGAACCCTAATTGGATGAGAATAAGCCTAGGGAGGACGAAAATGACCTAAATGTTCGACCAATGACACAAAATCACTTATTGGATGCACAAAATTGGTTAAAAACCCTAATTGGATTAGAATAAACCTAGGGAGGACGAAAATGACCTAAATGTTTAACCAATGATACAAAATAACTTATTGGATGCACAAGATTTGTTAAAAACCCTAATTGGATGAGAATAAGCCTAGGGAGGACGAAAATGACCTAAATGTTCAACCAATAACACAAAATCACATATTGGATGCACAAGATTGGTTAAAAACCCTAATTGGATGAGAATAAGCCTAGGAAGGATGTAAAGGTCCTACATGTTCAAACAATGACATAAAATCACTTATTTGATGCACAAGATTGCTTAAAAACCCTAATTGGATTAGAATAAGCCTAAGGAGGATGAAAATGACCTAAATGTTCAACCAATGAAAAAAAATCACTTATTGGATGCACAAGATTGGTTGAAATCCCTCATTGGATTAGAATAAGCATAGGGTGGATGAAAATGACCTAAATGTTCAACCAATGACACAAAATCACTTATTAGATGCACAAAATTGCTTGAAAACCCTAATTGGATTAGAATAAGCCTAGGGGATACGAAAATGACCTAAACGTTCAACCATTGACACAAAATCATTTATTGGATGCACAAGATTCGTTAAAAACCGTAATTGGATTAGAATAAGCCTATGGTGGACGAAAATGTTCTAAATGTTCAACAAATGACTTAAAATCATTTATTAGATGCACAAGATTGGTTAAAAACCCTAATAGGATTAGAATAAGCCTAGGGAGGAAGAAAATGACCTAAATGTTCAACCAATGAAACAAAATCACTTATTGGATGCACAAGATTGCTTAAAAACCCTAATTGAATTAGAATAAGCCTAGGGTGGAGGAAAATTACCTAAATGTTCAACCAATGACACAAAATCACTTATTGGATGCACAAAATTGGTTAAAAACCCTAATTGGATTAGAATAAGCCTAGGGAGGACGAAAATGACTTAAATGTTTAACCAATGATACAAAATAACTTATTGGATGCACAAGATTGGTTAAAAACCCTAATTGGATTAGAATAAGCCTAGGGAGGACGAAAATGACCTAAATGTTTAACCAATGATACAAAATAACTTATTGGATGCACAAGATTGGTTAAAAACCCTAATTGGATAAGAATAAGCCTAGGGAGGACGAAAATGACCTAAATGTTCAACCAATAACATAAAATCACTTATTGGATGCACTAGATTGGTTAAAAACCCTAATTGGATGAGAATAAGCCTAGGAATGATGTAAAGGTCCTACATGTTCAAACAATGACACAAAATCACTTATTTGATGCACAAGATTGCTTAAAAACCCTAATTGGATTAGAATAAGCCTAAGGAGGATGAAAATGACCTAAATGTTCAACCAATGACAAAAAATCACTTATTGGATGTACAAGATTGGTTGAAATCCCTAATTGGATTAGAATAAGCCTAGGGTGGATGAAAATGACCTAAATGTTCAACCAATGACACAAAATCACTTATTAGATGCATAAAATTGGTTGAAAACCCTAATTGGATTAGAATAACCCTAGGGGGGACGAAAATGACCTAAACGTTCAACCAATGACACAAAATCATTTATTGGATGCACAAGATTCGTTTAAAACCGTAATTGGATTAGAATAAGCCTATGGTGGACGAAAATGACCTAAATGTTCACCCAATGACATAAAATCACTTATTGGATGCACAAAATTGGTCAAAAACCCTAATTTGATTAGAATAAGCCTAAGGAGGACGAAAATGACCTAAATGTTCAACCAATGACACAAAATAACTTATTGGATGCACAGGATTGGTTAAAAACCATAATTGAATTAGAATAAGCCCAGGGTTGAGGAAAATTACCTAAATGCTCAACCATTGACACAAAATCACTTATTGGATGCACAAAATTGGTTAAAACCCCTAATTGGATTAGAATAAGCCTAGGGGGAACGAAAATGACCTAAATGTTCAACCAATGACACAAAATCATTTATTGGATGCACAAGATTGCTTAAAAACCTTAATTGAATTAGAATAAGCCTAGGTTGGAGGAAAATTACCTAAATGTTCAACCAATGACACAAAATCACTTATTGAATGCATAAAATTGGTTAAAAACCCTAATTGGATGAGAATAAGCCTAGGGAGGACAAAAATGACCTAAATGTTTAACCAATGATACAAAATAACTTATTGGATGCACAAGATTGGTTAAAAACCCTAATTGGATGAGAATAAGCCTTGGGAGGACGAAAATGACCTTAATGTTTAACCAATGACACAAATCAACTTATTGGATGCACAAGATAGGTTAAAAACCCTAATTGGATGAGAATAAGCCTAGGGAGGACGAAAATGACCTAAATGTTCAACCAATGACACAAAATCACTTATTGGATGCACAAAATTGGTTAAAAACCCTAATTGGATTAGAATAAACCTAGGGAGGACGAAAATGACCTAAATGTTTAACCAATGATACAAAATAACTTATTGGATGCACAAGATTGGTTAAAAACCCTAATTGGATGAGAATAAGCCTAGGGAGGATGAAAATGACCTAAATGTTCAACCAATAACACAAAATCACTTATTGGATGCACAAGATTGGTTAAAAACCCTAATTGGATGAGAATAAGCCTAGGAAGGATGTAAAGGTCCTACATGTTCAAACAATGACATAAAATCACTTATTTGATGCACAAGATTGCTTAAAAACCCTAATTGGATTACAATAAGCCTAAGGAGGATGAAAATGACCTAAATGTTCAACCAATGAAAAAAAATCACTTATTGGATGCACAAGATTGGTTGAAATCCCTCATTGGATTAGAACAAGCCTAGGGTGGATGAAAATGACCTAAATGTTCAACCAATGACACAAAATCACTTATTAGATGCACAAAATTGCTTGAAAACCCTAATTGGATTAGAATAAGCCTAGGGGATACGAAAATGACCTAAACGTTCAACCATTGACACAAAATCATTTATTGGATGCACAAGAGTCGTTAAAAACCGTAATTGGATTAGAATAAGCCTATGGTGGACGAAAATGACCTAAATGTTCAACAAATGACATAAAATCATTTATTAGATGCACAAGATTGGTTAAAAACCCTAATAGGATTAGAATAAGCCTAGGGAGGACGAAAATGACTTAAATGTTCAACCAATGAAACAAAATCACTTATTGGATGCACAAGATTGCTTAAAAACCCTAATTGAATTAGAATAAGCCTAGGTTGGAGGAAAATTACCTAAATGTTCAACCAATGACACAAAATCACTTATTGGATGCACAAAATTGGTTAAAAACCCTAATTGGATTAGAATAAGCCTAGGGGATACGAAAATGACCTAAACGTTCAACCATTGACACAAAATCATTTATTGGATGCACAAGATTCGTTAAAAACCGTAATTGGATTAGAATAAGCCTATGGTGGACGAAAATGACCTAAATGTTCAACAAATGACATAAAATCATTTATTAGATGCACAAGATTGGTTAAAAACCCTAATTGGATTAGAATAAACCTAGGGAGGACGAAAATGACCTAAATGTTTAACCAATGATACAAAATAACTTATTGGATGCACAAGATTGGTTAAAAACCCTAATTGGATGAGAATAAGCCTAGGGAGGATGAAAATGACCTAAATGTTCAACCAATAACACAAAATCACTTATTGGATGCACAAGATTGGTTAAAAACCCTAATTGGATGAGAATAAGCCTAGGAAGGATGTAAAGATCCTACATGTTCAAACAATGACATAAAATCACTTATTTGATGCACAAGATTGCTTAAAAACCCTAATTGGATTACAATAAGCCTAAGGAGGATGAAAATGACCTAAATGTTCAACCAATGAAAAAAAATCACTTATTGGATGCACAAGATTGGTTGAAATCCCTCATTGGATTAGAACAAGCCTAGGGTGGATGAAAATGACCTAAATGTTCAACCAATGACACAAAATCACTTATTAGATGCACAAAATTGCTTGAAAACCCTAATTGGATTAGAATAAGCCTAGGGGATACGAAAATGACCTAAACATTCAACCATTGACACAAAATCATTTATTGGATGCACAAGATTGGTTAAAAACCCTAATTGGATTAGAATAAGCCTAGGGAGGACGAAAATGACCTAAATGTTTAACCAATGATACAAAATAACTTATTGGATGCACAAGATTGGTTAAAAACCCTAATTGGATTAGAATAAGCCTAGGGAGGACGAAAATGACCTAAATGTTTAACCAATGATACAAAATAACTTATTGGATGCACAAGATTGGTTAAAAACCCTAATTGGATAAGAATAAGCCTAGGGAGGACGAAAATGACATAAATGTTCAACCAATAACACAAAATCACCTATTGGATGCACAAGATTGGTTAAAAACCCTAATTGGATGAGAATAAGCCTAGGAAGGAGGTAAAGGTCCTACATGTTCAAACAATGACACAAAATCACTTATTTGATGCACAAGATTGCTTAAAAACCCTAATTGGATTAGAATAAGCCTAAGGAGGATGAAAATGACCTAAATGTTCAACCAATGACAAAAAATCACTTATTGGATGCACAAGATTGCTTAAAAACCCTAATTGAATTAGAATAAGCCTAGGGTGGAGGAAAATTACCTAAATGTTCAACCAATGACACAAAATCACTTATTGGATGCACAAAATTGGTTAAAAACCCTAATTGGATTAGAATAAGCCTAGGGAGGACGAAAATGACCTAAATGTTTAACCAATGATACAAAATAACTTATTGGATGCACAAGATTGGTTAAAAACCCTAATTGGATTAGAATAAGCCTAAGGAGGATGAAAATGACCTAAATGTTCAACCAATGATACAAAATCACTTATTGGATGCACAAGATTGGTTGAAATCCCTAATTGGATTAGAATAAGCCTAGAGTGGATGAAAATGACCTAAATGTTCAACCAATGACACAAAATCACCTATTAGATGCACAAAATTGGTTGAAAACCCAAATTGGATTAGAATAAGCCTAGGGGATACGAAAATGACCTAAACATTCAACCAATGACACAAAATCATTTATTGGATGCACAAGATTCGTGAAAAACCGTAATTGGATTAGAATAATCCTATGGTGGACGAAAATGACCTAAATGTTCAACCAATGACATAAAATCATTTATTAGAATAAGCCTAGGGAGGACGAAAATGACCTAAATGTTCAACCAATGAAACAAAATCACTTATTGGATGCACAAGATTGCTTAAAAACCCTAATTGAATTAGAATAAGCCTAGGGTGGAGGAAAATTACCTAAATGTTCAACCAATGACACAAAATCACTTATTGGATGCACAAAATTGGTTAAAAACCCTAATTGGATTAGAATAAGCCTAGGGATGACGAAAATGACCTAAATGTTTAACCAATGATACAAAATAACTTATTGGATGCACAAGATTGGTTAAAAACCCGAATTGGATAACAATAAGCCTAGGAAGGACGAAAATGACATAAATGTTCAACCAATAACACAAAATCACCTATTCGATGCACAAGATTGGTTAAAAACCCTAATTGTATGAGAATAAGCCTAGGAAGGATGTAAAGGTCCTACATGTTCAAACAATGACACAAAATCACTTATTTGATGCACAAGATTGCTTAAAAAACCTAATTGGATTAGAATAAGCCTAAGGAGGATGAAAATGACCTAAATGTTCAACCAATGACAAAAAATCACTTATTGGATGCAAAAGATTGGTTGAAATCCCTCATTGGATTAGAATAAGCCTAGGGTGGATGAAAATGAACTAAATGTTCAACCAATGACACAAAATCACTTATTAGATGCACAAAATTGCTTGAAAACCCTAATTGGATTAGAATAAGCCTAGGGGATACGAAAATGACCTAAACGTTCAACCATTGACACAAAATCATTTATTGGATGCACAAGATTCGTTAAAAACCGTAATTGGATTAGAATAAGCCTATGGTGGACGAAAATGACCTAAATGTTCAACAAATGACATAAAATCATTTATTAGATGCACAAGATTGGTTAAAAACCTTAGTAGGATTAGAATAAGCCTAGGGAGGACGAAAATGACCTAAATGTTCAACCAATGAAACAAAATCACTTATTGGATGCACAAGATTGCTTAAAAACCCTAATTGAATTAGAATAAGCCTAGGGTGGAGGAAAATTACCTAAATGTTCAACCAATGACACAAAATCACTTATTGGATGCACAAAATTGGTTAAAAACCCTAATTGGATTAGAATAAGCCTAGGGAGGACGAAAATGACTTAAATGTTTAACCAATGATACAAAATAACTTATTGGATGCACAAGATTGGTTAAAAACCCTAATTGGATTAGAATAAGCCTAGGGAGGACGAAAATGACCTAAATGTTTAACCAATGATACAAAATAACTTATTGGATGCACAAGATTGGTTAAAAACCCTAATTGGATAAGAATAAGCCTAGGGAGGACGAAAATGACCTAAATGTTCAACCAATAACATAAAATCACTTATTGGATGCACAAGATTGGTTAAAAACCCTAATTGGATGAGAATAAGCCTAGGAATGATGTAAAGGTCCTACATGTTCAAACAATGACACAAAATCACTTATTTGATGCACAAGATTGCTTAAAAACCCTAATTGGATTAGAATAAGCCTAAGGAGGATGAAAATGACCTAAATGTTCAACCAATGACAAAAAATCACTTATTGGATGTACAAGATTGGTTGAAATCCCTAATTGGATTAGAATAAGCCTAGGGTGGATGAAAATGACCTAAATGTTCAACCAATGACACAAAATCACTTATTAGATGCATAAAATTGGTTGAAAACCCTGATTGGATTAGAATAACCCTAGGGGGGACGAAAATGACCTAAATGTTCACCAAATGACATAAAATCACTTATTGGATGCACAAAATTGGTCAAAAACCCTAATTTGATTAGAATAAGCCTAAGGAGGACGAAAATGACCTAAATGTTCAACCAATGACACAAAATCACTTATTGGATACACAGGATTGGTTAAAAACCATAATTGAATTAGAATAAGCCCAGGGTTGAGGAAAATTACCTAAATGCTCAACCATTGACACAAAATCACTTATTGGATGCACAAAATTGGTTAAAAACCCTAATTGGATTAGAATAAGCCAAGGGGGAACGAAAATGACCTAAATGTTCAACCAATGACACAAAATCATTTATTGGATGCACAAGATTGCTTAAAAACCTTAATTGAATTAGAATAAGCCTAGGTTGGAGGAAAATTACCTAAATGTTCAACCATTGACACAAAATCACTTATAGGATGCACAAAATTGGTTAAAAACCCCAATTGGATTAGAATAAGCCTACGGGGGACGAAAATGACCTAAATGTTCAACCAATGACACAAAATCACTTATTGAATGCATAAAATTGGTTAAAAACCCTAATTGGATGAGAATAAGCCTAGGGAGGACAAAAATGACCTAAATGTTTAACCAATGATACAAAATAACTTATTGGATGCACAAGATTGGTTAAAAACCCTAATTGGATGAGAATAAGCCTTGGGAGGACGAAAATGACCTTAATGTTTAACCAATGACACAAATCAACTTATTGGATGCACAAGATAGGTTAAAAACCCTAATTGGATGAGAATAAGCCTAGGGAGGACGAAAATGACCTAAATGTTCAACCAATGACACAAAATCACTTATTGGATGCACAAAATTGGTTAAAAACCCTAATTGGATTAGAATAAACCTAGGGAGGACGAAAATGACCTAAATGTTTAACCAATGATACAAAATAACTTATTGGATGCACAAGATTGGTTAAAAACCCTAATTGGATGAGAATAAGCCTAGGGAGGATGAAAATGACCTAAATGTTCAACCAATAACACAAAATCACTTATTGGATGCACAAGATTGGTTAAAAACCCTAATTGGATGAGAATAAGCCTAGGAAGGATGTAAAGGTCCTACATGTTCAAACAATGACATAAAATCACTTATTTGATGCACAAGATTGCTTAAAAACCCTAATTGGATTACAATAAGCCTAAGGAGGATGAAAATGACCTAAATGTTCAACCAATGAAAAAAAATCACTTATTGGATGCACAAGATTGGTTGAAATCCCTCATTGGATTAGAACAAGCCTAGGGTGGATGAAAATGACCTAAATGTTCAACCAATGACACAAAATCACTTATTAGATGCACAAAATTGCTTGAAAACCCTAATTGGATTAGAATAAGCCTAGGGGATACGAA
This sequence comes from Cicer chorassanicum, assembly GCA_037974735.1. NCBI lineage: Eukaryota > Viridiplantae > Streptophyta > Magnoliopsida > Fabales > Fabaceae > Cicer > Cicer chorassanicum. Next base: position 46,063,545 of record JBBPBP010009779.1, on the reverse strand, counting down.
AATGACCTAAACGTTCAACCATTGACACAAAATCATTTATTGGATGCACAAGAGTCGTTAAAAACCGTAATTGGATTAGAATAAGCCTATGGTGGACGAAAATGACCTAAATGTTCAACAAATGACATAAAATCATTTATTAGATGCACAAGATTGGTTAAAAACCCTAATAGGATTAGAATAAGCCTAGGGAGGACGAAAATGACTTAAATGTTCAACCAATGAAACAAAATCACTTATTGGATGCACAAGATTGCTTAAAAACCCTAATTGAATTAGAATAAGCCTAGGTTGGACGAAAATGACCTAAATGTTTAACCAATGATACAAAATAACTTATTGGATGCACAAGATTGGTTAAAAACCCTAATTGGATAAGAATAAGCCTAGGGAGGACGAAAATGACCTAAATGTTCAACCAATAACATAAAATCACTTATTGGATGCACAAGATTGGTTAAAAACCCTAATTGGATGAGAATAAGCCTAGGAATGATGTAAAGGTCCTACATGTTCAAACAATGACACAAAATCACTTATTTGATGCACAAGATTGCTTAAAAACCCTAATTGGATTACAATAAGCCTAAGGAGGATGAAAATGACCTAAATGTTCAACCAATGACAAAAAATCACTTATTGGATGCACAAGATTGGTTGAAATCCCTAATTGGATTAGAATAAGCCTAGGGTGGATGAAAATGACCTAAATGTTCAACCAATGACACAAAATCACTTATTAGATGCACAAAATTGGTTGAAAACCCTAATTGGATTAGAATAAGCCTAGGGGGGACGAAAATGACCTAAACGTTCAACCAATGACACAAAATCATTTATTGGATGCACAAGATTCGTTAAAAACCGTAATTGGATTAGAATAAGCCTATGGTGGACGAAAATGACCTAAATGTTCAACCAATGACATAAAATCATTTATTAGATGCACAAGATTGGTTAAAAACCCTAATAGGATTAGAATAAGCCTAAGGAGGACGAAAATGACCTAAATGTTCAACCAATGAAACAAAATCACTTATTGGATGCACAAGATTGCTTAAAAACCCTAATTGAATTAGAATAAGCCTAGGGTGTAGGAAAATTACCTAAATGTTCAACCAATGACACAAAATCACTTATTGGATGCACAAAATTGGTTAAAAACCCTAATTGGATTAGAATAAACCTAGGGAGGACGAAAATGACCTAAATGTTTAACCAATGATACAAAATAACTTATTGGATGCACAAGATTGGTTAAAAACCCTAATTGGATGAGAATAAGCCTAGGGAGGATGAAAATGACCTAAATGTTCAACCAATAACACAAAATCACTTATTGGATGCACAAGATTGGTTAAAAACCCTAATTGGATGAGAATAAGCCTAGGAAGGATGTAAAGGTCCTACATGTTCAAACAATGACATAAAATCACTTATTTGATGCACAAGATTGCTTAAAAACCCTAATTGGATTACAATAAGCCTAAGGAGGATGAAAATGACCTAAATGTTCAACCAATGAAAAAAAATCACTTATTGGATGCACAAGATTGGTTGAAATCCCTCATTGGATTAGAACAAGCCTAGGGTGGATGAAAATGACCTAAATGTTCAACCAATGACACAAAATCACTTATTAGATGCACAAAATTGCTTGAAAACCCTAATTGGATTAGAATAAGCCTAGGGGATACGAAAATGACCTAAACGTTCAACCATTGACACAAAATCATTTATTGGATGCACAAGATTCGTTAAAAACCGTAATTGGATTAGAATAAGCCTATGGTGGACGAAAATGACCTAAATGTTCAACAAATGACATAAAATCATTTATTAGATGCACAAGATTGGTTAAAAACCCTAATAGGATTAGAATAAGCCTAGGGAGGACGAAAATGACTTAAATGTTCAACCAATGAAACAAAATCACTTATTGGATGCACAAGATTGCTTAAAAACCCTAATTGAATTAGAATAAGCCTAGGTTGGAGGAAAATTACCTAAATGTTCAACCAATGACACAAAATCACTTATTGGATGCACAAAATTGGTTAAAAACCCTAATTGGATTAGAATAAGCCTAGGGGATACGAAAATGACCTAAACGTTCAACCATTGACACAAAATCATTTATTGGATGCACAAGATTCGTTAAAAACCGTAATTGGATTAGAATAAGCCTATGGTGGACGAAAATGACCTAAATGTTCAACAAATGACATAAAATCATTTATTAGATGCACAAGATTGGTTAAAAACCCTAATAGGATTAGAATAAGCCTAGGGAGGACGAAAATGACTTAAATGTTCAACCAATGAAACAAAATCACTTATTGGATGCACAAGATTGCTTAAAAACCCTAATTGAATTAGAATAAGCCTAGGTTGGACGAAAATGACCTAAATGTTTAACCAATGATACAAAATAACTTATTGGATGCACAAGATTGGTTAAAAACCCTAATTGGATAAGAATAAGCCTAGGGAGGACGAAAATGACCTAAATGTTCAACCAATAACATAAAATCACTTATTGGATGCACAAGATTGGTTAAAAACCCTAATTGGATGAGAATAAGCCTAGGAATGATGTAAAGGTCCTACATGTTCAAACAATGACACAAAATCACTTATTTGATGCACAAGATTGCTTAAAAACCCTAATTGGATTACAATAAGCCTAAGGAGGATGAAAATGACCTAAATGTTCAACCAATGACAAAAAATCACTTATTGGATGCACAAGATTGGTTGAAATCCCTAATTGGATTAGAATAAGCCTAGGGTGGATGAAAATGACCTAAATGTTATACCAATGACACAAAATCACTTATTAGATGCACAAAATTGGTTGAAAACCCTAATTGGATTAGAATAACCCTAAGGGGGACGAAAATGACCTAAACGTTCAACCAATGACACAAAATCATTTATTGGATGCACAAGATTCGTTTAAAACCGTAATTGGATTAGAATAAGCCTATGGTGGACGAAAATGACCTAAATGTTCACCCAATGACATAAAATCACTTATTGGATGCACAAAATTGGTCAAAAACCCTAATTTGATTAGAATAAGCCTAAGGAGGACGAAAATGACCTAAATGTTCAACCAATGACACAAAATCACTTATTGGATGCACAGGATTGGTAAAAAACCATAATTGAATTAGAATAAGCCCAGGGTTGAGGAAAATTACCTAAATGCTCAACCATTGACACAAAATCACTTATTGGATGCACAAAATTGGTTAAAACCCCTAATTGGATTAGAATAAGCCTAGGGGGAACGAAAATGACCTAAATGTTCAACCAATGACACAAAATCATTTATTGGATGCACAAGATTGCTTAAAAACCTTAATTGAATTAGAATAAGCCTAGGTTGGAGGAAAATTACCTAAATGTTCAACCAATGACACAAAATCACTTATTGAATGCATAAAATTGGTTAAAAACCCTAATTGGATGAGAATAAGCCTAAGGAGGACAAAAATGACCTAAATGTTTAACCAATGATACAAAATAACTTATTGGATGCACAAGATTGGTTAAAAACCCTAATTGGATGAGAATAAGCCTTGGGAGGACGAAAATGACCTTAATGTTTAACCAATGACACAAATCAACTTATTGGATGCACAAGATAGGTTAAAAACCCTAATTGGATGAGAATAAGCCTAGGGAGGACGAAAATGACCTAAATGTTCAACCAATGACACAAAATCACTTATTGGATGCACAAAATTGGTTAAAAACCCTAATTGGATTAGAATAAACCTAGGGAGGACGAAAATGACCTAAATGTTTAACCAATGATACAAAATAACTTATTGGATGCACAAGATTGGTTAAAAACCCTAATTGGATGAGAATAAGCCTAGGGAGGATGAAAATGACCTAAATGTTCAACCAATAACACAAAATCACTTATTGGATGCACAAGATTGGTTAAAAACCCTAATTGGATGAGAATAAGCCTAGGAAGGATGTAAAGGTCCTACATGTTCAAACAATGACATAAAATCACTTATTTGATGCACAAGATTGCTTAAAAACCCTAATTGGATTACAATAAGCCTAAGGAGGATGAAAATGACCTAAATGTTCAACCAATGAAAAAAAATCACTTATTGGATGCACAAGATTGGTTGAAATCCCTCATTGGATTAGAACAAGCCTAGGGTGGATGAAAATGACCTAAATGTTCAACCAATGACACAAAATCACTTATTAGATGCACAAAATTGCTTGAAAACCCTAATTGGATTAGAATAAGCCTAGGGGATACGAAAATGACCTAAACGTTCAACCATTGACACAAAATCATTTATTGGATGCACAAGAGTCGTTAAAAACCGTAATTGGATTAGAATAAGCCTATGGTGGACGAAAATGACCTAAATGTTCAACAAATGACATAAAATCATTTATTAGATGCACAAGATTGGTTAAAAACCCTAATAGGATTAGAATAAGCCTAGGGAGGACGAAAATGACTTAAATGTTCAACCAATGAAACAAAATCACTTATTGGATGCACAAGATTGCTTAAAAACCCTAATTGAATTAGAATAAGCCTAGGTTGGACGAAAATGACCTAAATGTTTAACCAATGATACAAAATAACTTATTGGATGCACAAGATTGGTTAAAAACCCTAATTGGATAAGAATAAGCCTAGGGAGGACGAAAATGACCTAAATGTTCAACCAATAACATAAAATCACTTATTGGATGCACAAGATTGGTTAAAAACCCTAATTGGATGAGAATAAGCCTAGGAATGATGTAAAGGTCCTACATGTTCAAACAATGACACAAAATCACTTATTTGATGCACAAGATTGCTTAAAAACCCTAATTGGATTACAATAAGCCTAAGGAGGATGAAAATGACCTAAATGTTCAACCAATGACAAAAAATCACTTATTGGATGCACAAGATTGGTTGAAATCCCTAATTGGATTAGAATAAGCCTAGGGTGGATGAAAATGACCTAAATGTTATACCAATGACACAAAATCACTTATTAGATGCACAAAATTGGTTGAAAACCCTAATTGGATTAGAATAACCCTAAGGGGGACGAAAATGACCTAAACGTTCAACCAATGACACAAAATCATTTATTGGATGCACAAGATTCGTTTAAAACCGTAATTGGATTAGAATAAGCCTATGGTGGACGAAAATGACCTAAATGTTCACCCAATGACATAAAATCACTTATTGGATGCACAAAATTGGTCAAAAACCCTAATTTGATTAGAATAAGCCTAAGGAGGACGAAAATGACCTAAATGTTCAACCAATGACACAAAATCACTTATTGGATGCACAGGATTGGTAAAAAACCATAATTGAATTAGAATAAGCCCAGGGTTGAGGAAAATTACCTAAATGCTCAACCATTGACACAAAATCACTTATTGGATGCACAAAATTGGTTAAAACCCCTAATTGGATTAGAATAAGCCTAGGGGGAACGAAAATGACCTAAATGTTCAACCAATGACACAAAATCATTTATTGGATGCACAAGATTGCTTAAAAACCTTAATTGAATTAGAATAAGCCTAGGTTGGAGGAAAATTACCTAAATGTTCAACCAATGACACAAAATCACTTATTGAATGCATAAAATTGGTTAAAAACCCTAATTGGATGAGAATAAGCCTAAGGAGGACAAAAATGACCTAAATGTTTAACCAATGATACAAAATAACTTATTGGATGCACAAGATTGGTTAAAAACCCTAATTGGATGAGAATAAGCCTTGGGAGGACGAAAATGACCTTAATGTTTAACCAATGACACAAATCAACTTATTGGATGCACAAGATAGGTTAAAAACCCTAATTGGATGAGAATAAGCCTAGGGAGGACGAAAATGACCTAAATGTTCAACCAATGACACAAAATCACTTATTGGATGCACAAAATTGGTTAAAAACCCTAATTGGATTAGAATAAACCTAGGGAGGACGAAAATGACCTAAATGTTTAACCAATGATACAAAATAACTTATTGGATGCACAAGATTGGTTAAAAACCCTAATTGGATGAGAATAAGCCTAGGGAGGATGAAAATGACCTAAATGTTCAACCAATAACACAAAATCACTTATTGGATGCACAAGATTGGTTAAAAACCCTAATTGGATGAGAATAAGCCTAGGAAGGATGTAAAGGTCCTACATGTTCAAACAATGACATAAAATCACTTATTTGATGCACAAGATTGCTTACAAACCCTAATTGGATTAGAATAAGCCTAAGGAGGATGAAAATGACCTAAATGTTCAACCAATGAAAAAAAATCACTTATTGGATGCACAAGATTGGTTGAAATCCCTCATTGGATTAGAATAAGCCTAGGGTGGATGAAAATGACCTAAATGTTCAACCAATGACACAAAATCACTTATTAGATGCACAAAATTGCTTGAAAACCCTAATAGGATTAGAATAAGCCTAGGGGATACGAAAATGACCTAAACGTTCAACCATTGACACAAAATCATTTATTGGATGCACAAGATTCATTAAAAACCGTAATTGGATTAGAATAAGCCTATGGTGGACGAAAATGTTCTAAATGTTCAACAAATGACTTAAAATCATTTATTAGATGCACAAGATTGGTTAAAAACCCTAATAGGATTAGAATAAGCCTAGGGAGGAAGAAAATGACTTAAATGTTCAACCAATGAAACAAAATCACTTATTGGATGCACAAGATTGCTTAAAAACCCTAATTGAATTAGAATAAGCCTAGGGTGGAGGAAAATTACCTAAATGTTCAACCAATGACACAAAATCACTTATTGGATGCACAAAATTGGTTAAAAACCCTAATTGGATTAGAATAAGCCTAGGGAGGACGAAAATGACTTAAATGTTTAACCAATGATACAAAATAACTTATTGGATGCACAAGATTGGTTAAAAACCCTAATTGGATTAGAATAAGCCTAGGGAGGACGAAAATGACCTAAATGTTTAACCAATGATACAAAATAACTTATTGGATGCACAAGATTGGTTAAAAACCCTAATTGGATAAGAATAAGCCTAGGGAGGACGAAAATGACCTAAATGTTCAACCAATAACATAAAATCACTTATTGGATGCACAAGATTGGTTAAAAACCCTAATTGGATGAGAATAAGCCTAGGAATGATGTAAAGGTCCTACATGTTCAAACAATGACACAAAATCACTTATTTGATGCACAAGATTGCTTAAAAACCCTAATTGGATTACAATAAGCCTAAGGAGGATGAAAATGACCTAAATGTTCAACCAATGACAAAAAATCACTTATTGGATGCACAAGATTGGTTGAAATCCCTAATTGGATTAGAATAAGCCTAGGGTGGATGAAAATGACCTAAATGTTATACCAATGACACAAAATCACTTATTAGATGCACAAAATTGGTTGAAAACCCTAATTGGATTAGAATAACCCTAGGGGGGACGAAAATGACCTAAACGTTCAACCAATGACACAAAATCATTTATTGGATGCACAAGATTCGTTTAAAACCGTAATTGGATTAGAATAAGCCTATGGTGGACGAATATGACCTAAATGTTCAACCAATGACATAAAATCACTTATTGGATGCACAAAATTGGTCAAAAACCCTAATTGGATTAGAATAAGCCTAAGGAGGACGAAAATGACCTAAATGTTCAACCAATGACACAAAATCACTTATTGGATGCACAAGATTGGTTAAAAACCATAATTGAATTAGAATAAGCCCAAGGTTGAGGAAAATTACCTAAATGCTCAACCATTGACACAAAATCACTTATTGGATGCACAAAATTGGTTAAAAACCCTAATTGGATTAGAATAAGCCTAGGGGGAACGAAAATGACCTAAATGTTCAACCAATGACACAAAATCACTTATTGGATGCACAAGATTGCTTAAATACCTTAATTGAATTAGAATAAGCCTAGGTTGGAGGAAAATTACCTAAATGTTCAACCATTGACACAAAATCACTTATAGGATGCACAAAATTGGTTAAATACCCCAATTGGATTAGAATAAGCCTAGGGGGGACGAAAATGACCTAAATGTTCAACCAATGACACAAAATCACTTATTGAATGCACAAAATTGGTTAAAAACCCTAATTGGATGAGAATCAGCCTAGGGAGGACAAAAATGACCTAAATGTTTAACCAATGATACAAAATAACTTATTGGATGCACAAGATTGGTTAAAAACCCTAATTGGATGAGAATAAGCCTTGGGAGGACGAAAATGACCTTAATGTTAAACCAATGACACAAATGAACTGATTGGATGCACAAGATAGGTTAAAAACCCTAATTGGATGAGAATAAGCCTAGGGTGGACGAAAATGACCTAAATGTTCAACCAATGACACAAAATCACCTATTGGATGCACAAGATTGGTTAAAAACCCTAATTGGATGAGAATAAGCCTAGGAAGGATGTAAAGGTCCTACATGTTCAAACAATGACACAAAATCACTTATTTGTTGCACAAGATTGCTTAAAAACCCTAATTGGATTAGAATAAGCCTAAGGAGGATGAAAATGACCTAAATGTTCAACCAATGACAAAAAATCACTTATTGGATGCACAAGATTGGTTGAAATCCCTCATTGGATTAGAATAAGCCTAGGGTGGATGAAAATGACCTAAATGTTCAACCAATGACAGAAAATCACTTATTAGATGCACAAAATTGCTTGAAAACCCTAATTGGATTAGAATAAGCCTAGGGGATACGAAAATGACCTAAACGTTCAACCATTGACACAAAATCATTTATTGGATGCACAAGATTCGTTAAAAACCGTAATTGGATTAGAATAAGCCTATGGTGGACGAAAATGACCTAAATGTTCAACAAATGACATAAAATCATTTATTAGATGCACAAGATTGGTTAAAAACCCTAATAGGATTAGAATAAGCCTAGGGAGGACGAAAATGACTTAAATGTTCAACCAATGAAACAAAATCACTTATTGGATGCACAAGATTGCTTAAAAACCCTAATTGAATTAGAATAAGCCTAGGTTGGAGGAAAATTACCTAAATGTTCAACCAATGACACAAAATCACTTATTGGATGCACAAAATTGGTTAAAAACCCTAATTGGATTAGAATAAGCCTAGGGGATACGAAAATGACCTAAACGTTCAACCATTGACACAAAATCATTTATTGGATGCACAAGATTCGTTAAAAACCGTAATTGGATTAGAATAAGCCTATGGTGGACGAAAATGACCTAAATGTTCAACAAATGACATAAAATCATTTATTAGATGCACAAGATTGGTTAAAAACCCTAATTGGATTAGAATAAACCTAGGGAGGACGAAAATGACCTAAATGTTTAACCAATGATACAAAATAACTTATTGGATGCACAAGATTGGTTAAAAACCCTAATTGGATGAGAATAAGCCTAGGGAGGATGAAAATGACCTAAATGTTCAACCAATAACACAAAATCACTTATTGGATGCACAAGATTGGTTAAAAACCCTAATTGGATGAGAATAAGCCTAGGAAGGATGTAAAGATCCTACATGTTCAAACAATGACATAAAATCACTTATTTGATGCACAAGATTGCTTAAAAACCCTAATTGGATTACAATAAGCCTAAGGAGGATGAAAATGACCTAAATGTTCAACCAATGAAAAAAAATCACTTATTGGATGCACAAGATTGGTTGAAATCCCTCATTGGATTAGAACAAGCCTAGGGTGGATGAAAATGACCTAAATGTTCAACCAATGACACAAAATCACTTATTAGATGCACAAAATTGCTTGAAAACCCTAATTGGATTAGAATAAGCCTAGGGGATACGAAAATGACCTAAACATTCAACCATTGACACAAAATCATTTATTGGATGCACAAGATTGGTTAAAAACCCTAATTGGATTAGAATAAGCCTAGGGAGGACGAAAATGACCTAAATGTTTAACCAATGATACAAAATAACTTATTGGATGCACAAGATTGGTTAAAAACCCTAATTGGATTAGAATAAGCCTAGGGAGGACGAAAATGACCTAAATGTTTAACCAATGATACAAAATAACTTATTGGATGCACAAGATTGGTTAAAAACCCTAATTGGATAAGAATAAGCCTAGGGAGGACGAAAATGACCTAAATGTTCAACCAATAACATAAAATCACTTATTGGATGCACAAGATTGGTTAAAAACCCTAATTGGATGAGAATAAGCCTAGGAATGATGTAAAGGTCCTACATGTTCAAACAATGACACAAAATCACTTATTTGATGCACAAGATTGCTTAAAAACCCTAATTGGATTACAATAAGCCTAAGGAGGATGAAAATGACCTAAATGTTCAACCAATGACAAAAAATCACTTATTGGATGCACAAGATTGGTTGAAATCCCTAATTGGATTAGAATAAGCCTAGGGTGGATGAAAATGACCTAAATGTTCAACCAATGACACAAAATCACTTATTAGATGCACAAAATTGGTTGAAAACCCTAATTGGATTAGAATAAGCCTAGGGGGGACGAAAATGACCTAAACATTCAACCAATGACACAAAATCATTTATTGGATGGACAAGATTCGTTAAAACCGTAATTGGATTAGAATAAGCCTATGGTGGACGAAAATGACCTAAATGTTCAACCAATGACATAAAATCATTTATTAGATGCACAAGATTGGTTAAAAACCCTAATAGGATTAGAATAAGCCTAGGGAGGACGAAAATGACCTAAATGTTCAACCAATGAAACAAAATCACTTATTGGATGCACAAGATTGCTTAAAAACCCTAATTGAATTAGAATAAGCCTAGGGTGGAGGAAAATTACCTAAATGTTCAACCAATGGCACAAAATCACTTATTGGATGCACAAAATTGGTTAAAAACCCTAATTGGATTAGAATAAGCCTAGGGAGGACGAAAATGACCTAAATGTTTAACCAATGATACAAAATAACTTATTGGATGCACAAGATTGGTTAAAAACCCTAATTGGATAAGAATAAGCCTAGGGAGGACGAAAATGACATAAATGTTCAACCAATAACACAAAATCACCTATTGGATGCACAAGATTGGTTAAAAACCCTAATTGGATGAGAATAAGCCTAGGAAGGAGGTAAAGGTCCTACATGTTCAAACAATGACACAAAATCACTTATTTGATGCACAAGATTGCTTAAAAACCCTAATTGGATTAGAATAAGCCTAAGGAGGATGAAAATGACCTAAATGTTCAACCAATGACAAAAAATCACTTATTGGATGCACAAGATTGCTTAAAAACCCTAATTGAATTAGAATAAGCCTAGGGTGGAGGAAAATTACCTAAATGTTCAACCAATGACACAAAATCACTTATTGGATGCACAAAATTGGTTAAAAACCCTAATTGGATTAGAATAAGCCTAGGGATGACGAAAATGACCTAAATGTTTAACCAATGATACAAAATAACTTATTGGATGCACAAGATTGGTTAAAAACCCGAATTGGATAACAATAAGCCTAGGAAGGACGAAAATGACATAAATGTTCAACCAATAACACAAAATCACCTATTGGATGCACAAGATTGGTTAAAAACCCTAATTGTATGAGAATAAGCCTAGGAAGGATGTAAAGGTCCTACATGTTCAAACAATGACACAAAATCACTTATTTGATGCACAAGATTGCTTAAAAACCCTAATTGGATTAGAATAAGCCTAAGGAGGATGAAAATGACCTAAATGTTCAACCAATGACAAAAAATCACTTATTGGATGCAAAAGATTGGTTGAAATCCCTCATTGGATTAGAATAAGCCTAGGGTGGATGAAAATGAACTAAATGTTCAACCAATGACACAAAATCACTTATTAGATGCACAAAATTGCTTGAAAACCCTAATTGGATTAGAATAAGCCTAGGGGATACGAAAATGACCTAAACGTTCAACCATTGACACAAAATCATTTATTGGATGCACAAGATTCGTTAAAAACCGTAATTGGATTAGAATAAGCCTATGGTGGACGAAAATGACCTAAATGTTCAACAAATGACATAAAATCATTTATTAGATGCACAAGATTGGTTAAAAACCTTAGTAGGATTAGAATAAGCCTAGGGAGGACGAAAATGACCTAAATGTTCAACCAATGAAACAAAATCACTTATTGGATGCACAAGATTGCTTAAAAACCCTAATTGAATTAGAATAAGCCTAGGGTGGAGGAAAATTACCTAAATGTTCAACCAATGACACAAAATCACTTATTGGATGCACAAAATTGGTTAAAAACCCTAATTGGATTAGAATAAGCCTAGGGAGGACGAAAATGACTTAAATGTTTAACCAATGATACAAAATAACTTATTGGATGCACAAGATTGGTTAAAAACCCTAATTGGATTAGAATAAGCCTAGGGAGGACGAAAATGACCTAAATGTTTAACCAATGATACAAAATAACTTATTGGATGCACAAGATTGGTTAAAAACCCTAATTGGATAAGAATAAGCCTAGGGAGGACGAAAATGACCTAAATGTTCAACCAATAACATAAAATCACTTATTGGATGCACAAGATTGGTTAAAAACCCTAATTGGATGAGAATAAGCCTAGGAATGATGTAAAGGTCCTACATGTTCAAACAATGACACAAAATCACTTATTTGATGCACAAGATTTCTTAAAAACCCTAATTGGATTACAATAAGCCTAAGGAGGATGAAAATGACCTAAATGTTCAACCAATGACAAAAAATCACTTATTGGATGCACAAGATTGGTTGAATTCCCTAATTGGATTAGAATAAGCCTAGGGTGGATGAAAATGACCTAAATGTTATACCAATGACACAAAATCACTTATTAGATGCACAAAATTGGTTGAAAACCCTAATTGGATTAGAATAACCCTAGGGGGGACGAAAATGACCTAAACGTTCAACCAATGACACAAAATCATTTATTGGATGCACAAGATTCGTTTAAAACCGTAATTGGATTAGAATAAGCCTATGGTGGACGAATATGACCTAAATGTTCAACCAATGACATAAAATCACTTATTGGATGCACAAAATTGGTCAAAAACCCTAATTGGATTAGAATAAGCCTAAGGAGGACGAAAATGACCTAAATGTTCAACCAATGACACAAAATCGCTTATTGGATGCACAAGATTGGTTAAAAACCATAATTGAATTAGAATAAGCCCAAGGTTGAGGAAAATTACCTAAATGCTCAACTATTGACCCAAAATCACTTATTGGATGCACAAAATTGGTTAAAAACCCTAATTGGATTAGAATAAGCCTAGGGGGAACGAAAATGACCTAAATGTTCAACCAATGACACAAAATCACTTATTGGATGCACAAGATTGCTTAAATACATTAATTGAATTAGAATAAGCCTAGGTTGGAGGAAAATTACCTAAATGTTCAACCATTGACACAAAATCACTTATAGGATGCACAAAATTGGTTAAAAACCCCAATAGGATTAGAATAAGCCTAGGGGGGACGAAAATGACCTAAATGTTCAACCAATGACACAAAATCACTTATTGAATGCACAAAATTGGTTAAAAACCCTAATTGGATGAGAATCAGCCTAGGGAGGACAAAAATGACCTAAATGTTTAACCAATGATACAAAATAACTTATTGGATGCACAAGATTGGTTAAAAACCCTAATTGGATGAGAATAAGCCTTGGGAGGACGAAAATGACCTTAATGTTAAACCAATGACACAAATGAACTGATTGGATGCACAAGATAGGTTAAAAACCCTAATTGGATGAGAATAAGCCTAGGGTGGACGAAAATGACCTAAATGTTCAACCAATGACACAAAATCACCTATTGGATGCACAAGATTGAATAAAAACCCTAATTGGATGAGAATAAGCCTAGGAAGGATGTAAAGGTCCTACATGTTCAAACAATGACACAAAATCACTTATTTGATGCACAAGATTGCTTAAAAACCCTAATTGGATTAGAATAAGCCTAAGGAGGATGAAAATGACCTAAATGTTCAACCAATGACAAAAAATCACTTATTGGATGCACAAGATTGGTTGAATTCCCTAATTGGATTAGAATAAGCCTAGGGTGGATGAAAATGACCTAAATGTTATACCAATGACACAAAATCACTTATTAGATGCACAAAATTGGTTGAAAACCCTAATTGGATTAGAATAACCCTAGGGGGGACGAAAATGACCTAAACGTTCAACCAATGACACAAAATCATTTATTGGATGCACAAGATTCGTTTAAAACCGTAATTGGATTAGAATAAGCCTATGGTGGACGAATATGACCTAAATGTTCAACCAATGACATAAAATCACTTATTGGATGCACAAAATTGGTCAAAAACCCTAATTGGATTAGAATAAGCCTAAGGAGGACGAAAATGACCTAAATGTTCAACCAATGACACAAAATCGCTTATTGGATGCACAAGATTGGTTAAAAACCATAATTGAATTAGAATAAGCCCAAGGTTGAGGAAAATTACCTAAATGCTCAACTATTGACCCAAAATCACTTATTGGATGCACAAAATTGGTTAAAAACCCTAATTGGATTAGAATAAGCCTAGGGGGAACGAAAATGACCTAAATGTTCAACCAATGACACAAAATCACTTATTGGATGCACAAGATTGCTTAAATACATTAATTGAATTAGAATAAGCCTAGGTTGGAGGAAAATTACCTAAATGTTCAACCATTGACACAAAATCACTTATAGGATGCACAAAATTGGTTAAAAACCCCAATAGGATTAGAATAAGCCTAGGGGGGACGAAAATGACCTAAATGTTCAACCAATGACACAAAATCACTTATTGAATGCACAAAATTGGTTAAAAACCCTAATTGGATGAGAATCAGCCTAGGGAGGACAAAAATGACCTAAATGTTTAACCAATGATACAAAATAACTTATTGGATGCACAAGATTGGTTAAAAACCCTAATTGGATGAGAATAAGCCTTGGGAGGACGAAAATGACCTTAATGTTAAACCAATGACACAAATGAACTGATTGGATGCACAAGATAGGTTAAAAACCCTAATTGGATGAGAATAAGCCTAGGGTGGACGAAAATGACCTAAATGTTCAACCAATGACACAAAATCACCTATTGGATGCACAAGATTGGTTAAAAACCCTAATTGGATGAGAATAAGCCTAGGAAGGATGTAAAGGTCCTACATGTTCAAACAATGACACAAAATCACTTATTTGATGCACAAGATTGCTTAAAAACCCTAATTGGATTAGAATAAGCCTAAGGAGGATGAAAATGACCTAAATGTTCAACCAATGACAAAAAATCACTTATTGGATGCACAAGATTGGTTGAAATCCCTCATTGGATTAGAATAAGCCTAGGGTGGATGAAAATGACCTAAATGTTCAACCAATGACAGAAAATCACTTATTAGATGAACAAAATTGCTTGAAAACCCTAATTGGATTAGAATAAGCCTAGGGGATACGAAAATGACCTAAACGTTCAACCATTGACACAAAATCATTTATTGGATGCACAAGATTCGTTAAAAACCGTAATTGGATTAGAATAAGCCTATGGTGGACGAAAATGACCTAAATGTTCAACAAATGACATAAAATCATTTATTAGATGCACAAGATTGGTTAAAAACCCTAATAGGATTAGAATAAGCCTAGGGAGGACGAAAATGACCTAAATGTTCAACCAATGAAACAAAATCACTTATTGGATGCACAAGATTGCTTAAAAACCCTAATTGAATAAGAATAAGCCTAAGGTGGAGGAAAATTACCTAAATGTTCAACCAATGACACAAAATCACTTATTGGATGCACAAAATTGGTTAAAAATCCTAATTGGATTAGAATAAGCCTAGGGAGGACGAAAATGACCTAAATGTTTAACCAATGATACAAAATAACTTATTGGATGCACAAGATTGGTTAAAAACCCTAATTGGATTAGAATAAGCCTAAGGAGGATGAAAATGACCTAAATGTTCAACCAATGATACAAAATCACTTATTGGATGCACAAGATTGGTTGAAATCCCTAATTGGATTAGAATAAGCCTAGAGTGGATGAAAATGACCTAAATGTTCAACCAATGACACAAAATCACCTATTAGATGCACAAAATTGGTTGAAAACCCAAATTGGATTAGAATAAGCCTAGGGGATACGAAAATGACCTAAACATTCAACCAATGACACAAAATCATTTATTGGATGCACAAGATTCGTGAAAAACCGTAATTGGATTAGAATAATCCTATGGTGGACGAAAATGACCTAAATGTTCAACCAATGACATAAAATCATTTATTAGAATAAGCCTAGGGAGGACGAAAATGACCTAAATGTTCAACCAATGAAACAAAATCACTTATTGGATGCACAAGATTGCTTAAAAACCCTAATTGAATTAGAATAAGCCTAGGGTGGAGGAAAATTACCTAAATGTTCAACCAATGACACAAAATCACTTATTGGATGCACAAAATTGGTTAAAAACCCTAATTGGATTAGAATAAGCCTAGGGATGACGAAAATGACCTAAATGTTTAACCAATGATACAAAATAACTTATTGGATGCACAAGATTGGTTAAAAACCCGAATTGGATAACAATAAGCCTAGGAAGGACGAAAATGACATAAATGTTCAACCAATAACACAAAATCACCTATTGGATGCACAAGATTGGTTAAAAACCCTAATTGTATGAGAATAAGCCTAGGAAGGATGTAAAGGTCCTACATGTTCAAACAATGACACAAAATCACTTATTTGATGCACAAGATTGCTTAAAAACCCTAATTGGATTAGAATAAGCCTAAGGAGGATGAAAATGACCTAAATGTTCAACCAATGACAAAAAATCACTTATTGGATGCACAAGATTGGTTGAAATCCCTCATTGGATTAGAATAAGCCTAGGGTGGATGAAAATGACCTAAATGTTCAACCAATGACACAAAATCACTTATTAGATGCACAAAATTGCTTGAAAACCCTAATTGGATTAGAATAAGCCTAAGGGATACGAAAATGACCTAAACGTTCAACCATTGACACAAAATCATTTATTGGATGCACAAGATTCGTTAAAAACCGTAATTGGATTAGAATAAGCCTATGGTGGACGAAAATGACCTAAATGTTCAACAAATGACATAAAATCATTTATTAGATGCACAAGATTGGTTAAAAACCTTAGTAGGATTAGAATAAGCCTAGGGAGGACGAAAATGACCTAAATGTTCAACCAATGAAACAAAATCACTTATTGGATGCACAAGATTGCTTAAAAACCCTAATTGAATTAGAATAAGCCTAGGGTGGAGGAAAATTACCTAAATGTTCAACCAATGACACAAAATCACTTATTGGATGCACAAAATTGGTTAAAAACCCTAATTGGATTAGAATAAGCCTAGGGAGGACGAAAATGACCTAAATGTTTAACCAATGATACAAAATAACTTATTGGATGCACAAGATTGGTTAAAAACCCTAATTGGATTAGAATAAGCCTAGGGAGGACAAAAATGACCTAAATGTTTAACCAATGATACAAAATAACTTATTGGATGCACAAGATTGGTTAAAAACCCTAATTGGATAAGAATAAGCCTAGGGAGGACGAAAATGACCTAAATGTTCAACCAATAACATAAAATCACTTATTGGATGCACAAGATTGGTTAAAAACCCTAATTGGATGAGAATAAGCCTAGGAATGATGTAAAGGTCCTACATGTTCAAACAATGACACAAAATCACTTATTTGATGCACAAGATTGCTTAAAAACCTCAATTGGATTAGAATAAGCCTAAGGAGGATGAAAATGACCTAAATTTTCAACCAATGACAAAAAATCACTTATTGGATGCACAAGATTGGTTGAAATCCCTAATTGGATTAGAATAAGCCTAGGGTGGATGAAAATGACCTAAATGTTAAACCAATGACACAAAATCACTTATTAGATGCACAAAATTGGTTGAAAACCCTAATTGGATTAGAATAACCCTAGGGGGGACGAAAATGACCTAAACGTTCAACCAATGACACAAAATCATTTATTGGATGCACAAGATTCGTTTAAAACCGTAATTGGATTAGAATAAGCCTATGGTGGACGAATATGACCTAAATGTTCAACCAATGACATAAAATCACTTATTGGATGCACAAAATTGGTCAAAAACCCTAATTGGATTAGAATAAGCCTATGGTGGACGAATATGACCTAAATGTTCAACCAATGACATAAAATCACTTATTGGATGCACAAAATTGGTCAAAAACCCTAATTGGATTAGAATAAGCTTAAGGAGGACGAAAATGACCTAAATGTTCAACCAATGACACAAAATCACTTATTGGATGCACAAGATTGGTTAAAAACCATAATTGAATTAGAATAAGCCCAAGGTTGAGGAAAATTACCTAAATGCTCAACCATTGACACAAAATCACTTATTGGATGCACAAACTTGGTTAAAAACCCTAATTGGATTAGAATAAGCCTAGGGGGAACGAAAATGACCTAAATGTTCAACCAATGACACAAAATCACTTATTGGATGCACAAGATTGCTTAAATACCTTAATTGAATTAGAATAAGCCTAGGTTAGAGGAAAATTACCTAAATGTTCAACAATTGACACAAAATCACTTATAGGATGCACAAAATTGGTTAAAAACCCCAATTGGATTAGAATAAGCCTAGGGGGGACGAAAATGACCTAAATGTTCAACCAATGACACAAAATCACTTATTGAATGCACAAAATTGGTTAAAAACCCTAATTGGATGAGAATCAGCCTAGGGAGGACAAAAATGACCTAAATGTTTAACCAATGATACAAAATAACTTATTGGATGCACAAGATTGGTTAAAAACCCTAATTGGATGAGAATAAGCCTTGGGAGGACGAAAATGACCTTAATGTTAAACCAATGACACAAATGAACTTATTGGATGCACAAGATAGGTTAAAAACCCTAATTGGATGAGAATAAGCCTAGGGAGAACGAAAATGACCTAAATGTTCAACCCATGACACAAAATCACCTATTGGATGCACAAGATTGGTTAAAAACCCTAATTGGATGAGAATAAGCCTAGGAAGGATGTAAAGGTCCTACATGTTCAAACAATGACACAAAATCACTTATTTGATGCACAAGATTGCTTAAAAACCCTAATTGGATTAGAATAAGCCTAAGGAGGATGAAAATGACCTAAATGTTCAACCAATGACAAAAAATCACTTATTGGATGCACAAGATTGGTTGAAATCCCTCATTGGATTAGAATAAGCCTAGGGTGGATGAAAATGACCTAAATGTTCAACCAATGACAGAAAACCACTTATTAGATGCACAAAATTGCTTGAAAACCCTAATTGCATTAGAATAAGCCTAGGGGACACAAAATCATTTATTGGATGCACAAGATTCGTTAAAAACCGTAATTGGATTAGAATAAGCCTATGGTGGACGAAAATGACCTAAATGTTCAACAAATGACATAAAATCATTTATTAGATGCACAAGATTGGTTAAAAACCCTAATAGGATTAGAATAAGCCTAGGGAGGACGAAAATGACCTAAATGTTCAATCAATGAAACAAAATCACTTATTGGATGCACAAGATTGCTTAAAAACCCTAATTGAATTAGAATAAGCCTAGGGTGGAGGAAAATTACCTAAATGTTCAACCAATGACACAAAATCACTTATTGGATGCACAAAATTGGTTAAAAACCCTAATTGGATTAGAATAAGCCTAGGGAGGACGAAAATGACCTAAATGTTTAACGATTGATACAAAATAACTTATTGGATGCACAAGATTGGTTAAAAACCCTAATTGGATTAGAATAAGCCTAGGGAGGACGAAAATGAACTAAATGTTTAACCAATGATACAAAATAACTTATTGGATGCACAAGATTGGTTAAAAACCCTAATTGGATAAGAATAAGCCTAGGGAGGACGAAAATGACCTAAATGTTCAACCAATAACACAAAATCACTTATTGGATGCACAAGATTGGTTAAAAACCCTAATTGGATGAGAATAAGCCTAGGAATGAT
>JBBPBP010009779.1:45940582-46042479 GCA_037974735.1 Cicer chorassanicum | reverse complement strand
GGAGGAAAATTACCTAAATGTTCAACCAATGACACAAAATCACTTATTGGATGCACAAAATTGGTTAAAAACCCTAATTGGATTAGAATAAGCCTAGGGAGGACGAAAATGACCTAAATGTTTAACGATTGATACAAAATAACTTATTGGATGCACAAGATTGGTTAAAAACCCTAATTGGATTAGAATAAGCCTAGGGAGGACGAAAATGAACTAAATGTTTAACCAATGATACAAAATAACTTATTGGATGCACAAGATTGGTTAAAAACCCTAATTGGATAAGAATAAGCCTAGGGAGGACGAAAATGACCTAAATGTTCAACCAATAACACAAAATCACTTATTGGATGCACAAGATTGGTTAAAAACCCTAATTGGATGAGAATAAGCCTAGGAATGATATAAAGGTCCTACATGTTCAAACAATTACACAAAATCACTTATTTGATGCACAAGATTGCTTAAAAACCCTAATTGGATTAGAATAAGCCTAAGGAGGATGAAAATGACCTAAATGTTCAACCAATGACAAAAAATCACTTATTGGATGCACAAGATTGGTTGAAATCCCTCATTGGATTAAAATAAGCCTAGGGTGGATGAAAATGACCTAAATGTTCAACCAATGACACAAAATCACTTATTAGATGCACAAAATTGCTTGAAAACCCTAATTGGATTAGAATAAGCCTAGGGGATACGAAAATGACCTAAACGTTCAACCATTGACACAAAATCATTTATTGGATGCACAAGATTCGTTAAAAACCGTAATTGGATAAGAATAAGCCTATGGTGGACGAAAATGACCTAAATGTTCAACAAATGACATAAAATCATTTATTAGATGCACAAGATTGGTTAAAAACCCTAATAGGATTAGAATAAGCATAGGGAGGACGAAAATGACCTAAATGCTCAACCAATGAAACAAAATCACTTATTGGATGCACAAGATTGCTTAAAAACCCTAATTGAATTAGAATAAGCCTAGGGAGGAGGAAAATTACCTAAATGTTCAACCAATGACACAAAATCACTTATTGGATGCACAAAATTGGTTAAAAACCCTAATTGGATTAGAATAAGCCTAGGGAGGACGAAAATGACCTAAATGTTTAACCAATGATACAAAATAACTTATTGGATGCAGAAGATTGGTTAAAAACCCTAATTGGATTAGAATAAGCCTAAGGAGGATGAAAATGACCTAAATGTTCAACCAATGACAAAAAATCACTTATTGGATGCACAAGATTGGTTGAAATCCCTAATTGGATTAGAATAACCCTAGGGTGGATTGAAATGACCTAAATGTTCAACCAATGACACAAAATCACTTATTAGATGCACAAAATTGGTTGAAAGCCCCAATTGGATTAGAATAAACCTAGGGGATACGAAAATGACCTAAACGTTCAACCAATGACACAAAATCATTTATTGGATGCACAAGATTCGTTAAAAACCGTAATTGGATTAGAATAAGCCTATGGTGGACGAAAATGAGCTAAATGTTCAACCAATGACATAAAATCATTTATTAGATGCACAAGATTGGTTAAAAACCATAATAGGATTAGAATAAGCCTAGGGAGGACGAAAATGACCTAAATGTTCAACCAATGAAACAAAATCACTTATTGGATGCACAAGATTGCTTAAAAACCCTAATTGAATTAGAATAAGCCTAGGGTGGAGGAAAATTACCTAAATGTTCAACCAATGGCACAAAATCACTTATTGGATGCACAAAATTGGTTAAAAACCCTAATTGAATTAGAATAAGCCTAGGTAGGACGAAAATGACCTAAATGTTTAACCAATGATACAAATAAACTTATTGGATGCACAAGATTGGTTAAAAACCCTAATTGGATAAGAATAAGCCTAGGGAGGACGAAAATGACATAAATGTTCAACCAATAACACAAAATCACCTATTGGATGCACAAGATTGGTTAAAAACCCTAATTGGATGAGAATAAGCCTAGGAAGGAGGTAAAGGTCCTACATGTTCAAACAATGACACAAAATCACCTATTTGATGCACAAGATTGCTTAAAAACACTAATTGGATTAGAATAAGCCTAAGGAGGATGAAAATGACCTAAATGTTCAACCAATGACAAAAAATCACTTATTGGATGCACAAGATTGCTTAAAAACCCTAATTGAATTAGAATAAGCCTATGGTGGAGGAAAATTACCTAAATGTTCAACCAATGACACAAAATAACTTATTGGATGCACAAAATTGGTTAAAAACCCTAATTGGATTTGAATAAGCCTAGGGAGGACGAAAATGACCTAAATGTTTAACCAATGATACAAAATAACTTATTGGATGCACAAGATTGGTTAAAAACCCTAATTGGATTAGAATAAGCCTAAGGAGGATGAAAAAGACCTAAATGTTCAACCAATGACAAAAAATCACTTATTGGATGCACAAGATTGGTTGAAATCCCTAATTGGATTAGAATAACCCTAGGGTGGATGAAAATGACCTAAATGTTCAACCAATGACACAAAATCACTTATTAGATGCACAAAATTGGTTGAAAGCCCTAATTGGATTAGAATAAGCCTAGGGGATACGAAAATGACCTAAACGTTCAACCAATGACACAAAATCATTTATTGTATGCACAAGATTCGTTAAAAACCGTAATTGGATTAGAATAAGCCTATGGTGGACGAAAATGAGCTAAATGTTCAACCAATGACATAAAATCATTTATTAGATGCACAAGATTGGTTAAAAACCATAATAGGATTAGAATAAGCCTAGGGAGGACGAAAATGACCTAAATGTTCAACCAATGAAACAAAATCACTTATTGGATGCACAAGATTGCTTAAAAACCCTAATTGAATTAGAATAAGCCTAGGGTGGAGGAAAATTACCTAAATGTTCAACCAATGACACAAAATCACTTATTGGATGCACAAAATTGGTTAAAAACCCTAATTGGATTAGAATAAGCCTAGGGATGACGAAAATGACCTAAATGTTTAACCAATGATACAAAATAACTTATTGGATGCACAAGATTGGTTAAAAACCCGAATTGGATAACAATAAGCCTAGGAAGGACGAAAATGACATAAATGTTCAACCAATAACACAAAATCACCTATTGGATGCACAAGATTGGTTAAAAACCCTAATTGTATGAGAATAAGCCTAGGAAGGATGTAAAGGTCCTACATGTTCAAACAATGACACAAAATCACTTATTTGATGCACAAGATTGCTTAAAAACCCTTATTGGATTAGAATAAGCCTAAGGAGGATGAAAATGACCTAAATGTTCAACCAATGACAAAAAATCACTTATTGGATGCAAAAGATTGGTTGAAATCCCTCATTGGATTAGAATAAGCCTAGGGTGGATGAAAATGAACTAAATGTTCAACCAATGACACAAAATCACTTATTAGATGCACAAAATTGCTTGAAAACCCTAATTGGATTAGAATAAGCCTAGGGGATACGAAAATGACCTAAACGTTCAACCATTGACACAAAATCATTTATTGGATGCACAAGATTCGTTAAAAACCGTAATTGGATTAGAATAAGCCTATGGTGGACGAAAATGACCTAAATGTTCAACAAATGACATAAAATCATTTATTAGATGCACAAGATTGGTTAAAAACCTTAGTAGGATTAGAATAAGCCTAGGGAGGACGAAAATGACCTAAATGTTCAACCAATGAAACAAAATCACTTATTGGATGCACAAGATTGCTTAAAAACCCTAATTGAATTAGAATAAGCCTAGGGTAGAGGAAAATTACCTAAATGTTCAACCAATGACACAAAATCACTTATTGGATGCACAAGATTGGTTAAAAACCCTAATTGGATTAGAATAAGCCTAGGGAGGACAAAAATGACCTAAATGTTTAACCAATGATACAAAATAACTTATTGGATGCACAAGATTGGTTAAAAACCCTAATTGAATTAGAATAAGCCTAGGTAGGACGAAAATGACCTAAATGTTTAACCAATGATACAAATAAACTTATTGGATGCACAAGATTGGTTAAAAACCCTAATTGGATAAGAATAAGCCTAGGGAGGACGAAAATGACATAAATGTTCAACCAATAACACAAAATCACCTATTGAATGCACAAGATTGGTTAAAAACCCTAATTGGATGAGAATAAGCCTAGGAAGGAGGTAAAGGTCCTACATGTTCAAACAATGACACAAAATCACCTATTTGATGCACAAGATTGCTTAAAAACACTAATTGGATTAGAATAAGCCTAAGGAGGATGAAAATGACCTAAATGTTCAACCAATGACAAAAAATCACTTATTGGATGCACAAGATTGCTTAAAAACCCTAATTGAATTAGAATAAGCCTATGGTGGAGGAAAATTACCTAAATGTTCAACCAATGACACAAAATAACTTATTGGATGCACAAAATTGGTTAAAAACCCTTATTGGATTAGAATAAGCCTAGGGAGGACGAAAATGACCAAAATGTTTAACCAATGATACAAAATAACTTATTGGATGCACAAGATTGGTTAAAAACCCTAATTGGATTAGAATAAGCCTAAGGAGGATGAAAATGACCTAAATGTTCAACCAATGATACAAAATCACTTATTGGATGCACAAGATTGGTTGAAATACCTAATTGGATTAGAATAAGCCTAGGGTGGATGAAAATGACCTAAATGTTCAACCAATGACACAAAATCACCTATTAGATGCACAAAATTGGTTGAAAACCCTAATTGGATTAGAATAAGCCTAGGGGATACGAAAATGACCTAAACATTCAACCAATGACACAAAATCATTTATTGGATGCACAAGATTCGTGAAAAACCGTAATTGGATTAGAATAATCCTATGGTGGACGAAAATGACCTAAATGTTCAACCAATGACATAAAATCATTTATTAGAATAAGCCTAGGGAGGACGAAAATGACCTAAATGTTCAACCAATGAAACAAAATCACTTATTGGATGCACAAGATTGCTTAAAAACCCTAATTGAATTAGAATAAGCCTAGGGTGGAGGAAAATTACCTAAATGTTCAACCAATGACACAAAATCACTTATTGGATGCACAAAATTGGTTAAAAACCCTAATTGGATTAGAATAAGCCTAGGGATGACGAAAATGACCTAAATGTTTAACCAATGATACAAAATAACTTATTGGATGCACAAGATTGGTTAAAAACCCGAATTGGATAACAATAAGCCTAGGAAGGACGAAAATGACATAAATGTTCAACCAATAACACAAAATCACCTATTGGATGCACAAGATTGGTTAAAAACCCTAATTGTATGAGAATAAGCCTAGGAAGGATGTAAAGGTCCTACATGTTCAAACAATGACACAAAATCACTTATTTGATGCACAAGATTGCTTAAAAACCCTTATTGGATTAGAATAAGCCTAAGGAGGATGAAAATGACCTAAATGTTCAACCAATGACAAAAAATCACTTATTGGATGCAAAAGATTGGTTGAAATCCCTCATTGGATTAGAATAAGCCTAGGGTGGATGAAAATGAACTAAATGTTCAACCAATGACACAAAATCACTTATTAGATGCACAAAATTGCTTGAAAACCCTAATTGGATTAGAATAAGCCTAGGGGATACGAAAATGACCTAAACGTTCAACCATTGACACAAAATCATTTATTGGATGCACAAGATTCGTTAAAAACCGTAATTGGATTAGAATAAGCCTATGGTGGACGAAAATGACCTAAATGTTCAACAAATGACATAAAATCATTTATTAGATGCACAAGATTGGTTAAAAACCTTAGTAGGATTAGAATAAGCCTAGGGAGGACGAAAATGACCTAAATGTTCAACCAATGAAACAAAATCACTTATTGGATGCACAAGATTGCTTAAAAACCCTAATTGAATTAGAATAAGCCTAGGGTAGAGGAAAATTACCTAAATGTTCAACCAATGACACAAAATCACTTATTGGATGCACAAGATTGGTTAAAAACCCTAATTGGATTAGAATAAGCCTAGGGAGGACAAAAATGACCTAAATGTTTAACCAATGATACAAAATAACTTATTGGATGCACAAGATTGGTTAAAAACCCTAATTGAATTAGAATAAGCCTAGGTAGGACGAAAATGACCTAAATGTTTAACCAATGATACAAATAAACTTATTGGATGCACAAGATTGGTTAAAAACCCTAATTGGATAAGAATAAGCCTAGGGAGGACGAAAATGACATAAATGTTCAACCAATAACACAAAATCACCTATTGGATGCACAAGATTGGTTAAAAACCCTAATTGGATGAGAATAAGCCTAGGAAGGAGGTAAAGGTCCTACATGTTCAAACAATGACACAAAATCACCTATTTGATGCACAAGATTGCTTAAAAACACTAATTGGATTAGAATAAGCCTAAGGAGGATGAAAATGACCTAAATGTTCAACCAATGACAAAAAATCACTTATTGGATGCACAAGATTGCTTAAAATCCCTAATTGAATTAGAATAAGCCTATGGTGGAGGAAAATTACCTAAATGTTCAACCAATGACACAAAATAACTTATTGGATGCACAAAATTGGTTAAAAACCCTAATTGGATTAGAATAAGCCTAGGGAGGACGAAAATGACCTAAATGTTCAACCAATGAAACAAAATCACTTATTGGATGCACAAGATTGCTTAAAAACCCTAATTGAATTAGAATAAGCCTAGGGTGGAGGAAAATTACCTAAACGTTTAACCAATGACACAAAATCACTTATTGGATGCACAAAATTGGTTAAAAACCCTAATTGGATTAGAATAAGCCTAGGGAGGACGAAAATGACCTAAATGTTTAACCAATGATACAAAATAACTTATTGGATGCACAAGATTGGTTAAAAACCCTAATTGGATTAGAATAAGCCTAAGGAGGATGAAAATGACCTAAATGTTCAACCAATGACAAAAAATCACTTATTGGATGCACAAGATTGGTTGAAATCCCTAATTGGATTAGAATAACCCTAGGGTGGATGAAAATGACCTAAATGTTCAACCAATGACACAAAATCACTTATTAGATGCACAAAATTGGTTGAAAGCCCTAATTGGATTAGAATAAGCCTAGGGGATACGAAAATGACCTAAACGTTCAACCAATGACACAAAATCATTTATTGTATGCACAAGATTCGTTAAAAACCGTAATTGGATTAGAATAAGCCTATGGTGGACGAAAATGAGCTAAATGTTCAACCAATGACATAAAATCATTTATTAGATGCACAAGATTGGTTAAAAACCATAATAGGATTAGAATAAGCCTAGGGAGGACGAAAATGACCTAAATGTTCAACCAATGAAACAAAATCACTTATTGGATGCAAAAGATTGCTTAAAAACCCTAATTGAATTAGAATAAGCCTAGGGTGGAGGAAAATTACCTAAATGTTCAACCAATGGCACAAAATCACTTATTGGATGCACAAAATTGGTTAAAAACCCTAATTGGATTAGAATAAGCCTAGGGAGGACGAAAATGACCTAAATGTTTAACCAATGATACAAAATAACTTATTGGATGCACAAGATTGGTTAAAAACCCTAATTGGATAAGAATAAGCCTAGGGAGGACGAAAATGACATAAATGTTCAACCAATAACACAAAATCACCTATTGGATGCACAAGATTGGTTAAAAACCCTAATTGGATGAGAATAAGCCTAGGAAGGAGGTAAAGGTCCTACATGTTCAAACAATGACACAAAATCACTTATTTGATGCACAAGATTGCTTAAAAACCCTAATTCGATTAGAATAAGCCTAAGGAGGATGAAAATGACCTAAATGTTCAACCAATGACAAAAAATCACTTATTGGATGCACAAGATTGGTTGAAATCCCTAATTTGATTAGAATAAGCCTAGGGTGGATGAAAATGAGCTAAATGTTCAACCAATGACACAAAATCACTTATTAGATGCACAAAATTAGTTGAAAACCCTAATAGGATTAGAATAAGCCTAGGGAGGACAAAAATGACCTAAATGTTTAACCAATGATACAAAATAACTTATTGGATGCACAAGATTGGTTAAAAACCCTAATTGGATGAGAATAAGCCTTGGGAGGACGAAAATGACCTTAATGTTTAACCAATGACACAAATGTACTTATTGGATGCACAAGATAGGTTAAAAACCCTAATTGGATGAGAATAAGCCTAGGGAGGACGAAAATGACCTAAATGTTCAACCAATGACACAAAATCATCTATTGGATGCACAAGATTGGTTAAAAACCCTAATTGGATAAGAATAAGCCTAGGAAGGATGTAAAGGTCCTACATGTTCAAACAATGACACAAAATCACTTATTTGATGCACAAGATTGCTTAAAAACCCTAATTGGATTAGAATAAGCCTAAGGAGGATTAAAATGACCTAAATGTTCAACGAATGACAAAAAATCACTTATTGGATGCACAAGATTGGTTGAAATCCCTAATTGGATTAGAATAAGCCTAGGGTGGATGAATATGACCTAAATGTTCAACCAATGACACAAAATCACTTATTAGATGCACAAAATTGGTTAAAAACCCTAATTGGATTAGAATAAGCCTAGGGAGGACGAAAATGACCTAAATGTTTAACAAATGATACAAAATAACTTATTGGATGCACAAGATTGGTTAAAAACCCTAATTGGATAAGAATAAGCCTAGGGAGGACGAAAATGACCTAAATGTTTAACAAATGATACAAAATAACTTATTGGATGCACAAGATAGGTTAAAAACCCTAATTGGATGAGAATAAGCCTAGGGAGGACGAAAATGACCTAAATGTTCAACCAATAACACAAAATCACCTATTGGATGCACAAGATTGGTTAAAAACCCGAATTGGATGAGAATAAGCCTAGGAAGGAGGTAAAGGTCCTACATGTTCCAACAATGACACAAAATCACTTATTTGATGCACAAGATTGCTTAAAAACCCTAATTGGATTAGAATAAGCCTAAGGAGGATGAAAATGATCTAAATGTTCAACTAATGACAAAAAATCACTTATTGGATGCACAAGATTGCTTAAAAACCCTAATTGAATTAGAATAAGCCTAGGGTGGAGGAAAATTACCTAAATGTTCAACTAATGACACAAAATCACTTATTGGATGCACAAAATTGGTTAAAAACCCTAATTGGATTAGAATAAGCCTAGGGAGGACGAAAATGACCTAAATGTTTAACCAATGATACAAAATAACTTATTGGATGCACAAGATTGGTTAAAAACCCTAATTGGATTAGAATAAGCCCAAGGAGGATGAAAATGACCTAAATGTTCAACCAATGACAAAAAATCACTTATTGGATGCACAAGATTGGTTGAAATCCCTAATTGGATTAGAATAACCCTAGGGTGGATGAAAATGACCTAAATGTTCAACCAATGACACAAAATCACTTATTAGATGCACAAAATTGGTTGAAAGCCCTAATTTGATTAGAATAAGCCTAGGGGATACGAAAATGACCTAAACGTTCAACCAATGACACAAAATCATTTATTGGATGCACAAGATTCGTTAAAAACCGTAATTGGATTAGAATAAGCCTATGGTGGACGAAAATGAGCTAAATGTTCAACCAATGACATAAAATCATTTATTAGATGCACAAGATTGGTTAAAAACCATAATAGGATTAGAATAAGGCTAGGGAGGACGAAAATGACCTAAATGTTCAACCAATGAAACAAAATCACTTATTGGATGCACAAGATTGCTTAAAAACCCTAATTGAATTAGAATAAGCCTAGGGTGGAGGAAAATTACCTAAATGTTCAACCAATGGCACAAAATCACTTATTGGATGCACAAAATTGGTTAAAAACCCTAATTGGATTAGAATAAGCCTAGGGAGAACAAAAATGACCTAAATGTTTAACCAATGATACAAAATAACTTATTGGATGCACAAGATTGGTTAAAAACCCTAATTGGATAAGAATAAGCCTAGGGAGGACGAAAATGACATAAATGTTAAACCAATAACACAAAATCACCTATTGGATGCACCAGATTGGTTAAAAACCCTAATTGGATGAGAATAAGCCTAGGAAGGAGGTAAAGGTCCTACATGTTCAAACAATGACACAAAATCACTTATTTGATGCACAAGATTGCTTAAAAACCCTAATTGGATTAGAATAAGCCTAAGGAGGATGAAAATGACCTAAATGTTCAACCAATGACAAAAAATCACTTATTGGATGCACAAGATTGGTTGAAATCCCTAATTGGATTAGAATAAGCCTAGGGTGGATGAAAATGAGCTAAATGTTCAACCAATGACACAAAATCACTTATTAGATGCACAAAATTAGTTGAAAACCCTAATAGGATTAGAATAAGCCTAGGGAGGACAAAAGTGACCTAAATGTTTAACCAATGATACAAAATAACTTATTGGATGCACAAGATTGGTTAAAAATTCTAATTGGATGAGAATAAGCCTTTGGAGGACGAAAATAACCTTAATGTTTAACCAGTGACACAAATGTACTTATTGGATGCACAAGATAGGTTAAAAACCCTAATTGGATGAGAATAAGCCTAGGGAGGACGAAAATGACCTAAATGTTCAACCAATAACACAAAATCACCTATTGGATGCACAAGATTGGTTAAAAACCCTAATTGGATGAGAATAAGCCTAGGAAGGAGGTAAAGGTCCTACATGTTCAAACAATGACACAAAATCATTTATTTGATGCACAAGATTGCTTAAAAACCCTAATTGGATTAGAATAAGCCTAAGGAGGATGAAAATGACCTAAATGTTCAACCAATGACAAAAAATCACTTATTGGATGCACAAGATTGCTTGAAATCCCTAATTTGATTAGAATAAGCCTAGGGTGGATGAAAATGAGCTAAATGTTCAACCAATGACACAAAATCACTTATTAGATGCACAAAATTAGTTGAAAACCCTAATAGGATTAGAATAAGCCTAGGGAGGACAAAAATGACCTAAATGTTTAACCAATGATACAAAATAACTTATTGGATGCACAAGATTGGTTAAAAACCCTAATTGGATGAGAATAAGCCTTGGGAGGACGAAAATGACCTTAATGTTTAACCAATGACACAAATGTACTTATTGGATGCACAATATAGGTTAAAAACCCTAATTGGATGAGAATAAGTCTAGGGAGGACGAAAATGACCTAAATGTTCAACCAATCACACAAAATCATCTATTGGATGCACAAGATTGGTTAAAAACCCTAATTGGATAAGAATAAGCCTAGGAAGGATGTAAAGGTCCTACATGTTCAAACAATGACACAAAATCACTTATTTGATGCACAAGATTGCTTAAAAACCCTAATTGGATTAGAATAAGCCTAAGGAGGATGAAAATGACCTAAATGTTCAACCAATGACAAAAAATCACTTATTGGATGCACAAGATTGGTTGAAATCCCTAATTGGATTAGAATAAGCCTAGGGTGGATGAAAATGACCTAAATGTTCACTCAATGACACAAAATCACTTATTAGATGCACAAAATTGGTTGAAAACCCTAATTGGATTAGAATAAGCCTAGGGGGGACGAAAATGACCTAAACGTTCAACCAATGACACAAAATCATTTATTGGATGCACAAGATTCGTTAAAAACCGTAATTGGATTAGAATAAGCCTATGGTGGACGAAAATGACCTAAATGTTCAACCAATTACATAAAATCATTTATTAGATGCACAAGATTGGTTAAAAACCCTAATTGGATTAGAATAAGCCTAGGGAGGACGAAAATGACCTAAATGTTCAACCAATGAAACAAAATCACTTATTGGATGCACAAGATTGCTTAAAAACCCTAATTGAATTAGAATAAGCCTAGGGTGGAGGAAAATTACCTAAACGTTTAACCAATGACACAAAATCACTTATTGGATGCACAAAATTGGTTAAAAACCCTAATTGGATTAGAATAAGCCTAGGGAGGACGAAAATGACCTAAATGTTTAACCAATGATACAAAATAACTTATTGGATGCACAAGATTGGTTAAAAACCCTAATTGGATTAGAATAAGCCTAAGGAGGATGAAAATGACCTAAATGTTCAACCAATGACAAAAAATCACTTATTGGATGCACAAGATTGGTTGAAATCCCTAATTGGATTAGAATAACCCTAGGGTGGATGAAAATGACCTAAATGTTCAACCAATGACACAAAATCACTTATTAGATGCACAAAATTGGTTGAAAGCCCTAATTGGATTAGAATAAGCCTAGGGGATACGAAAATGACCTAAGCGTTCAACCAATGACACAAAATCATTTATTGGATGCACAAGATTCGTTAAAAACCGTAATTGGATTAGAATAAGCCTATGGTGGACGAAAATGAGCTAAATGTTCAACCAATGACATAAAATCATTTATTAGATGCACAAGATTGGTTAAAAACCATAATAGGATTAGAATAAGCCTAGGGAGGACGAAAATGACCTAAATGTTCAACCAATGAAACAAAATCACTTATTGGATGCACAAGATTGCTTAAAAACCCAATGTTGGAGGAAAATTACCTAAATGTTCAACCAATGGCACAAAATCACTTATTGGATGCACAAAATTGGTTAAAAACCCTAATTGGATTAGAATAAGCCTAGGGAGGACGAAAATGACCTAAATGTTTAACCAATGATACAAAATAACTTATTGGATGCACAAGATTGGTTAAAAACCCTAATTGGATAAGAATAAGCCTGGGGAGGACGAAAATGACATAAATGTTCAACCAATAACACAAAATCACCTATTGGATGCACAAGATTGGTTAAAAACCCTAATTGGATGAGAATAAGCCTAGGAAGGAGGTAAAGGTCCTACATGGTCAAACAATGACACAAAATCACTTATTTGATGCACAAGATTGCTTAAAAACCCTAATTGGATTAGAATAAGCCTAAGGAGGATGAAAATGACCTAAATGTTCAACCAATGACAAAAAATCACTTATTGGATGCACAAGATTGCTTAAAAACCCTAATTGAATTAGAATAAGCCTAGGGTGGAGGAAAATTACCTAAATGTTCAACCAATGACACAAAATCACTTATTGGATGCACAAAATTGGTTAAAAACCCTAATTGGATTAGAATAAGCCTAGGGAGGACGAAAATGACCTAAATGTTTAACCAATGATACAAAATAACTTATTGGATGCACAAGATTGGTTAAAAACCCTAATTGGATTAGAATAAGCCTAAGGAGGATGAAAATGACCTAAATGTTCAACCAATGACAAAAAATAACTTATTGGATGCACAAGATTGGTTGAAATCCCTAATTGGATTAGAATAACCCTAGGGTGGATGAAAATGACCTAAATGTTCAACCAATGACACAAAATCACTTATTAGATGCACAAAATTGGTTGAAAGCCCTAATTGGATTAGAATAAGCCTAGGGGATACGAAAATGACCTAAACGTTCAACCAATGACACAAAATCGTTTATTGGATGCACAAGATTCGTTAAAAACCGTAATTGGATTAGAATAAGCCTATGGTGGACGAAAATGAGCTAAATGGTCAACCAATGACATAAAATCATTTATTAGATGCACAAGATTGGTTAAAAACCATAATAGGATTAGAATAAGCCTAGGGAGGACGAAAATGACCTAAATGTTCAACCAATGAAACAAAATCACTTATTGGATGCACAAGATTGCTGAAAAACCCTAATTGAATTAGAATAAGCCTAGGGTGGAGGAAAATTACCTAAATGTTCAACCAATGGCACAAAATCACTTATTGGATGCACAAAATTGGTTAAAAACCCTAATTGGATTAGAATAAGCCTAGGGAGGACGAAAATGACCTAAATGTTTAACCAATGATACAAAATAACTTATTGGATGCACAAGATTGGTTAAAAACCCTAATTGGATAAGAATAAGCCTAGGGAGGACGAAAATGACATAAATGTTCAACCAATAACA
Source organism: Cicer chorassanicum (assembly GCA_037974735.1). Taxonomy (NCBI): domain Eukaryota; kingdom Viridiplantae; phylum Streptophyta; class Magnoliopsida; order Fabales; family Fabaceae; genus Cicer; species Cicer chorassanicum. The sequence goes on along the minus strand of JBBPBP010009779.1, from coordinate 46,028,401 downwards.
CAAAATCACCTATTGGATGCACAAGATTGGTTAAAAACCCTAATTGGATGAGAATAAGCCTAGGAAGGAGGTAAAGGTCCTACATGTTCAAACAATGACACAAAATCCTTTATTTGATGCACAAGATTGCTTAAAAACCCTAATTGGATTAGAATAAGCCTAAGGAGGATGAAAATGACCTAAATGTTCAACCAATGACAAAAAATCACTTATTGGATGCACAAGATTGGTTGAAATCCCTAATTGGATTAGAATAAGCCTAGGGTGGATGAAAATGAGCTAAATGTTCAACCAATGACACAAAATCACTTGTTAGATGCACAAAATTAGTTGAAAACCCTAATAGGATTAGAATAAGCCTAGGGAGGACAAAAATGACCTAAATGTTTAACCTATGATACAAAATAAATTATTGGATGCACAAGATTGGTTAAAAATCCTAATTGGATGAGAATAAGCCTTGGGAGGACGAAAATGACCTTAATGTTTAACCAATGACACAAATGTACTTATTGGATGCACAAGATAGGTTAAAAACCCTAATTGGATGAGAATAAGCCTAGGGAGGACGAAAATGACCTAAATGTTCAACCAATAACACAAAATCACCTATAGGATGCACAAGATTGGTTAAAAACCCTAATTGGATGAGAATAAGCCTAGGAAGGAGGTAAAGGTCCTACATGTTCAAACAATGACACAAAATCACTTATTTGATGCACAAGATTGCTTAAAAACCCTAATTGGATTAGAATAAGCCTAAGGAGGATGAAAATGACCTAAATGTTCAACCAATGACAAAAAATCACTTATTGGATGCACAAGATTGGTTGAAATCCCTAATTGGATTAGAATAAGCCTAGGGTGGATGAAAATGACCTAAATGTTCAACCAATGACAAAAAATCACTTATTAGATGCACAAAATTGGTTGAAAACCCTAATTGGATTAGAATAAGTCTAGGGGGGACGAAAATGACCTAAACGTTCAACCAATGACACAAAATCATTTATTGGATGCACAAGATTCGTTAAAAACCGTAATTGCATTAGAATAAGCCTATGGTGGACGAAAATTACCTAAATGTTTAACCAATGATACAAAATAACTTATTGGATGCACAAGATTGGTTAAAAACCCTAATTGGATGAGAATAAGCCTTGGGAGGACGAAAATGACCTTAATGTTTAACCAATGACACAAAATCATCTATTGGATGCACAAGATTGGTTAAAAACCCTAATTGGATAAGAATAAGCCTAGGAAGGATGTAAAGGTCCTACATGTTCAAACAATGACACAAAATCACTTATTTGATGCACAAGATTGCTTAAAAACCCTAATTGGATTAGAATAAGCCTAAGGAGGATGAAAATGACCTAAATGTTCAACCAATGACAAAAAATCACTTATTGGATGCACAAGATTGGTTGAAATCCCTAATTGGATTAGAATAAGCCTAGGGTGGATGAAAATGACCTAAATGTTCACTCAATGACACAAAATCACTTATTAGATGCACAAAATTGGTTGAAAACCCTAATTGGATTAGAATAAGCCTAGGGGGGACGAAAATGACCTAAACGTTCAACCAATGACACAAAATCATTTATTGGATGCACAAGATTCGTTAAAAACCGTAATTGGATTAGAATAAGCCTATGGTGGACGAAAATGACCTAAATGTTCAACCAATGACATAAAATCATTTATTAGATGCACAAGATTGGTTAAAAACCCTAATAGGATTAGAATAAGCCTAAGGAGGACGAAAATGACCTAAATGTTCAACCAATGAAACAAAATCACTTATTGGATGCACAAGATTGCTTAAAAACCCTAATTGAATTAGAATAAGCCTAGGGTGTAGGAAAATTACCTAAATGTTCAACCAATGACACAAAATCACTTATTGGATGCACAAAATTGGTTAAAAACCCTAATTGGATTAGAATAAGCCTAGGGAGGACGAAAATGACCTAAATGTTTAACCAATGATACAAAATAACTTATTGGATGCACAAGATTGGTTAAAAACCCTAATTGGATTAGAATAAGCCCAAGGAGGATGAAAATGACCTAAATGTTCAACCAATGACAAAAAATCACTTATTGGATGCACAAGATTGGTTGAAATCCCTAATTGGATTAGAATAACCCTAGGGTGGATGAAAATGACCTAAATGTTCAACCAATGACACAAAATCACTTATTAGATGCACAAAATTGGTTGAAAGCCCTAATTTGATTAGAATAAGCCTAGGGGATACGAAAATGACCTAAACGTTCAACCAATGACACAAAATCATTTATTGGATGCACAAGATTCGTTAAAAACCGTAATTGGATTAGAATAAGCCTATGGTGGACGAAAATGAGCTAAATGTTCAACCAATGACATAAAATCATTTATTAGATGCACAAGATTGGTTAAAAACCATAATAGGATTAGAATAAGCCTAGGGAGGACGAAAATGACCTAAATGTTCAACCAATGAAACAAAATCACTTATTGGATGCACAAGATTGCTTAAAAACCCTAATTGAATTAGAATAAGCCTAGGGTGGAGGAAAATTACCTAAATGTTCAACCAATGGCACAAAATCACTTATTGGATGCACAAAATTGGTTAAAAACCCTAATTGGATTAGAATAAGCCTAGGGAGGACGAAAATGACCTAAATGTTTAACCAATGATACAAAATAACTTATTGGATGCACAAGATTGGTTAAAAACCCTAATTGGATAAGAATAAGCCTAGGGAGGACGAAAATGACATAAATGTTCAACCAATAACACAAAATCACCTATTGGATGCACAAGATTGGTTAAAAACCCTAATTGGATGAGAATAAGCCTAGGAAGGAGGTAAAGGTCCTACATGTTCAAACAATGACACAAAATCACTTATTTGATGCACAAGATTGCTTAAAAACCCTAATTGGATTAGAATAAGCCTAAGGAGGATGAAAATGACCTAAATGTTCAACCAATGACAAAAAATCACTTATTGGATGCACAAGATTGCTTAAAAACCCTAATTGAATTAGAATAAGCCTAGGGTGGAGGAAAATTACCTAAATGTTCAACCAATGACACAAAATCACTTATTGGATGCACAAAATTGGTTAAAAACCCTAATTGGATTAGAATAAGCCTAGGGAGGACGAAAATGACCTAAATGTTTAACCAATGATACAAAATAACTTATTGGATGCACAAGATTGGTTAAAAACCCTAATTGGATTAGAATAAGCCTAAGGAGGATGAAAATGACCTAAATGTTCAACCAATGACAAAAAATCACTTATTGCATGCACAAGATTGGTTGAAATCCCTAATTGGATTAGAATAACCCTAGGGTGGATGAAAATGACCTAAATGTTCAACCAATGACACAAAATCACTTATTAGATGCACAAAATTGGTTGAAAGCCCTAATTGGATTAGAATAAGCCTAGGGGATACGAAAATGACCTAAACGTTCAACCAATGACACAAAATCATTTATTGGTTGCACAAGATTCGTTAAAAACCGTAATTGGATTAGAATAAGCCTATGGTGGACGAAAATGAGCTAAATGTTCAACCAATGCATAAAATCATTTATTAGATGCACAAGATTGGTTAAAAACCATAATAGGATTAGAATAAGCCTAGGGAGGACGAAAATGACCTAAATGTTCAACCAATGAAACAAAATCACTTATTGGATGCACAAGATTGCTTAAAAACCCTAATTGAATTAGAATAAGCCTAGGGTGGAGGAAAATTACCTAAATGTTCAACCAATGGCACAAAATCACTTATTGGATGCACAAAATTGGTTAAAAACCCTAATTGGATTAGAATAAGCCTAGGGAGGACGAAAATGACCTAAATGTTTAACCAATGATACAAAATAACTTATTGGATGCACAAGATTGGTTAAAAACCCTAATTGGATAAGAATAAGCCTAGGGAGGACGAAAATGACATAAATGTTCAACCAATAACACAAAATCACCTATTGGATGCACAAGATTGGTTAAAAACCCTAATTGGATGAGAATAAGCCTAGGAAGAGGTAAAGGTCCTACATGTTCAAACAATGACACAAAATCACTTATTTGATGCACAAGATTGCTTAAAAACCCTAATTGGATTAGAATAAGCCTAAGGAGGACGAAAATGACCTAAATGTTCAACCAATGACAAAAAATCACTTATTGGATGCACAAGATTGCTTAAAAACCCTGATTGAATTAGAATAAGCCTAGGGTGGAGGAAAATTACCTAAATGTTCAACCAATGACACAAAATCACTTATTGGATGCACAAAATTGGTTAAAAACCCTAATTGGATTAGAATAAGCCTAGGGAGGACGAAAATGACCTAAATGTTTAACCAATGATACAAAATAACTTATTGGATGCACAAGATTGGTTAAAAACCCTAATTGGATTAGAATAAGCCTAAGGAGGATGAAAATGGCCTAAATGTTCAACCAATGACAAAAAATCACTTATTGGATGCACAAGATTGGTTGAAATCCCTAATTGGATTAGAATAACCCTAGGGTGGATGAAAATGACCTAAATGTTCAACCAATGACACAAAATCACTTATTAGATGCACAAAATTGGTTGAAAGCCCTAATTGGATTAGAATAAGCCTAGGGGATACGAAAATGACCTAAATGTTCAACCAATGACACAAAATCATTTATTGGATGCACAAGATTCGTTAAAAACCGTAATTGGATTAGAATAAGCCTATGGTGGACGAAAATGAGCTAAATGTTCAACCAATGACATAAAATCATTTATTAGATGCACAAGATTGGTTAAAAACCATAATAGGATTAGAATAAGCCTAGGGAGGACGAAAATGACCTAAATGTTCAACCAATGAAACAAAATCACTTATTGGATGCACAAGATTGCTTAAAAACCCTAATTGAATTAGAATAAGCCTAGGGTGGAGGAAAATTACCTAAATGTTCAACCAATGGCACAAAATCACTTATTGGATGCACAAAATTGGTTAAAAACCCTAATTGGATTAGAATAAGCCTAGGGAGGACGAAAATGACCTAAATGTTTAACCAATGATACAAAATAACTTATTGGATGCACAAGATTGGTTAAAAACCCTAATTGGATAAGAATAAGCCTAGGGAGGACGAAAATGACATAAATGTTCAACCAATAACACAAAATCACCTATTGGATGCACAAGATTGGTTAAAAACCCTAATTGGATGAGAATAAGCCTAGGAAGGAGGTAAAGGTCCTACATGTTCAAACAATGACACAAAATCCTTTATTTGATGCACAAGATTGCTTAAAAACCCTAATTGGATTAGAATAAGCCTAAGGAGGATGAAAATGACCTAAATGTTCAACCAATGACAAAAAATCACTTATTGGATGCACAAGATTGGTTGAAATCCCTAATTGGATTAGAATAAGCCTAGGGTGGATGAAAATGAGCTAAATGTTCAACCAATGACACAAAATCACTTGTTAGATGCACAAAATTAGTTGAAAACCCTAATAGGATTAGAATAAGCCTAGGGAGGACAAAAATGACCTAAATGTTTAACCTATGATACAAAATAACTTATTGGATGCACAAGATTGGTTAAAAATCCTAATTGGATGAGAATAAGCCTTGGGAGGACGAAAATGACCTTAATGTTTAACCAATGACACAAATGTACTTATTGGATGCACAAGATAGGTTAAAAACCCTAATTGGATGAGAATAAGCCTAGGGAGGACGAAAATGACCTAAATGTTCAACCAATAACACAAAATCACCTATTGGATGCACAAGATTGGTTAAAAACCCTAATTGGATGAGAATAAGCCTAGGAAGGAGGTAAAGGTCCTACATGTTCAAACAATGACACAAAATCACTTATTTGATGCACAAGATTGCTTTTAAACCCTAATTGGATTAGAATAAGCCTAAGGAGGATGAAAATGACCTAAATGTTCAACCAATGACAAAAAATCACTTATTGGATGCACAAGATTGGTTGAAATCCCTAATTTGATTAGAATAAGCCTAGGGTGGATGAAAATGAGCTAAATGTTCAACCAATGACACAAAATCACTTATTAGATGCACAAAATTAGTTGAAAACCCTAATAGGATTAGAATAAGCCTAGGGAGGACAAAAATGACCTAAATGTTTAACCAATGATACAAAATAACTTATTGGATGCACAAGATTGGTTAAAAACCCTAATTGGATGAGAATAAGCCTAGGGAGGACGAAAATGACCTAAATGTTCAACCAATGAAACAAAATCACTTATTGGATGCACAAGATTGCTTAAAAACCCTAATTGAATTAGAATAAGCCTAGGGTGGAGGAAAATTACCTAAATGTTTAACCAATGACACAAAATCACTTATTGGATGCACAAAATTGGTTAAAAACCCTAATTGGATTAGAATAAGCCTAGGGAGGACGAAAATGACCTAAATGTTTAACCAATGATACAAAATAACTTATTGGATGCACAAGATTGGTTAAAAACCCTAATTGGATTAGAATAAGCCTAAGGAGGATGAAAATGACCTAAATGTTCAACCAATGACAAAAAATCACTTATTGGATGCACAAGATTGGTTGAAATCCCTAATTGGATTAGAATAACCCTAGGGTGGATGAAAATGACCTAAATGTTCAACCAATGACACAAAATCACTTATTAGATGCACAAAATTGGTTGAAAGCCCTAATTGGATTAGAATAAGCCTAGGGGATACGAAAATGACCTAAACGTTCAACCAATGACACAAAATCATTTATTGGATGCACAAGATTCGTTAAAAACCGTAATTGGATTAGAATAAGCCTGTGGTGGACGAAAATGACCTAAATGTTCAACCAATGACATAAAATCATTTATTAGATGCACAAGATTGGTTAAAAACCCTAATAGGATTATAATAAGCCTAGGGAGGACGAAAATGACCTAAATGTTCAACCAATGAAACAAAATCACTTATTGGATGCACAAGATTGCTTAAAAACCCTAATTGAATTAGAATAAGCCTAGGGTGGAGGAAAATTACCTAAATGTTCAACCAATGACACAAAATCACTTATTGGATGCACAAAATTGGTTAAAAACCCAAATTGGATTAGAATAAGCCTAGGGAGGACGAAAATGACCTAAATGTTTAACCAATGATACAAAATAACTTATTGGATGCACAAGATTGGTTAAAAACCCTAATTGGATAAGAATAAGCCTAGGGAGGACGAAAATGACCTAAATGTTCAACCAATAACACAAAATCACTTATTGGATGCACAAAATTGGTTAAAAACCCTAATTGGATGAGAATACGCCTAGGGAGGACGAAAATGATCTAAATGTTCGACCAATGATACAAAATAACTTATTGGATGCACAAGATTGGTTGAAATCCCTAATTGGATTAGAATAAGCCTAGGGTGGATGAAAATGACCTAAATGTTCAACCAATGACAAAAAATCACTTATTAGATGCACAAAATTGGTTGAAAACCCTAATTGGATTAGAATAAGTCTAGGGGGGACGAAAATGACCTAAACGTTCAACCAATGACACAAAATCATTTATTGGATGCACAAGATTCGTTAAAAACCGTAATTGCATTAGAATAAGCCTATGGTGGACGAAAATTACCTAAATGTTTAACCAATGATACAAAATAACTTATTGGATGCACAAGATTGGTTAAAAACCCTAATTGGATGAGAATAAGCCTTGGGAGGACGAAAATGACCTTAATGTTTAACCAATGACACAAAATCATCTATTGGATGCACAAGATTGGTTAAAAACCCTAATTGGATAAGAATAAGCCTAGGAAGGATGTAAAGGTCCTACATGTTCAAACAATGACACAAAATCACTTATTTGATGCACAAGATTGCTTAAAAACCCTAATTGGATTAGAATAAACCTAAGGAGGATGAAAATGACCTAAATGTTCAACCAATGACAAAAAATCACTTACTGGATGCACAAGATTGGTTGAAATCCCTAATTGGATAAGAATAAGCCTAGGGTGGATGAAAATGAGCTAAATGTTCAACCAATGACACAAAATCACTTGTTAGATGCACAAAATTAGTTGAAAACCCTAATAGGATTAGAATAAGCCTAGGGAGGACAAAAATGACCTAAATGTTTAACCTATGATACAAAATAAATTATTGGATGCACAAGATTGGTTAAAAATCCTAATTGGATGAGAATAAGCCTTGGGAGGACGAAAATGACCTTAATGTTTAACCAATGACACAAATGTACTTATTGGATGCACAAGATAGGTTAAAAACCCTAATTGGATGAGAATAAGCCTAGGGAGGACGAAAATGACCTAAATGTTCAACCAATAACACAAAATCACCTATAGGATGCACAAGATTGGTTAAAAACCCTAATTGGATGAGAATAAGCCTAGGAAGGAGGTAAAGGTCCTACATGTTCAAACAATGACACAAAATCACTTATTTGATGCACAAGATTGCTTAAAAACCCTAATTGGATTAGAATAAGCCTAAGGAGGATGAAAATGACCTAAATGTTCAACCAATGACAAAAAATCACTTATTGGATGCACAAGATTGGTTGAAATCCCTTATTTGATTAGGATAAGCCTAGGGTGGATGAAAATGAGCTAAATGTTCAACCAATGACACAAAATCACTTATTAGATGCACAAAATTAGTTGAAAACCCTAATAGGATTTGAATAAGCCTAGGGAGGACAAAAATGACCTAAATGTTTAACCAATGATACAAAATAACTTATTGGATGCACAAGATTGGTTAAAAACCCTAATTGGATGAGAATAAGCCTAGGGAGGACGAAAATGACCTAAATGTTCAACCAATGAAACAAAATCACTTATTGGATGCACAAGATTGCTTAAAAACCCTAATTGAATTAGAATAAGCCTAGGGTGGAGGAAAATTACCTAAATGTTCAACCAATGACACAAAATCACTTATTGGATGCACAAAATTGGTTAAAAACCCAAATTGGATTAGAATAAGCCTAGGGAGGACGAAAATGACCTAAATGTTTAACCAATGATACAAAATAACTTATTGGATGCACAAGATTGGTTAAAAACCCTAATTGGATAAGAATAAGCCTAGGGAGGACGAAAATGACCTAAATGTTCAACCAATAACATAAAATCACTTATTGGATGCACAAGATTGGTTAAAAACCCTAATTGGATGAGAATAAGCCTAGGAATGATGTAAAGGTCCTACATGTTCAAACAATGACACAAAATCACTTATTTGATGCACAAGATTGCTTAAAAACCCTAATTGGATTAGAATAAGCCTAAGGAGGATGAAAATGACCTAAATGTTCAACCAATGACAAAAAATCACTTATTGGATGCACAAGATTGGTTGAAATCCCTAATTTGATTAGAATAAGCCTAGGGTGGATGAAAATGAGCTAAATGTTCAACCAATGACACAAAATCACTTATTAGATGCACAAAATTAGTTGAAAACCCTAATAGGATTAGAATAAGCCTAGGGAGGACAAAAATGACCTAAATGTTTAACCAATGATACAAAATAACTTATTGGATGCACAAGATTGGTTAAAAACCCTAATTGGATGAGAATAAGCCTAGGGAGGACGAAAATGACCTAAATGTTCAACCAATGAAACAAAATCACTTATTGGATGCACAAGATTGCTTAAAAACCCTAATTGAATTAGAATAAGCCTAGGGTGGAGGAAAATTACCTAAATGTTCAACCAATGGCACAAAATCACTTATTGGATGCACAAAATTGGTTAAAAACCCTAATTGGATTAGAATAAGCCTAGGGAGGACGAAAATGACCTAAATGTTTAACCAATGATACAAAATAACTTATTGGATGCACAAGATTGGTTAAAAACCCTAATTGGATAAGAATAAGCCTAGGGAGGACGAAAATGACATAAATGTTCAACCAATAACACAAAATCACCTATTGGATGCACAAGATTGGTTAAAAACCCTAATTGGATGAGAATAAGCCTAGGAAGGAGGTAAAGGTCCTACATGTTCAAACAATGACACAAAATCACTTATTTGATGCACAAGATTGCTTAAAAACCCTAATTGGATTAGAATAAGCCTAAGGAGGATGAAAATGACCTAAATGTTCAACCAATGACAAAAAATCACTTATTGGATGCACAAGATTGCTTAAAAACCCTAATTGAATTAGAATAAGCCTAGGGTGGAGGAAAATTACCTAAATGTTCAACCAATGACACAAAATCACTTATTGGATGCACAAAATTGGTTAAAAACCCTAATTGGATTAGAATAAGCCTAGGGAGGACGAAAATGACCTAAATGTTTAACCAATGATACAAAATAACTTATTGGATGCACAAGATTGGTTAAAAACCCTAATTGGATTAGAATAAGCCTAAGGAGGATGAAAATGACCTAAATGTTCCACCAATGACAAAAAATCACTTATTGGATGCACAAGATTGGTTGAAATCCCTAATTGGATTAGAATAACCCTAGGGTGGATGAAAATGACCTAAATGTTCAACCAATGACACAAAATCACTTATTAGATGCACAAAATTGGTTGAAAGCCCTAATTGGATTAGAATAAGCCTAGGGGATACGAAAATGACCTAAACGTTCAACCAATGACACAAAATCATTTATTGGATGCACAAGATTCGTTAAAAACCGTAATTGGATTAGAATAAGCCTGTGGTGGACGAAAATGACCTAAATGTTCAACCAATGACATAAAATCATTTATTAGATGCACAAGATTGGTTAAAAACCCTAATAGGATTATAATAAGCCTAGGGAGGACGAAAATGACCTAAATGTTCAACCAATGAAACAAAATCACTTATTGGATGCACAAGATTGCTTAAAAACCCTAATTGAATTAGAATAAGCCTAGGGTGGAGGAAAATTACCTAAATGTTCAACCAATGACACAAAATCACTTATTGGATGCACAAAATTGGTTAAAAACCCAAATTGGATTAGAATAAGCCTAGGGAGGACGAAAATGACCTAAATGTTTAACCAATGATACAAAATAACTTATTGGATGCACAAGATTGGTTAAAAACCCTAATTGGATAAGAATAAGCCTAGGGAGGACGAAAATGACCTATATGTTCAACCAATAACACAAAATCACTTATTGGATGCACAAAATTGGTTAAAAACCCTAATTGGATGAGAATACACCTAGGGAGGACGAAAATGATCTAAATGTTCGACCAATGATACAAAATAACTTATTGGATGCACAAGATTGGTTGAAATCCCTAATTGGATTAGAATAAGCCTAGGGTGGATGAAAATGACCTAAATGTTCAACCAATGACAAAAAATCACTTATTAGATGCACAAAATTGGTTGAAAACCCTAATTGGATTAGAATAAGTCTAGGGGGGACGAAAATGACCTAAACGTTCAACCAATGACACAAAATCATTTATTGGATGCACAAGATTCGTTAAAAACCGTAATTGCATTAGAATAAGCCTATGGTGGACGAAAATTACCTAAATGTTTAACCAATGATACAAAATAACTTATTGGATGCACAAGATTGGTTAAAAACCCTAATTGGATGAGAATAAGCCTTGGGAGGACGAAAATGACCTTAATGTTTAACCAATGACACAAAATCATCTATTGGATGCACAAGATTGGTTAAAAACCCTAATTGAATTAGAATAAGCCTAGGGGGGACGGAAATGACCTAAACGTTCAACCAATGACACAAAATCATTTATTGGATGCACAAGATTCGTTAAAAACCGTAATTGCATTAGAATAAGCCTATGGTGGACGAAAATGACCTAAATGTTTAACCAATGATACAAAATAACTTATTGGATGCACAAGATTCGTTAAAAACCCTAATTGGATGAGAATAAGCCTTCGGAGGACGAAAATGACCTTAATGTTTAACCAATGACACAAATGTACTTATTGGATGCACAAGATAGGTTAAAAACCCTAATTGGATGAGAATAAGCCTAGGGAGGACGAAAATGACCTATATGTTCAACCAATGACACAAAATCATCTATTGGATGCACAAGATTGGTTAAAAACCCTAATTGGATAAGAATATGCCTAGGAAGGATGTAAAGGTCCTACATGTTCAAACAATGACACAAAATCACTTATTTGATGCACAAGATTGCTTAAAAACCCTAATTGGATTAGAATAAGCCTAAGGAGGATGAAAATGACCTAAATGTTCAACCAATGACAAAAAATCACTTATTGGATGCACAAGATTGGTTGAAATCCCAAATTGGATAAGAATAAGCCTAGGGTGGATGAAAATGACCTAAATGTTCAACCAATGACACAAAATCACTTATTAGATGCACAAAATTGGTTGAAAACCCTAATTGGATTAGAATAAGCCTAGGGGGGACGAAAATGACCTAAACATTCAACCAATGACACAAAATCATTTATTGGATGGACAAGATTCGTTAAAACCGTAATTGGATTAGAATAAGCCTATGGTGGACGAAAATGACCTAAATGTTCAACCAATGACATAAAATCATTTATTAGATGCACAAGATTGGTTAAAAACCCTAATAGGATTAGAATAAGCCTAGGGAGGACGAAAATGACCTAAATGTTCAACCAATGAAACAAAATCACTTATTGGATGCACAAGATTGCTTAAAAACCCTAATTGAATTAGAATAAGCCTAATTGCATTAGAATAAGCCTAGGGGGGACGGAAATGACCTAAACGTTCAACCAATGACACAAAATCATTTATTGGATGCACAAGATTCGTTAAAAACCGTAATTGCATTAGAATAAGCCTATGGTGGACGAAAATGACCTAAATGAACAACTGATGACACAAAATCACTTATTGGATGCACAAGAATGGTCAAAAACCCTAATTGGATTTGAATAAGCCTATGGAGGACGAAAATGACCTAAATGTTCAACCAATGAAACAAAATCACTTATTGGATGCACAAGATTGCTTAATAACCCTAATTGGATTAGAATAAGCCTAGGGAGGATGAAAATGACGTACATGTTCAACCAATGACACAAAATCACTTATTGGATGCACAAGATTGGTTAAAAACCCTAATTGGATTAGAATAAGCCTAGAGAGGACGAAAATGACCTAAATGTTCAACCAATGACACAAAATTACCTATTGGATGCACAAGATTGGTTAAAAACCCTAATTGGATGAGAATAAGCCTCAAAAGGATGTAAAGGACCTACACGTTCAAACAATGACACAAAATCACTTATTTGATGCACAAGATTGCTTAAAAACCCTAATTGGATTAGAATAAGCCTAAGGAGGATGAAAATGACCTAAATGTTCAACCAATGACAAAAAATCACTTATTGGATGCACAAGATTGGTTGAAAACCCTAATTGGATTAGAATAAGCATAGGGTGGATGAAAATGACCTAAATCTTCAACCAATGACACCAAATCACTTATTAGATGCACAAAATTGGTTGAAAACCCTATTTGGATTAGAATAAGCCTAGGGGGGACGAAAATGACCTAAACGTTCAACCAATGACACAAAATCATTTATTGGATGCACAAGATTCGTTAAAAACCGTAATTGGATTAGAATAAGCCTATGGTGGATGAAAATGACCTAAATGTTCAACCAATGACATAAAATCATTTATTGGATGCACAACATTGGTTAAAAACCCTAATAGGATTAGAATAAGCCTAGGGAGGACGAAAATGACCTAAATGTTCAACCAATGAAACAAAATCACTTATTGGATGCACAAGATTGCTTAAAAACCCTAATTGAATTAGAATAAGCCTAGGGTGGAGGAAAATTACCTAAATGTTGAACCAATGACACAAAATCACTTATTGGATGCACAAAATTGGTTAAAAACCCTAATTGGATTAGAATAAGCCTAGGGAGGACGAAAATGACCTAAATGTTTAACCAATGATACAAAATAACTTATTGGATGCACAAGATTGGTTAAAAACGCTAATTGGATGAGAATAAGCCTAGGGAGGACGAAAATGACCTAAATGTTCAACTAATAACACAAAATCACTTATTGGATGCACAAAATTGGTTTAAAACCCTAATTGGATGAGAATTAGCCTAGGGAGGACGAAAATGACCTAAATGTTCAACCAATGATACAAAATAACTTATTGGATGCACAAGATTGGTTACAAACCCTAATTGGATGAGAATAAGCCTAGGGAGGACGAAAATGACCTTAATGTTCAACAAATGACACAAATGTACTTATAGAATGCACAAGATAGGTTAAAAACCCTAATTGGATGAGAATAAGCCTAGGGTGGACGAAAATGAACTAAATGTTCAACCAATGACACAAAATCAACCATTGGATGCACAAGATTGGTTAAAAAACCCTAATTGGATGAGAATAAGCCTAGGAAGGATGAAAATGACCTACATGTCCAAACAATGACACAAAATCACTTATTGGTTGCACAAGATTGGTTAAAAACAGTAATTGGATAAGAATAAGCCTAAGGAGGATGAAAATGACTTAAATGTTCAACCAATGACACCAAATCACTTATTGGATGCACTAGATTACTTAAAAACCCTAATTGGATTAGAATAAGCCTAGGGAGGATGAAAATGACCTACATGTTCAACCAATGACACAAAATCACTTATTGGATGCACAAGATTGGTTAAAAACCATAATTGGATTAGAATAAGCCTATGGAGGATGAAAGTGACCTAAATGTTCAACCAATGAATCAAAATCACTTATTGGATGCACAAGAATGGTTAAAACCCCTAATTGGATTAGAATAAGCCTAGGGAGGACGAAAATTACCTAAATGTTCAACCAATAAAACAAAATCACTTATTGGATGCACAAGATTCGTTAAAGACCCTAATTGAATTAGAATAAGGCTATGGAGGATGAAAATGACCTAAATGTTCAACCAATGACACAAAATCACTTATTGGATGCACAAGACTCCTTAAAAACCGTAATTGGATTAGCATAAGCCTAACGATGATGAAAATGACCTAAATGTTCAACCAATGACAAAAAATCGCTTATTTGATGCACAAGATTGGTTAAAAACCCTAATCGGATTAGAAGAAGCCTAGGGTGGATGAAAATGACCTAAATGTTCAACCAATGAAAGAAAATCATTTGTTGGATGCACAAAATTCGTTAAAAACCGTAATTGGATTAGAATAAGCTTAAGGAGGATGAAAATGACCTAAATGTTCAACCAATGACACAAAATCACTTATTGGATGCACAAGATAGGTTAAAAACCGTAATTGGATTAGCATAAGCCTAAGGATGATGAAAATGACCTAAATAGTCAACCAATGACAAAAAATCACTTATTTGATGCACAAGATTGGTTAAAAACCCTAATCGGATTAGAATAAGCCTAAGGTGGATAATTATGACCTAAATGTTCAACCAATGACACAAAATCATTTATTGGATGCACAAGATTCGTTAAAAATCGTATCTGGATTAGAATAAGCCTAAGGTGGACGAAAATAACCTAAATTTTGAACCAATGACATAAAATCATTTATTGGATGCACATGATTGGTTAAAAACCTAATAGGATTAGAATAAGCCTAGGGAGGACGGAAAGGACCTAAATGTTCAACCAATGAAACAAAATCACTTATTGGATGCACAAGATTGCTTAATAACCCTAAATGGATTAGAATAAGCCTAGGGAGGAAGAAAATGACCTACATGTTCAAACAATGACACAAAATCACTTATTGGATGCAAAAGATTTGTTAAAAACCGTAATTGGATTAGAATAAGCCTAAGATGGATTTAGCCTAGGGAGGACGAAAATGACCTAAATGGTCAACCAATGACACTAAATCACTTATTGGACACATAAGATTGTTAAAAACCTTAATTGGATTAGAATAATCCTAGGGAGGACGAAAATGACCTAAATGTTCAACCAATGACACAAAATCATTTATTGGATGCACAAGATTCGTTAAAAACCGTAATTGGATTAGAATAAGCCTATGGTGGACGATAATGACCTAAATTTTGAACCAATGACATAAAGTCATTTATTGGATGCACAAGATTGGTTAAAAACCCTAATAGGATTAGAATAAGCCAAGGGAGGACGAAAATGACCTAAATATTCAACCAATGAAACAAAATCACTTATTGGATGCACAAGATTGCTTAATAACCCTAATTGGATTAGAATAAGCCTAGGGAGGATGAAAATGACCTACATGTTCAAACAATGACACAAAATCACTTATTGGATGCAAAAGATTGGTTAAAAACCGTAATTGGATTAGAATAAGCCTAAGCAGGATGAAAATGACCTAAATGTTCAACCGCAGACACAAAATCATTTATTGGATGCACAAGATTCGTCAAAAACCCTAATTAGATTAAAATAAGCCTAAGGAGGACAAAAATGACATAAATGTTCAACCAATGACAACAAATCACTTATTGGATGCACAAATTTGGTTAAAAACCCTAATTAGATTAGAATAACCTAGGAGGGACGAAAATGACCTAAATGTTCAACCAAGGACATAAAATCATTTATTGGATGCACAAGATTGGTTAAAAACCCTAATAGGATTAGAATAAGCCTAGGGAGGACGAAAATGACCTAAATGTTCAACCAATGAAACAAAATCACTTATTGGATGCACAAGATTGCTTAAAAACACTAATTGAATTAGAATAAGCCAAGGGTGGAGGAAAATTACCTAAATTTTCAACCAACGACAAAAAATCACTTATTGGATGCACAAAATTAGTTAAAAACCCTAATTGGATTAGAATAAGCCTAGGGAGGACGAAAATGACCTAAATGTTCAACCAATGATACTAAATCACTTATTGGACACACAAGATTGTTAAAAACCTTAATTGATTAGAATAAGCCTAAGGAGGACGAAAATGACCTAAATGTTCAACCAATGACACAAAATCAATAATTGGATGCACAAGATTCGTCAAAAACCCTAATTGGATTAGAATAAGCCTAAGAAGGACGAAAATGAGCTAAATGTTCAACCAATGACAAAAAATCACTTATTGAATGCTTAAGATTTGTTGAAAACCCTAATTGGATTAAAATAAGCCTATGGTTTATGAAAATGACCTAAATGTTCAACCAATGGCACAAAATCACTTATTAGATGCACAAAATGGGTTAAAAACCCTAATTGGATTAAAATAAGCCTAAGGGGGATTAAAATGACCTAAATGTTCAACCAATGACACAAAATTATTTATTGGATGCACAAGATTCGTTAAAAACCGTAATTGGATTATAATAAGCCTATGGTGGACGAAAATGACCTAAATGTTCAACCAATGACATAAAATCATTTATTGGATGCACAAGATTGGTTAAAAACCCTAATAGGATTAGAATAAGCCTAGGAAGGACACAAATGACCTAAATGTTCAACCAATGAAACAAAATCACTTATTGGATGCACAAGATTGCTTAAAAACCCTAATTGGATTAGAATAAGCCTAGGCGGGATGAAAATGAGCTAAATGTTCAACCAATGACACAAAATCATTTATTGGATGCACAAGATTCTTTAAAAACCGTAATTGTATTAGAATAAACCTATGGTGGACGAAAATGACCTAAATGTTCAACCAATGACACAAAATAACTTATTGGATGCACAAGATTGGTTAGAAACCCTAATTGGATGAGAATAAGCCTAATGAGGACGAAAATGACCTAAATGTTCAACCAATGATACAAAATCACTTATTGGATGCACAAGATTTGTTAAAAACCCTAATTGGATGAGAATTAGCCTAGGTAGGACGAAAATGACCTAAATGTTCAACCAATGATACAAAATAACTTATTGGATGCACAAGATTGGTTAAAAAACCTAATTGGATGAGATTAAGCCTAGGGAGGACTAAAATGACCTTAATGTTCAACCAATGACACAAATGTACTTATTGGATGCACAAGATAGGTTAAAAACCCTAATTGGATGAGAATAAGCGTAGGGAGGAAGAAAATGACCTAAATGTTCAACCAATGACACAAAATCACCTATTGGATGCACAATATTGGTTAAAAACCCCAATTGGATGAGAATAAGCCTAGGAAGGATGAAAATGACCTACATGTTCAAACAATGACACAAAATCACTTATTGGATGCAAAAGATTGGTTAAAAACCGTAATTGGATTAGAATAAGCCTAAGCAGGATGAAAATGACCTAAATGTTCAACCGCAGACACAAAATCATTTATTGGATGCACAAGATTCGTCAAAAACCCTAATTAGATTAAAATAAGCCTAAGGAGGACAAAAATGACATAAATGTTCAACCAATGACAACAAATCACTTATTGGATGCACAAATTTGGTTAAAAACCCTAATTAGATTAGAATAACCTAGGAGGGACGAAAATGACCTAAATGTTCAACCAAGGACATAAAATCATTTATTGGATGCACAAGATTGGTTAAAAACCCTAATAGGATTAGAATAAGCCTAGGGAGGACGAAAATGACCTAAATGTTCAACCAATGAAACAAAATCACTTATTGGATGCACAAGATTGCTTTAAAACCCTAATTGAATTAGAATAAGCCAAGGGTGGGGAAAATTACCTAAATTTTCAACCAACGAAACAAAATCACTTATTGGATGCACAAAATTAGTTAAAAACCCTAATTGGATTAGAATAAGCCTAGGGAGGACGAAAATGACCTAAATGTTCAACCAATGATACTAAATCACTTATTGGACACACAAGATTGTTAAAAACCTTAATTGATTAGAATAAGCCTAAGGAGGACGAAAATGACCTAAATGTTCAACCAATGACACAAAATCAATAATTGGATGCACAAGATTCGTCAAAAACCCTAATTGGATTAGAATAAGCCTAAGAAGGACGAAAATGAGCTAAATGTTCAACCAATGACAAAAAATCACTTATTGAATGCTTAAGATTTGTTGAAAACCCTAATTGGATTAAAATAAGCCTATGGTTTATGAAAATGACCTAAATGTTCAACCAATGGCACAAAATCACTTATTAGATGCACAAAATGGGTTAAAAACCCTAATTGGATTAAAATAAGCCTAAGGGGGATTAAAATGACCTAAATGTTCAACAATTGACACAAAATTATTTATTGGATGCACAAGATTCGTTAAAAACCGTAATTGGATTATAATAAGCCTATGGTGGACGAAAACGACCTAAATGTTCAACCAATGACATAAAATCATTTATTGGATGCACAAGATTGGTTAAAAACCCTAATAGGATTAGAATAAGCCTAGGAAGGACACAAATGACCTAAATGTTCAACCAATGAAACAAAATCACTTATTGGATGCACAAGATTGCTTAAAACCCTAATTGGATTAGAATAAGCCTAGGCGGGATGAAAATGAGCTAAATGTTCAACCAATGACAAAAAATCATTTATTGGATGCACAAGATTCTTTAAAAACCGTAATTGTATTAGAATAAGCCTATGGTGGACGAAAATGACCTAAATGTTCAACCAATGACACAAAATAACTTATTGGATGCACAAGATTGGTTAGAAACCCTAATTGGATGAGAATAAGCCTAATGAGGACGAAAATGACCTAAATGTTCAACCAATGATACAAAATCACTTATTGGATGCACAAGATTTGTTAAAAACCCTAATTGGATGAGAATTAGCCTAGGTAGGACGAAAATGACCTAAATGTTCAACCAATGATACAAAATAACTTATTGGATGCACAAGATTGGTTAAAAAACCTAATTGGATGAGATTAAGGCTAGGGAGGACTAAAATGACCTTAATGTTCAACCAATGACACAAATGTACTTATTGGATGCACAAGATAGGTTAAAAACCCTAATTGGATGAGAATAAGCGTAGGGAGGAAGAAAATGACCTAAATGTTCAACCAATGACACAAAATCACCTATTGGATGCACAATATTGGTTAAAAACCCCAATTGGATGAGAATAAGCCTAGGAAGGATGAAAATGACCTACATGATCAAACAATGACACAAAATCACTTATTGGATGCAAAAGATTGGTTAAAAACCGTAATTGGATTAGAATAAGCCTAAGCAGGATGAAAATGACCTAAATGTTCAACCGCAGATACAAAATCATTTATTGGATGCACAAGATTCGTCAAAAACCCTAATTGGATTAGAATAAGCCTAAGAAGGACGAAAATGAGCTAAATGTTCAACCAATGACAAAAAATCACTTATTGAATGCTTAAGATTTGTTGAAAACCCTAATTGGATTAAAATAAGCCTATGGTTTATGAAAATGACCTAAATGTTCAACCAATGGCACAAAATCACTTATTAGATGCACAAAATGGGTTAAAAACCCTAATTGGATTAAAATAAGCCTAAGGGGGATTAAAATGACCTAAATGTTCAACCAATGACACAAAATTATTTATTGGATGCACAAGATTCGTTAAAAACTGTAATTGGATTATAATAAGCCTATGGTGGACGAAAATGACCTAAATGTTCAACCAATGACATAAAATCATTTCTTGGATGCACAAGATTGGTTAAAAACCCTAATAGGATTAGAATAAGCCTAGGAAGGACACAAATGACCTAAATGTTCAACCAATGAAACAAAATCACTTATTGGATGCACAACATTGCTTAAAAACCCTAATTGGATTAGAATAAGCCTAGGCGGGATGAAAATGAGCTAAATGTTCAACCAATGACACAAAATCATTTATTGGATGCACAAGATTCTTTAAAAACCGTAATTGTATTAGAATAAGCCTATGGTGGACGAAAATGACCTAAATGTTCAACCAATGACACAAAATAACTTATTGGATGCACAAGATTGGTTAGAAACCCTAATTGGATGAGAATAAGCCTAATGAGGACGAAAATGACCTAAATGTTCAACCAATGATACAAAATCACTTATTGGATGCACAAGATTTGTTAAAAACCCTAATTGGATGAGAATTAGCCTAGGTAGGACGAAAATGACCTAAATGTTCAACCAATGATACAAAATAACTTATTGGATGCACAAGATTGGTTAAAAAACCTAATTGGATGAGATTAAGCCTAGGGAGGACTAAAATGACCATAATGTTCAACCAATGACACAAATGTACTTATTGGATGCACAAGATAGGTTAAAAACCCTAATTGGATGAGAATAAGCGTAGGGAGGAAGAAAATGACCTAAATGTTCAACCAATGACACAAAATCACCTATTGGATGCACAATATTGGTTAAAAACCCCAATTGGATGAGAATAAGCCTAGGAAGGATGAAAATGACCTACATGTTCAAACAATGACACAAAATCACTTATTGGATGCAAAAGATTGGTTAAAAACCGTAGTTGGATTAGAATAAGCCTAAGCAGGATGAAAATGACCTAAATGTTCAACCGCAGACACAAAATCATTTATTGGATGCACAAGATTCGTCAAAAACCCTAATTGGATTAGAATAAGCCTAAGAAGGACGAAAATGAGCTAAATGTTCAACCAATGACAAAAAATCACTTATTGAATGCTTAAGATTTGTTGAAAACCCTAATTAGATTAGAATAACCTAGGAGGGACGAAAATGACCTAAATGTTCAACCAAGGACATAAAATCATTTATTGGATGCACAAGATTGGTTAAAAACCCTAGTAGGATTAGAATAAGCCTAGGGAGGACGAAAATGACCTAAATGTTCAACCAATGAAACAAAATCACTTATTGGATGCACAAGATTGCTTTAAAACCCTAATTGAAATAGAATAAGCCAAGGGTGGAGGAAAATTACCTAAATTTTCAACCAACGAAACAAAATCACTTATTGGATGCACAAAATTAGTTAAAAACCCTAATTGGATTAGAATAAGCCTAGGGAGGACGAAAATGACCTAAATGTTCAACCAATGATACTAAATCACTTATTGGACACACAAGATTTGTTAAAAACCTTAATTGGATGAGAATTAGCCTAGGTAGGACGAAAATGACCTAAATGTTCAACCAATGATACAAAATAACTTATTGGATGCACAAGATTGGTTAAAAAACCTAATTGGATGAGATTAAGCCTAGGGAGGACTAAAATGACCTTAATGTTCAACCAATGACACAAATGTACTTATTGGATGCACAAGATAGGTTAAAAACCCTAATTGGATGAGAATAAGCGTAGGGAGGAAGAAAACGACCTAAATGTTCAACCAATGACACAAAATCACCTATTGGATGCACAATATTGGTTAAAAACCCCAATTGGATGAGAATAAGCCTAGGAAGGATGAAAATGACCTACATGTTCAAACAATGACACAAAATCACTTATTGGATGCACAAGATTGGTTAAAAACCGTAATTGGATTAGAATAAGCCTAAGGAGGATGAAAATGACCTAAATGTTCAACCAATGACACAAAATCACTTATTGGATGCAAAAGATTGGTTAAAAACCCTAATTGGATGAGAATTAGCCTACGTAGGACGAAAATGACCTAAATGTTCAACCAATGATACAAAATAATTTATTGGATGCACAAGATTGGTTAAAAACCCTAATTGGATGAGATTAAGCCTAGGGAGGACGAAAATGACCTTAATGTTCAACCAATGACACAAATGTACTTATTGGATGCACAAGATAGGTTAAAAACCCTAATTGGATGAGAATAAGCCTAGGGAGGAAGAAAATGACCTAAATGTTCAACCAATGACACAAAATCACCTATTGGATGCACAATATTGGTTAAAAACACTAATTGGTTGAGAATAAGCCTAGGAAGGATGAAAATGACCTACATGTTCAAACAATGACACAAAATCACTTATTGGATGCACAAGATTGGTTAAAAACCGTAATTGGATTAGAATAAGCCTAAGGAGAATGAAAATGACCTAAATGTTCAACCAATGACACAAAATCACTTATTGGATGCAAAAGATTGGTTAAAAACAGTAATTGGATTAGCATAAGCCTAAGGATGATGAAAATGACCTAAATGTTCAACCAATGACAAAAAATCACTTATTTGATGCACAAGATTGGTTAAAAACCTTAATTGGATTAGAATAAGCCTAGGGTGGATGAAAATGACCTAAATGTTCAACCAATGACACAAAATCATTTATTGGATGCACAAAATTGGTCAAAAACCCTAATTGGATTAGAATAAGCCTAAGGAGGACGAAAATGACCCAAATGTTCAACCAATGGCACAAAATCACTAATTGGATATACAAGATTGGTTAAAAACCCTAATTAGATTAACCAATGACACTAAATCACTTATTGGACACACAAGATTGTTAAAAACCTTAATTGGATTAGAATAAGCCTAAGGAGGACGAAAATGACCTAAATGTTCAACCAATGACAAAAAATCAATAAGCCTATACACATGATTCGTCAAAAACCCTAATTGGATTAGAATAAGCCTAAGGAAGACGAAAATGACCTTAATGTTCAACCAATGACACAAATGTACTTATTGGATGCACAAGATAGGTTAAAAAACCTAATTGGATGAGAATAAGCCTAGGGAGGACGAAAATGACCTAAATGTTCAACCAATGACACAAAATCACCTATTGGATGCACAAGATTGGTTAAAAACCGTAATTGGATTAGAATAAGATTAAGGGAACGAAAATGACCTACATGTTCATTCAATGACGCAAAATCACTTATTGGATGCACAAGATTGGTTAAAAACCCTAATTGGATGAGAATAAGCCTAGGGAGGACGAAAATGACCTAAATGTTCAACCAATGATACAAAATAACTTATTGGATGCACAAGATTTGTTAAAAACCCTAATTGGATGAGAATAAGCCTAGGGAGGAGGTAAAAGACCTTAATGTTCAACCAATGAGACAAATGTACTTATTGGATGCACAAGATAGGTTAAAAACCATAATTGGATGAGAATAAGCCTAGGGAGGAAGAAAATGACCTAAATGTTCAACCAATGACACAAAATCATTTATTGGATGCACAAGATTCGTTAAAAATCGTATCTGGATTAGAATTAGCCTAGGGAGGACGGAAATGACCTAAATGTTCAACCAATGAAACAAAATCACTTATTGGATGCACAAGATTGCTTAAGAACCCTAATTGGATTTGAATAAGCCTAAGGAGGACTAAAATGACCCAAATGATCAACCAATGGCACAAAATCACTAATTGGATGTACAAGATTGGTTAAAAACCCTAATTAGATGAAAATAAGCCCAGGGAGGACGAAAATGACTTAAATGTTAAACCAATGACACAAATCAATTATTGGATGCACAAGATTGGTTAAAAACCCTAATTGGATTAGAATAAGCCTAGGGAGGACGAAAATGGCTTAAATGTTCAACCAATGACACAAAATCACTTATAGGATGCGCAAGATTTGTTAAAAACCATAATTGGATTAGAATAATCCTATGGAGAACGAAAATGACCTAAATGTTCAACCAATGACACAAAATAAATTATTGGATGCACAAGATTGGTTAAAAACCCAAATTGGATTAGAATAAGCCTAGGGAGGATGAAAATGACCAAAATGTTCAACCAATGAAAAAAAATCACTTATTTGATGCACAAGATTGGTAAAAACCATAATTGGATTACAATAAGCTTAGGGAGATCTAAATGTTCAACTAACGACACAAAATTACTTATTGGATGCTCAAGATTGGTTAAAAACCATATTTGGATTAGAATTAGCCTAGGGAGGACGAAAATGACCTAAATGGTCAACCAATGACACAAAATCACTTATTGGACACACAAGATTGTTAAAAACCTTAATTGGATTAGAATAAGCCTAGGGAGGACAAAAATGACCTAAATGTTCAACCAATGACACAAAATCATATATTGGATGCACAGGATTCGTCAAAAATCCTAATTGGATTAGAATTGGCCTAAGGAGGACAAAAATGACATAAATGTTCAACCAATGACAACAAATCACTTATTGGATGCACAATATTGGTTAAAAACCCTAATTGATTTAGAATAAGCCTATGGAGGACGAAAATGACCTAAATGCTCAACCAATGACACAAAATCAATAATTGGATGCACAAGTTTCGTCAAAACCCCTAATTAGATTAAAATAAGCCTAATGAGGACAAAAATGACATAAATGTTCAACCAATGACAACAAATCACTTATTGGATGCACAAAATTGGTTAAAAACCCTAATTGGATTTGAATAACCTAGGAGGGACGAAAATGACCTAAATGTTCAACCAATGACACAAAATCACTTATTGGATGCACAAGATTGGTTAAAAACCCTAATTGGATGAGAATAAGCATAGGGAGGACGAAAATGACCTAAATGTTCAACCAATGATACAAAATAACTTATTGGATGCAAAAGATTGGTTAAAAACCCTAATTGGATCAGAATAAGCCTTGGGAGGACAAAAAAGACCTTCATGTTCAACCAATGGCACAAATGTACTTATTGGATGCACAAGATAGGTTAAAAAATCTAATTGGATGAGATTAAGCCTAGGGAGGAAGAAAATGACCTAAATGTTCAACCAATGACACAAAATCATTTATTGGATGCACAAGATTCGTTAAAAATCGTATCTGGATTAGAATAAGCCTAGGGTGGACGAAAATAACCTAAATTTTGAACCAATAACATAAAATCATTTATTGGATGCACAAGATTGGTTAAAAAACCTAATAGGATTAGAATAAGCCTAGGGAGGACGGAAATGACCTAAATGTTCAACCAATGAAACAAAATCACTTATTGGATGCACAAGATTGCTTAATAACCCTAATTGGATTAGAATAAGCCTAAGGAGGACGAAAATGACCCAAATGATCAACCAATGGCACAAAATCACTAATTGGATGTACAAGATTGGTTAAAAACCCTAATTAGATTAAAATAAGCCCTGGGAGGACGAAAATGACTTAAATGTTAAACCAATGACACAAAATCAATTATTGGATGCACAAGATTGGTTAAAAACCCTAATTGGATTAGAATAAGCCTAGGGAGGACGAAAATGGCCTAAATGTTCAACAAATGACACAAAATCACTTATAGGATGCACAAGATTTGTTAAAAACCATAATTGGATTAGAATAATCCTATGGAGAAACAAAAACGACCTAAATGTTCAACCAATGACACAAAATAAATTATTGGATGCACAAGATTGGTTAAAAACCCAAATTGGATTAGAATAAGCCTAGGGACGATGAAAATGACCAAAATGTTCAACCAATGAAAAAAAATCACTTATTTGATGCACAAGATTGGTAAAAACCATAATTGGATTACAATAAGCTTAGGGAGATCTAAATGTTCAACTAACGACACAAAATTACTTATTGGATGCTCAAGATTGGTTAAAAACCATATTTGGATTAGAATTAGCCTAGGGAGGACGAAAACGACCTAAATGGTCAACCAATGACACAAAATCACTTATTGGACACACAAGATTGTTAAAAACCTTAATTGGATTAGAATACGCCTAGGGAGGACGAAAATGACCTAAATGTTCAACCAATGACACAAAATCACCTATTGGATGCACAAGATTGGTTAAAAACCGTAATTGGATTAGAATAAGCCTAAGGGAACGAAAATGACCTAAATGTTCATTCAATGACGCAAAATCACTTATTGGATGCACAAGATTGGTTAAAAACCCTAATTGGATGAGAATACGCCTAGGGAGGACGAAAATGACCTAAATGTTCAACCAATGATACAAAATAACTTATTGGATGCACAAGATTTGTTAAAAACCCTAATTGGATGAGAATAAGCCTAGGGAGGAGGAAAAAGACCTTAATGTTCAACCAATGACACAAATGTACTTATTGGATGCACAAGATAGGTTAAAAACCATAATTGGATGAGAATAAGCCTAGGGAGGAAGAAAATGACCTAAATGTTCAACCAATGACACAAAATCATTTATTGGATGCACAAGATTCGTTAAAAATCGTATCTGGATTAGAATTAGCCTAGGGAGGACGGAAATGACCTAAATGTTCAACCAATGAATCAAAATCACTTATTGGATGCACAAGATTGCTTAATAACCCTAATTGGATTTGAATAAGCCTAAGGAGGACGAAAATGACCCAAATGATCAACCAATGGCACAAAATCACTAATTGGATGTACAAGATTAGTTAAAAACCCTAATTAGATTATAATAAGCCCAGGGAGGACAAAAATGACTTAAATGTTAAACCAATGACACAAAATCAATTATTGGATGCACAAGATTGGTTAAAAACCCTAATTGGATTAGAATAAGCCTAGGGAGGACGAAAATGGCCTAAATGTTCAACCAATGACACAAAATCACTTATAGGATGCGCAAGATTTGTTAAAAACCATAATTGGATTAGAATAATCCTATGGAGAACGAAAATGACCTAAATGTTCAACCAATGACACAAAATAAATTATTGGATGCACAAGATTGGTTAAAAACCCAAATTGGATTAGAATAAGCCTAGGGAGGATGAAAATGACCAAAATGTTCAACCAATGAAAAAAAATCACTTATTTGATGCACAAGATTGGGAAAAACCATAATTAGATTACAATAAGCTTAGGGAGATCTAAATGTTCAACTAACGACACAAAATTACTTATTGGATGCTCAAGATTGGTTAAAAACCATATTTGGATTAGAATTAGCCTAGGGAGGACGAAAATGACCTAAATGGTCAACCAATGACACAAAATCATTTATTGGATGCACAAGATTCGTTAAAAATCGTATCTGGATTAGAATAAGCCTAGGGAGGACGGAAATGACCTAAATGTTCAACCAATGAAACAAAATCACTTATTGGATGCACAAGATTGCTTAGTAACCCTAATTGGATTTGAATAAGCCTAAGGAGGACGAAAATGACCCAAATGATCAACCAATGGCACAAAATCACTAATTGGATGTACAAGATTGGGTAAAAACCCTAATTAGATTAAAATAAGCCCAGGGAGGACGAAAATGACTTAAATGTTAAACCAATGACACAAAATCAATTATTGGATGCACAAGATTGGTTAAAAACCCTAATTGGATTAGAATAAGCCTAGGGAGGACGAAAATGGCCTAAATGTTCAACCACTGACACGAAATCACTTATAGGATGCACAATATTTGTTAAAAACCATAATTTGATTAGAATAATCCTATGGAGAACGAAAATGACCTAAATGTTCAACCAATGACACAAAATAAATTATTGGATGCACAAGATTGGTTAAAAACCCAAATTGGATTAGAATAAGCCTAGGGAGGATGAAAATGACCAAAATGTTCAACCAATGAAAAAAAAATCACTTATTTGATGCACAAGATTGGTAAAAACCATAATTGGATTACAATAAACTTAGGGAGATCTAAATGTTCAACTAACGACACAAAATTACTTATTGGATGCTCAAGATTGGTTAAAAACCATATTTGGATTAGAATTAGCCTAGGGAGGACGAAAATGACCTAAATGGTCAACCAATGACACAAAATCACTTATTGGACACACAAGATTGTTAAAAACCTTAATTGGATTAGAATACGCCTAGGGAGGACGAAAATGACCTAGATGTTCAACCAATGCCACAAAATCATTTATTGGATGCACAGGATTCGTCAAAAATCCTAATTGGATTAGAATAAGCCTAAGGAGGACAAAAATGACATAAATGTTCAACCAATGAAACCAAATCACTTATTGGATGCACAATATTGGTTAAAAACCCTAATTGATTTAGAATAAGCCTATGGAGGACGAAAATGACCTAAATGCTCAACCAATGACACAAAATCAATAATTGGATGCACAAGATTCGTCAAAACCCCTAGTTAGATTAAAATAAGCCTAAGGAAGACAAAAATGACATAAATGTTCAACCAATGACAACAAATCACTTATTGGATGCACAAAATTGGTTAAAAACCCTAATTGGATTAGAATAACCTAGGAGGGACGAAAATGACCTAAATGTTCAACCAATGACACAAAATCACTTATTGGATGCACAAGATTGGTTAAAAACCCTAATTGGATTAGAATAAGCATAGGGAGGACGAAAATGACCTAAATGCTCAACCAATGATACAAAATAACTTATTGGATGCAAAAGATTGGTTAAAAACCCTAATTGGATCAGAAAAAGCCTAGGGAGGACAAAAAAGACCTTAATGTTCAACCAATGACACAAATGTACTTATTGGATGCACAAGATAGGTTAAAAACCATAATTGGATGAGAATAAGCCCTATGGAGGAAGAAAATGACCTAAATGTTCAACAAATGACACAAAATCATTTATTGGATGCACAAGATTCGTAAAAAATCGTATCTCGATTAGAACATGCCTAGGGTGGACGAAAATAACCTAAATTTTGAACCAATAACATAAAATCATTTATTGGATGCACAAGATTGGTTAAAAACCCTAATAGGATTAGAATAAGCCTAGGGAGGACGGAAATGACCTAAATGTTCAACCAATGAAACAAAATCACTTATTGGATGCACAAGATTGCTTAATAACCCTAATTGGATTTGAATAAGCCTAAGGAGGACGAAAATGACCCAAATGATCAACCAATGGCACAAAATCACTAATTGGATGTACAAGATTGGTTTAAAACCCTAATTAGATTAAAATAAGCCCAGGGAGGACGAAAATGACTTAAATGTTAAACCAATGACACAAAATCAATTATTGGATGCACAAGATTGGTTAAAAACCCTAATTGGATTAGAATAAGCCTAGGGAGGACGAAAATGGCCTAAATGTTCAACCAATGACACGAAATCACTTATAGGATGCACAAGATTTGCTAAAAACCATAATTGGATTAGAATAATCCTATGGAGAACGAAAATGACCTAAATGTTCAACCAATGACACAAAATAAATTATTGGATGCACAAGATTGGTTAAAAACCCAAATTGGATTAGAATAAGCCTAGGGAGGATGAAAATGACCAAAATGTTCAACCAATGAAAAAAAAAATCACTTATTTGATGCACAAGATTGGTAAAAACCATAATTGGATTACAATAAGCTTAGGGAGATCTAAATCTTCAACTAACGACACAAAATTACTTATTGGATGCTCAAGATTGGTTAAAACCCGTATTTGGATTAGAATTAGCCTAGGGAGGACGAAAATGACCTAAATGGTCAACCAATGACACAAAATCACTTATTGGACACACAAGATTGTTAAAAACCTTAATTGGATTAGAATACGCCTAAGGAGGACGAAAATGACCTAGATGTTCAACCAATGACACAAAATCATTTATTGGATGCACAGGATTCGTCAAAAATCCTAATTGGATTAGAATAAGCCTAAGGAGGACAAAAATGACATAAATGTTCAACCAATGAAACCAAATCACTTATTGGATGCACAATATTGGTTAAAAACCCTAATTGATTTAGAATAAGCCTATGGAGGACGAAAATGACCTAAATGCTCAACCAATGACACAAAATCAATAATTGGATGCACAAGATTCGTCAAAACCCCTAGTTAGATTAAAATAAGCCTAAGGAGGACAAAAATGACATAAATGTTCAACCAATGACAACAAATCACTTATTGGATGCACAAAATTGGTTAAAAACCCTAATTGGATTAGAATAACCTAGGAGGGACGAAAATGACCTAAATGTTCAACCAATGACACAAAATCACTTATTGGATGCACAAGATTGGTTAAAAACCCTAATTGGATGAGAATAAGCATAGGGAGGACGAAAATGACCTAAACTTTCAACCAATGATACAAAATAACTTATTGGATGCAAAAGATTGGTTAAAAACCCTAATTGGATCAGAGTAAGCCTAGGGAGGACAAAAAAGACCTTAATGTTCAACCAATGACACAAATGTACTTATTGGATGCACAAGATAGGTTAAAAACCATAATTGGATGAGAATAAGCCTATGGAGGAAGAAAATGACCTTAATGTTCAACCAATGACACAAAATCATTTATTGGATGCACAAGATTCGTAAAAAATCGTATCTGGATTAGAATAAGCCTAGGGTGGACGAAAATAACCTAAATTTTGAACCAATAACATAAAATCATTTATTGGATGCACAAGATTGGTTAAAAACCCTAATAGGATTTGAATAAGCCTAGGGAGGACGGAAATGACCTAAATGTTCAACTAATGAAACAAAATCACTTATTGGATGCACAAGATTGCTTAATAACCCTAATTGGATTAGAATAAGCCTAAGGAGGACGAAAATGACCCAAATGTTCAACCAATGGCACAAAATCACTAATTGGATGTACAAGATTGGTTAAAAACCCTAATTAGATTAAAATAAGCCTAGGGAGGACGAAAAATGACTTAAATGTTAAACCAATGACACAAAATCAATTATTGGATGCACAAGATTGGTTAAAAACCCTAATTGGATTAGAATAAGCCTAGGGAGGACGAAAATGGCCTAAATGTTCAACCAATGACACAAAATCACTTATAGGATGCACAAGATTTGTTAAAAACCATAATTGGATTAGAATAATTCTATGGAGAACGAAAAGGACCTAAATGTTCAATCAATGACACAAAATAAATTATTGGATGCACAAGATTGGTTAAAAACCCAAATTGGATTAGAATAAGCCTAGGGAGGATGAAAATGACCAAAATGTTCAACCAATGAAAAAAAATCACTTATTTGATGCACAAGATTGGTAAAAACCATAATTGGATTACAATAAGCTTAGAGAGATCTAAATGTTCAACTAACGACACAAAATTACTTATTGGATGCTCAAGATTGGTTAAAAACCATATTTGGATTAGAATTAGCCTAGGGAGGACAAAAATGACCTAAATGGTCAACCAATGACACATAATCACTTATTGGACACACAAGATTGTTAAAAACCTTAATTGGATTAGAATAAGCCTAGGGAGGACGAAAATGACCTAAATGTTCAACCAATGACACAAAATCAATTATTGGATGCACAGGATTCGTCAAAAATCCTAATTGGATTAGAATAAGCCTAAGGAGGACAAAAATGACATAAATGTTCAACCAATGACAACAAAGCACTTATTGGATGCACAATTTTGGTTAAAAACCCTAATTGCTTTAGAATAAGCCTATGGAGGACGAAAATGACCTAAATGTTCAACCAATGACACAAAATCAATAATTGGATGCACAAGATTCGTCAAAAACTCTAAGTAGATTAAAATAAGCCTAAGGAGGACAAAAATGACCTAAACGTTCAACCAATGACAAAAAATCACTTATTTGATGCACAAGATTGGTTAAAAACCCTAATCGGATTAGAATAAGCCTAGGGTTGATAATAATGACCTAAATGTTCAACCAAAGACACAAAATCATCTATTGGATGTACAAGATTGGTTAAAAACCCTAATTGGATGAGAATAAGCCTAGGGAGGACGAAAATGACCTAAATGTTCAACCAATGATACAAAATAACTTATTGGATGCACAAGATTGGTTAAAAACCCTAATTGGATGAGAATAAGCCTAGGGAGGACGAAAAAGACCTTAATGTTCAACCAATGACACAAATTACTTATTGGATGCACAAGATAGGTTAAAAACCCTAATTGGATGAGAATAAGCCTAGGGAGGAAGAAAATGACCTAAATGTTCAACCAATGACACAAAATCATTTATTGGATGCACAAGATTCGTTAAAAATCGTATCTGGATTAGAATAAGCCTAGGGTGGACGAAAATAACCTAAATTTTGAACCAATAACATAAAATCATTTATTGGATGCACAAGATTGGTTAAAAACCCTAATAGGATTTGAATAAGCCTAGGGAGGACGGAAATGACCTAAATGTTCAACTAATGAAACAAAATCACTTATTGGATGCACAAGATTGCTTAATAACCCTAATTGGATTAGAATAAGCCTAAGGAGGACGAAAATGACCCAAATGTTCAACCAATGGCACAAAATCACTAATTGGATGTACAAGATTGGTTAAAAACCCTAATTAGATTAAAATAAGCCTAGGGAGGACGAAAATGGCTTAAAAGTTAAACCAATGACACAAAATCAATTATTGGATGCAAAAGATTGGTTAAAAACCCTAATTGGATTAGAATAAGCCTAGGGAGGACGAAAATGGCCTAAATGTTCAACCAATGACACAAAATCACTTATAGGATGCACAAGATTTGTTAAAAACCATAATTGGATTAGAATAATTCTATGGAGAACGAAAATGACCTAAATGTTCAACCAATGACACAAAATAAATTATTGGATGCACAAGATTGGTTAAAAACCCAAATTGGATTAGAATAAGTCTAGGGAGGATGAAATTGACCAAAATGTTCAACCAATGAAAAAAAATCACTTATTTGATGCACAAGATTGGTAAAAACCATAATTGGATTACAATAAGCCTAGGGAGATCTAAATGTTCAACTAACGACACAAAATTACTTATTGGATGCTCAAGATTGGTTAAAAACCATATTTGGATTAGAATTAGCCTAGGGAGGACGAAAATGACCTAAATGGTCAACCGATGACACAAAATCACTTATTGGACACACAAGATTGTTAAAAACCTTAATTGGATTAGAATAAGCCTAGGGAGGACGAAAATGACCTAAATGTTCAACCAATGACACAAAATCAATTATTGGATGCACAAGATTCGTCAAAAATCCTAATTGGATTAGAATAAGCCTAAGGAGGACAAAAATGACATAAATGTTCAACCAATGACAACAAAGCACTTATTGGATGCACAATTTTGGTTAAAAACCCTAATTGCTTTAGAATAAGCCTATGGAGGACGAAAATGACCTAAATGTTCAACCAATGACACAAAATCAATAATTGGATGCACAAGATTCGTCAAAAACCCTAATTAGATTAAAATAACCCTAAGGAGGACAAAAATGACCTAAACGTTCAACCAATGACAAAAAATCACTTATTTGATGCACAAGATTGGTTAAAAACCCTAATTGGATTAGAATAAGCCTAGGGTGGATAATAATGACCTAAATGTTCAACCAAAGACACAAAATCATTTATTGGATGCACAAGATTGGTTAAAAACCCTAATTGGATGAGAATAAGCCTAGGGAGGACGAAAATGACCTAAATGTTCAACCAATGATACAAAATAACTTATTGGATGCACAAGATTGGTTAAAAACCCTAATTGGATGAGAATAAGCCTACGGAGGACGAAAAAGACCTTAATGTTCAACCAATGACACAAATGTACTTATTGGATGCACAAGATAGGTTAAAAACCCTAATTGGATGAGAATAAGCCTATGGAGGAAGAAAATGACCTAAATGTTCAACCAATGACACAAATCATTTATTGGATGCACAAGATTCTTTAAAAATTGAATCTGGATTAGAATAAGCCTAGGGTGGACGAAAATAACCTAAATTTTGAACCAATAACATAAAATCATTTATTGGATGCACAAGATTGGTTAAAAACCCTAATAGGATTAGAATAAGCCTAGGGAGGACGGAAATGACCTAAATGTTCAACTAATGAAACAATATCACTTATTGGATGCACAAGATTGCTTAATAACCCTAATTGGATTAGAATAAGCCTAAGGAGGACGAAAATGACCCAAATGTTCAACCAATGGCACAAAATCACTAATTGGATGTACAAGATTGGTTAAAAACCCTAATTAGATTAAAATAAGCCTAGGGAGGACAAAAATGACTTAAATGTTAAACCAATGACACAAAATCAATTATTGGATGCACAAGATTGGTTAAAAACCCTAATTGGATTAGAATAAGCCTAAGGAGGACGAAAATGGCCTAAATGTTCAACCAATGACACAAAATCACTTATAGGATGCACAAGATTTGTTAAAAACCATAATTGGATTAGAATAATTCTATGGAGAACGAAAATGATCTAAATGTTCAACCAATGACACAAAATAAATTATTGGATGCACAAGATTGGTTAAAAACCCAAATTGGATGAGAATAAGCCTAGGGAGGACGAAAATGACCTAAATGTTCAACCAATGATACAAAATAACTTATTGGATGCACAAGATTGGTTAAAAACCCTAATTGGATGAGAATAAGCCTAGGGAGGACGAAAAAGACCTTAATGTTCAACCAATGACACAAATGTACTTATTGGATGCACAAGATAGGTTAAAAACCCTAATTGGATGAGAATAAGCCTATGGAGGAAGAAAATGACCTAAATGTTCAACCAATGACACAAAATCATTTATTGGATGCACAAGATTCTTTAAAAATTGAATCTGGATTAGAATAAGCCTAGGGTGGACGAAAATAACCTAAATTTTGAACCAATAACATAAAATCATTTATTGGATGCACAAGATTGGTTAAAAACCCTAATAGGATTAGAATAAGCCTAGGGAGGACGGAAATGACCTAAATGTTCAACTAATGAAACAATATCACTTATTGGATGCACAAGATTGCTTAATAACCCTAATTGGATTAGAATAAGCCTAAGGAGGACGAAAATGACCCAAATGTTCAACCAATGGCACAAAATCACTAATTGGATGTACAAGATTGGTTAAAAACCCTAATTAGATTAAAATAAGCCTAGGGAGGACAAAAATGACTTAAATGTTAAACCAATGACACAAAATCAATTATTGGATGCACAAGATTGGTTAAAAACCCTAATTGGATTAGAATAAGCCTAAGGAGGACGAAAATGGCCTAAATGTTCAACCAATGACACAAAATCACTTATAGGATGCACAAGATTTGTTAAAAACCATAATTGGATTAGAATAATTCTATGGAGAACGAAAATGATCTAAATGTTCAACCAATGACACAAAATAAATTATTGGATGCACAAGATTGGTTAAAAACCCAAATTGGATTAGAATAAGCCTAGGGAGGATGAAAATGACCAATATGTTCAACCAATGAAAAAAAATCACTTATTTGATGATCAAGATTGGTAAAAACCATAATTGGATTACAATAAGCTTAGGGAGATCTAAATGTTCAACTAACGACACAAAATTACTTATTGGATGCTCAAGATTGGTTAAAAACCATATTTGGATTAGAATTAGCCTAGGGAGGACGAAAATGACCTAAATGGTCAACCAATGACACAAAATCACTTATTGGACACACAAGATTGTTAAAAACCTTAATTGGATTAGAATAAGCCTAGGGAGGACGAAAATGACCTAAATGTTCAACCAATGACACAAAATCAATTATTGGATGCACAGGATTCGTCAAAAATCCTAATTGGATTAGAATAAGCCTAAGGAGGACAAAAATGACATAAATGTTCAACCAATGACAACAAAGCACTTATTGGATGCACAATTTTGGTTAAAAACCCTAATTGCTTTAGAATAAGCCTATGGAGGACGAAAATGACCTAAATGTTCAACCAATGACACAAAATCAATAATTGGATGCACAAGATTCGTCAAAAACTCTAAGTAGATTAAAATAAGCCTAAGGAGGACAAAAATGACCTAAACGTTCAACCAATGACAAAAAATCACTTATTTGATGCACAAGATTGGTTAAAAACCCTAATCAGATTAGAATAAGCCTAGGGTGGATAATAATGACCTAAATGTTCAACCAAAGACACAAAATCATCTATTGGATGCACAAGATTGGTTAAAAACCCTAATTGGATGAGAATAAGCCTAGGGAGGACGAAAATGACCTAAATGTTCAACCAATGATACAAAATAACTTATTGGATGCACAAGATTGGTTAAAAACCCTAATTGGATGAGAATAAGCCTAGGGAGGACGAAAAAGACCTTAATGTTCAACCAATGACACAAATTACTTATTGGATGCACAAGATAGGTTAAAAACCCTAATTGGATGAGAATAAGCCTAGAGAGGAAGAAAATGACCTAAATGTTCAACCAATGACTCAAAATCATTTATTGGATGCACAAGATTCGTTAAAAATTGTATCTGGATTAGAATAAGCCTAGGGTGGACGAAAATAACCTAAATTTTGAACCAATAACATAAAATCATTTATTGGATGCACAAGATTGGTTAAAAACCCTAATAGGATTTGAATAAGCCTAGGGAGGACGGAAATGACCTAAATGTTCAACTAATGAAACAAAATCACTTATTGGATGCACAAGATTGCTTAATAACCCTAATTGGATTAGAATAAGCCTAAGGAGGACGAAAATGACCCAAATGTTCAACCAATGGCACAAAATCACTAATTGGATGTACAAGATTGGTTAAAAACCCTAATTAGATTAAAATAAGCCTAGGGAGGACGAAAATGGCTTAAATGTTAAACCAATGACACAAAATCAATTATTGGATGCAAAAGATTGGTTAAAAACCCTAATTGGATTAGAATAAGCCTAGGGAGGACGAAAATGGCCTAAATGTTCAACCAATGACACAAAATCACTTATAGGATGCACAAGATTTGTTAAAAACCATAATTGGATTAGAATAATTCTATGGAGAACGAAAATGACCTAAATGTTCAACCAATGACACAAAATAAATTATTGGATGCACAAGATTGGTTAAAAACCCAAATTGGATTAGAATAAGCCTAGGGAGGATGAAAATGACCAAAATGTTCAACCAATGAAAAAAAATCACTTATTTGATGCACAAGATTGGTAAAAACCATAATTGGATTACAATAAGCTTAGGGAGATCTAAATGTTCAACTAACGACACAAAATTACTTATTGGATGCTCAAGATTGGTTAAAAACCATATTTGGATTAGAATTAGCCTAGGGAGGACGAAAATGACCTAAATGGTCAACCAATGACACAAAATCACTTATTGGACACACAAAATTGTTAAAAACCTTAATTGGATTAGAATAAGCCTAGGGAGGACGAAAATGACCTAAATGTTCAACCAATGACACAAAATCAATTATTGGATGCACAGGATTCGTCAAAAATCCTAATTGGATTAGAATAAGCCTAAGGAGGACAAAAATGACATAAATGTTCAACCAATGACAACAAAGCACTTATTGGATGCACAATTTTGGTTAAAAACCCTAATTGCTTTAGAATAAGCCTATGGAGGACGAAAATGACCTAAATGTTCAACCAATGACACAAAATCAATAATTGGATGCACAAGATTCGTCAAAAACCCTAATTAGATTAAAATAACCCTAAGGAGGACAAAAATGACCTAAACGTTCAACCAATGACAAAAAATCACTTATTTGATGCACAAGATTGGTTAAAAACCCTAATCGGATTAGAATAAGCCTAGGGTGGATAATAATGACCTAAATGTTCAACCAAAGACACAAAATCATTTATTGGATGCACAAGATTGGTTAAAAACCCTAATTGGATGAGAATAAGCCTAGGGAGGACGAAAATGACCTAAATGTTCAACCAATGATACAAAATAACTTATTGGATGCACAAGATTGGTTAAAAACCCTAATTGGATGAGAATAAGCCTAGGGAGGACGAAAAAGACCTTAATGTTCAACCAATGACACAAATGTACTTATTGGATGCACAAGATAGGTTAAAAACCCTAATTGGATGAGAATAAGCCTATGGAGGAAGAAAATGACCTAAATGTTCAACCAATGACACAAAATCATTTATTGGATGCACAAGATTCTTTAAAAATCGAATCTGGATTAGAATAAGCCTAGGGTGGACGAAAATAACCTAAATTGTGAACCAATAACATAAAATCATTTATTGGATGCACAAGATTGGTTAAAAACCCTAATAGGATTAGAATAAGCCTAGGGAGGACGGAAATGACCTAAATGTTCAACTAATGAAGCAAAATCACTTATTGGATGCACAAGATTGCTTAATAACCCTAATTGGATTAGAATAAGCCTAAGGAGGACGAAAATGACCCAAATGTTCAACCAATGGCACAAAATCACTAATTGGATGTACAAGATTGGTTAAAAACCCTAATTAGATTAAAATAAGCCTAGGGAGGACAAAAATGACTTAAATGTTAAACCAATGACACAAAATCAATTATTGGATGCACAAGATTGGTTAAAAACCCTAATTGGATTAGAATAAGCCTAGGGAGGACGAAAATGGCCTAAATGTTCAACCAATGACACAAAATCACTTATAGGATGCACAAGATTTTTTAAAAACCATAATTGGATTAGAAAAATTCTATGGAGAACGAAAATGACCTAAATGTTCAACCAATGACACAAAATAAATTATTGGATGCACAAGATTGGTTAAAAACCCAAATTGGATTAGAATAAGCCTAGGGAGGATGAAAATGACCAATATGTTCAACCAATGAAAAAAAATCACTTATTTGATGAACAAGATTGGTAAAAACCATAATTGGATTACAATAAGCTTAGGGAGATCTAAATGTTTAACTAACGACACAAAATTACTTATTGGATGCTCAAGATCGTTAAAAACCATATTTGGATTAGAATTAGCCTAGGGAGGACGAAAATGACCTAAATGGTCAACCAATGACACAAAATCACTTATTGGACACACAAGAAGATTAAAAACCTTAATTGGATTAGAATAAGCCTAGGGAGGAAGAAAATGACCTAAATGTTCAACCAATGACACAAAATCAATTATTGGATGCACAGGATTCGTCAAAAATCCTAATTGGATTAGAATAAGCCTAAGGAGGACAAAAATGACATAAATGTTCAACCAATGACAACAAATCACTTATAGGATGCACTATATTGGTTAAAAACCCTAATTGCTTTAGAATAAGCCTATGGAGGACGAAAATGACCTAAATGTTCAACCAATGACACAAAATCAATAATTGGATGCACAAGATTCGTCAAAAACCCTAATTAGATTAAAATAAGCCTAAGGAGGACAAAAATGACCTAAACTTTTAACCAATGACAAAAAATCACTTATTTGATGCACAAGATTGGTTAAAAACCCTAATCGGATTAGAATAAGCCTAGGGTGGATAATAATGACCTAAATGTTCAACCAATGACACAAAATCATTTATTGGATGCACAAGATTCGTTAAAAATCGTATCTGGATTAGAATAAGCCTAGGGTGGACGAAAATAACCTAAATTTTGAACCAATAACATAAAATCATTTATTGGATGCACAAGATTGGTTAAAAACCCTAATAGGATTAGAATAAGCCTAGGGAGGACGAAAATGACCTAAATGTTCAACCAATGAAACAAAATCACTTATTGGATGCACAAGATTGCTTAATAACCCTAATTGGATTAGAATAAGCCTATGGAGGACGAATTTGACCTAAATGCTCAACCAATGACACAAAATCAATAATTGGATGCACAAGATTCGTCAAAAACCCTAATTAGATTAAAATAAGCCTAAGGAGGACAAAAATACATAAATGTTCAACCAATGACAACAAATCACTTATGGGATGCATGGTTAAAACCCTAATTGGATTGGAATAATCTAGGAGGGACGAAAATGACCTAAATGTTCAACCAATGACACAAAATCACTTATTGGATGCACAAGATTGGTTAAAAACCCTAATTGGATAAGAATAAGCCTAGGGAGGACGAAAAAGACCTTAATGTTCAACCAATGACACAAATGTACTTATTGGATGCACAAGATAGGTTAAAAACCCTAATTGGATGAGAATAAGCCTAGGGAGGAAGAAAATGACCTAAATGTTCAACCAATGACACAAAATCATTAATTGGATGCACAAGATTCGTTAAAAATCATATCTGGATTAGAATAAGCCTTGGGTGGACGAAAATAACCTAAATTTTGAACCAATAACATAAAATCATTTATTGGATGCACAAGATTGGTTAAAAACCCTAATAGGATTAGAATAAGCCTAGGGAGGACGGATATGACCTAAATGTTCAACCAATGAAACAAAATCACTTATTGGATGCACAAGATTGCTTAATAACCATAATTGGATAAGAATAAGCCTAAGGAGGACGAAAATGACCCAAATGTTCAACCAATGGCACAAAATCACTAATTGGATGTACAAGATTGGTTAAAAACCCTAATTAGATTAAAATAAGCCTAGGGAGGACGAAAATGACTTAAATGTTAAACCAATGACACAACTTCAATTATTGGATGCACAAGATTGGTTAAAAACCCTAATTGGATTAGAATAAGCCTAGGGTGGATGAAAATGACCTAAATGTCTATCAATGACGCAAAATCACAAATTGGATGCACAAGTCTGGTTAAAACCCATAATTGGAATAGAATTAGCCTAGGGAGGACGAAAATGACCTAAATGGTCAACCAATGACACTAAATCACTTATTGGACACACAAGATTGTTAAAAACCTTAATTGGATTTGAATAAGCCTAGGGAGGACGAAAATGACCTAAATGCTCAAACAATGACAAAAAATCACTTATTTGATGCACAAGATTGGTAAAAACCATAATTGGATTACAATAAGCTTAGGGAGATCTAAAAGTTTAACTAACGACACAAAATTACTTATTGGATGCTCAAGATTGCTTAAAAACCATATTTGGATTAGAATTAGCCTAGGGAGGACGAAAATGACCTAAATGGTCAACCAATGACACAAAATCACTTATTGGGCACACAAGATTGTTAAAAACCTTAATTGGATTAGAATAAGCCTAGGGAGGATGATAATGACCTAAATGTTCAACCAATGACAGAAAATCAATTATTGGATACACAGGATTCGTCAAAAATCCTAATTGGATTAGAATAAGCCTAAGGAGGACAAAAATGACATAAATGTTCAACCAATGAAAACAAATCACTTATTGGATGCACAATATTGGTTAAAAAACCTAATTGCTTTAGAATAAGCCTATGGAGGACGAAAATGACCTAAATGTTCAACCAATGACACAAAATCAATAATTGGATGCACAAGATTCGTCAAAAACCCTAATTAGATTAAAATAAGCCTAAGGAGGATAAAAATGACCTAAACGTTTAACCAATGACAAAAAATCACTTATTTGATGCACAAGATTGGTTAAAAACCCTAATCGGATTAGAATAAGCCTAGGGTGGATAATAATGACCTAAATGTTCAACCAAAGACACAAAATCATTTATTGGATGCACAAGATTGGTTAAAAACCCTAATTGGATGAGAATAAGCCTAGGGAGGACGAAAATGACCTAAATGTTCAACCAATGATACAAAATAACTTATTGGATGCACAAGATTGGTTAAAAACCCTAATTGGATGAGAATAAGCCTAGGGAGGACGAAAAAGACCTTAATGTTCAACCAATGACACAAATGTACTTATTGGATGCACAAGATAGGTTAAAAACCCTAATTGGATGAGAATAAGCCTATGGAGGAAGAAAATGACCTAAATGTTCAACCAATGACACAAAATCATTTATTGGATGCACAAGATTCTTGAAAAATCGAATCTGGATTAGAATAAGCCTAGGGTGGACGAAAATAACCTAAATTTTGAACCAATAACATAAAATCATTTATTGGATGCACAAGATTGGTTAAAAACCCTAATAGGATTAGAATAAGCCTAGGGAGGACGGAAATGACCTAAATGTTCAACTAATGAAACAAAATCACTTATTGGATGCACAAGATTGCTTAATAACCCTAATTGGATTATAATAAGCCTAAGGAGGACGAAAATGACCCAAATGTTCAACCAATGGCACAAAATCACTAATTGGATGTACAAGATTGGTTAAAAACCCTAATTAGATTAAAATAAGCCTAGGGAGGACAAAAATGACTTAAATGTTAAACCAATGACACAAAATCAATTGTTGGATGCACAAGATTGGTTAAAAACCCTAATTGGATTAGAATAAGCCTAGGGAGGACGAAAATGGCCTAAATGTTCAACCAATGACACAAAATCACTTATAGGATGCACAAGATTTGTTAAAAACCATAATTGGATTAGAATAATTCTATGGAGAACGAAAATGACCTAAATGTTCAACCAATGACACAAAATAAATTATTGGATGCACAAGATTGGTTAAAAACCCAAATTGGATTAGAATAAGCCTAGGGAGGATGAAAATGACCAATATGTTCAACTAATGAAAAAAAATCACTTATTTGATGAACAAGATTGGTAAAAACCATAATTGGATTACAATAAGCTTAGGGAGATCTAAATGTTTAACTAACGACACAAAATTACTTATTGGATGCTCAAGATTGGTTAAAAACCATATTTGGATTAGAATTAGCCTAGGGAGGACAAAAATGACCTAAATGGTCAACCAATGACACAAAATCACTTATTGGACACACAAGATGATTAAAAACCTTAATTGGATTAGAATAAGCCTAGGGAGGACGAAAATGACCTAAATGTTCAACCAAGACAGAAAATCAATTATTGGATGCACAGGATTCGTCAAAAATCCTAATTGGATTAGAATAAGCCTAAGGAGGAAAAAAATGACATAAATGTTCAACCAATGACAACAAATCACTTATAGGATACACTATATTGGTTAAAAACCCTAATTGCTTTAGAATAAGCCTATGGAGGACGAAAATGACCTAAATGTTCAACCAATGACACAAAATCAATAATTGGATGCACAAGATTCGTCAAAAACCCTAATTATATTAAAATAAGCCTAAGGAGGATAAAAATGACCTAAACGTTTAACCAATGACAAAAAATCACTTATTTGATGCACAAGATTGGTTAAAAACCCTAATCGGATTAGAATAAGCCTAGGGTGGATAATAATGACCTAAATGTTCAACCAATGACACAAAATCATTTATTGGATGCACAAGATTTGTTAAAAATTGTATCTGGATTAGAATAAGCCTAGGGTGGACGAA
Source organism: Cicer chorassanicum (assembly GCA_037974735.1). Lineage (NCBI taxonomy): Eukaryota > Viridiplantae > Streptophyta > Magnoliopsida > Fabales > Fabaceae > Cicer > Cicer chorassanicum. The sequence continues at coordinate 45,984,404 of JBBPBP010009779.1, read as the reverse complement.
AATAACCTAAATTTTGAACCAATAACATTAAATCATTTATTGAATGCACCAGATTGGTTAAAAACCCTAGGGAGGACGGAAATGACCTAAAAGTTCAACCAATGAAACAAAATCACTTATTGGATGCACAAGATTGCTTAATAACCCTAATTGGATTAGAATAAGCCTATGGAGGACGGAAATGACCTAAATGGTCAACCAATGACACAAAATCACTTATTGGACACACAAGATTGTTAAAAACCTTAATTGGATTAGAATAAGCCTAGGGAGGACGAAAATGACCTAAATGTTCAACCAATGACACAAAATCAATTATTGGATGCACAGGATTCGTCAAAAATCCTAATTGGATTAGAATAAGCCTAAGGAGGAAAAAAATGACATAAATGTTCAACCAATGACAACAAATCACTTATAGGATACACTATATTGGTTAAAAACCCTAATTGCTTTAGAATAAGCCTATGGAGGACGAAAATGACCTAAATGTTCAACCAATGACACAAAATCAATAATTGGATGCACAAGATTCGTCAAAAACCCTAATTAGATTAAAATAAGCCTAAGGAGGATAAAAATGACCTAAACGTTTAACCAATGACAAAAAATCACTTATTTGATGCACAAGATTGGTTAAATGTTCAACCAATAATTGCTTTAGAATAAGCCTAGGGTGGATAATAATGACCTAAATGTTCAACCAATAACACAAAATCATTTATTGGATGCACAAGATTCGTTAAAAATTGTATCTGGATTAGAATAAGCCTAGGGTGGACGAAAATAACCTAAATTTTGAACCAATAACATTAAATCATTTATTGAATGCACCAGATTGGTTAAAAACCCTAATAGGATTAGAATAAGCTTAGGGAGGACGGAAATGACCTAAATGTTCAACCAATGAAACAAAATCACTTATTGGATGCACAAGATTGCTTAATAACCCTAATTGGATTAGAATAAGCCTATGGAGGACGAAAATGACCTAAATGCTCAATCAATGACACAAAATCAATAATTGGATGCACAAGATTCGTCAAAAACCCTAATTAGATTAAAATAAGCCTAAGGAGGACAAAAATGACATAAATGTTCAACCAATGACAACAAATCACTTACGGGATGCATGGTTAAAAACCCTAATTGGATTGGAATAACCTAGGAGGGACGAAAATGACCTAAATGTTCAACCAATGACACAAAATCACTTATTGGATGCACAAGATTGGTTAAAAACCCTAATTGGATAAGAATAAGCCTAGCGAGGACGAAAAAGACCTTAATGTTCAACCAATGACACAAATGTACTTATTGGATGCACAAGATAGGTTAAAAACCCTAATTGGATGAGAATAAGCCTAGGGAGGAAGAAAATGACCTAAATGTTACACCAATGACACAAAATCATTTATTGGATGCACAAGATTCGTTAAAAATCGTATCTGGATTAGAATAAGCCTTGAGTGGACGAAAATAACCTAAATTTTGAACCAATAACATAAAATCATTTATTGGATGCACAAGATTGGTTAAAAACCCTAATAGGATTAGAATAAGCCTAGGGAGGACAGATATGACCTAAATGTTCAACCAATGAAACAAAATCACCTATTGGATGCACAAGATTGCTTAATAACCCTAATTGGATAAGAATAAGCCTAAGGAGGACGAAAATGACCCAAATGATCAACCAATGGCACAAAATCACTAATTGGATGTACAAGATTGGTTAAAAACCCTAATTAGATTAAAATAAGCCTAGGGAAGACGAAAATGACTTAAATGTTAAACCAATGACACAAAATCAATTATTGGATGCACAAGATTGGTTAAAAACCCTAATTGGATTAGAATAAGCCTAGGGTGGATAAAAATGACCTAAATGTCTATCAATGAAGCAAAATCACTAATTGGATGCACAAGTCCGGTTAAAACCCATAATTGGAATAGAATTAGCCTAGGGAGGACGAAAATGACCTAAATGGTCAACCAATGACACTAAATCACTTATTGGACACACAAGATTGTTAAAAACCTTAATTGGATTAGAATAAGCCTAGGGATGACGAAAATGACCTAAATGTTCAACCAATGACAAAAAATCACTTATTTGATGCACAAGATTGGTAAAAACCATAATTGGATTACAATAAGCTTAGGGAGATCTAAATGTTTAACTAACGACACAAAATTACTTATTGGATGCTCAAGATTGGTTAAAAACCATATTTGGATTAGAATTAGCCTAGGGAGGACGAAAATGACCTAAATGGTCAACCAATGACACAAAATCACTTATTGGACACACAAGATTGTTAAAAACCTTAATTGGGTTAGAATAAGCCTAGGGAGGACAAAAATGACCTAAATGTTCAACCAATGACAAAAAATCAATTATTGGATGCACAAGATTCGTCAAAAATCCTAATTGGATTAGAATAAGCCTAAGGAGGACAAAAATGACATAAATGTTCAACCAATGACAACAAATCACTTATTGGATGCACAATATTGGTTAAAAACCCTAATTGCTTTAGAATAAGCCTATGGAGGACGAAAATGACCTAAATGTTCAACCAATGACACAAAATCAATAATTGGATGCACAAGATTCGTCAAAAACCCTAATTAGATTAAAATAAGCCTAAGGTGGACAAAAATGACCTAAACGTTTAACCAATGACAAAAAATCACTTATTTGATGCACAAGATTGGTTAAAAACCCTAATCGGATTAGAATAAGCCTAGGGTGGATAATAATGACCTAAATGTTCAACCAATGACACAAAATCATTTATTGGATGCACAAGATTCGTTAAAAATCGTATATGGATTAGAATAAGCCTAGGGTGGACGAAAATAACCTAAATTTTGAACCAATAACATAAAATCATTTATTGGATGCACCAGACTGGTTAAAAACCCTAATAGGATTAGAATAAGCCTAGGGAGGACGGAAATGACCTAAATATTCAACCAATGAAACAAAATCACTTATTGGATGCACAAGATTGCTTAATAACCCTAATTGGATTAGAATAAGCCTATGGAGGACGAAAATGACCTAAATGCTCAACCAATGACACAAAATCAATAATTGGATGCACAAAATTCGTAAAAAACCCTAATTAGATTAAAATAAGCCTAAGGATGACAAAAATGACATAAATGTTCAACCAATGACAACAAATCACTTACGATATGCATGGTTAAAAACCCTAATTGGATTGGAATAACCTAGGAGGGACGAAAATGACCTAAATGTTCAACCAATGACACAAAATCACTTATTGGATGCACAAGATTGGTTAAAAACCCTAATTGGATAAGAATAAGCCTAGGGAGGACGAAAAAGACCTTAATGTTCAACCAATGACACAAATGTACTTATTGGATGCACAAGATAGGTTAAAAACCCTAATTGGATGAGAATAAGCCTAGGGAGGAAGAAAATGACCTAAATGTTACACCAATGACACAAAATCATTTATTGGATGCACAAGATTCGTTAAAAATCGTATCTGGATTAGAATAAGCCTTGGGTGGACGAAAATAACCTAAATTTTGAACCAATAACATAAAATCATTTATTGGATGCACAAGATTGGTTAAAAACACTAATAGGATTAGAATAAGCCTAGGGAGGACGGATATGACCTAAATGTTCAACCTATGAAACAAAATCACTTATTGGATGCACAAGATTGCTTAATAACCCTAATTGGATAAGAATAAGCCTAAGGAGGACGAAAATGGCCCAAATGTTCAACCAATGGCACATAATCACTAATTGGATGTACAAGATTTGTTAAAAACCCTAATTAGATTAAAATAAGCCTAGGGAGGACGAAAATGACTTAAATGTTAAACCAATGACACAAAATCAATTATTGGATGCACAAGATTGGTTGAAAACCCTAATTGGATTAGAATAAGCCTAGGGTGGATGAAAATGACCTAAATGGTCAACCAATGACACTAAATCACTTATTGGACACACAAGATTGTTAAAAACCTTAATTGGATTAGAATAAGCCTAGGGAGGACGAAAATGACCTAAATGTTCAACCAATGACAAAAAATCAATAAGCCTATGCACAAGATTCGTCAAAAACCCTAATTGGATTAGAATAAGCCTAAGGAAGATGAAAATGACCTTAATGTTCAACCAATGACACAAATGTACTTATTGGATGCACAAGATAGGTTAAAAACCCTAATTGGATGAGAATATTCCTAGGGAGGACGAAAATGACCTAAATGTTCAACCAATGACACAATCACCTATTGGATGCACAAGATTGGTTAAATACCCTAATTGGATTAGAATAAGCCTAAGGAGGACGAAAATGACCTAAATGTTCATTCAATGACGCAAAATCATTTATTGGATGCACAAGATTGGTTGAAAACCCTAATTAGATTAGAATTAGCCTAAGGTGGATGAAAATGACATAAATGTTCAACCAACGACATAAAATCACTTATTGGATGCACAAGATTGGTTAAAAATCGTAATTGGATTAGCATAAGCCTAACGATGATGATAATGACCTAAATGTTCAACCAATGACAAAAATCACTTATTTGATGCACAAGATTGGTTAAAAACCCTAATCGGATTAGAATAAGCCTAGGGTGGATGAAAATGACCTAAATGTTCAACCAATGACACAAAATCATTTGTTGGATGCGCAAGATTCGTTAAAAACCGTAATTGGATTAGAATAAGCCTAAGGAGGATGAAAATGACCTAAATGTTCAACCAATGACACAAAATCACTTATTTGATGCACAAGGTTTGTTAAAAACCATAATTGGATTAGCATAAGCCTAACGATGATGAAAATGACCTAAGTATTCAACCAATGACAAAAAATCACTTATTTGATGCACAAGATTGGTTAAAAACCCTAATCGGATTAGAATAAGCCTAGGGTGGATGAAAATGACCTAAATGTTCAACCAATGACACAAAATCATTTATTGGATGCACAAGATTCGTTAAGAATCGTATCTGGATTAGAATAAGCCTAGGGTGGACGAAAATAACCTAAATTTTGAACCAATAACATAAAATCATTTATTGGATGCACAAGATTGGTTAAAAACCCTAATATGATTAGAATAAGCCTAGGGAGGACGGATATGACCTAAATGTTCAACCAATGAAACAAAATCACTTATTGGATGCACAAGATTGCTTAATAACCCTAATTGGATTAGAATAAGCCTAAGGAGGACGAAAATGACCCAAATGTTCAACCAATGGCATAAAATCACTAATTGGATGTACAAGATTGGTTAAAAACCCTAATTAGATTAAAATAAGCCTAGGGAGGACGAAAATGACTTAAATGTTAAACCAATGACACAAAATCAATTATTGGATGCACAAGATTGGTTAAAAACCCTAATTGGATTAAAATAAGCCTAGGATGGATGAAAATGACCTAAATGTCTATCAATGACGCAAAATCACTAATTGGATGCACAAGAATGGTTAAAACCCATAATTGGAATAGAATTAGCCTAGGGAGGACGAAAAAGACCTAAATGGTCAACCAATGACACTAAATCACTTATTGGACACACAAGATTGTTAAAAACCTTAATTGGACTAGAATAAGCCTAGGGAGGACGAAAGTGACGTAAATGTTCAACCAATGACAAAAAATCAATAAGCCTATGCACAAGATTCGTCAAAAAACCTAATTGGATTAGAATAAGCCTAAGGAAGACGAAAATGACCTTAATGTTCAACCAATGACACAAATGTACTTATTGGATGCACAAGATAGGTTAAAAACCCTAATTGGATGAGAATAAGCCTAGGGAGGACGAAAATGACCTAAATGTTCATTCAGTGACACAAAATCACTTATTGGATGCACAAGATTGGTTGAAAACCCTAAATAGATTAGAATTAGCCTAAGGTGGATGAAAATGACCTAAATGTTCAACCAATGACATAAAATCACTTATTGGATGCACAAGATTGGTTAAAAATCGTAGTTGGATTAACATAAGCCTAACGATGATGAAAATGACCTAAATGTTCAACCAATGACAAAAATCACTTATTTGATGCACAAGATTGGTTAAAAACCCTAATCGGATTAGAATAAGCCTAGGGTGGATGAAAATGACCTAAATGTTCAACCAATGACACAAAATCATTTATTGGAGGCACAAGATTCGTTAAAAATCGTATCTGGATTAGAATAAGCATAGGGTGGACGAAAATAACCTAAATTTTGAACCAATAACATAAAATCATTTATTGGATGCACAAGATTGGTTAAAAACCCTAATAGGATTAGAATAAGCCTAGGGAGGACGGAAATGACCTAAATGTTCAACCAATGAAACAAAATCACTTATTGGATGCACAAGATTGCTTAATAACCCTAATTGGAATAGAATAAGCCTAGGGAGGATGAAAATGACCTAAATGTTCAACCAATGACACAAAATCACTTATTTGATGCACAAGATTTGTTAAAAACCATAATCGGATTAGCATAAGCCTAACGATGATGAAAATGACCTAAGTATTCAACCAATGACAAAAAATCACTTATTTGATGCACAAGATTGGTTAAAAACCCTAATCGGATTAGAATAAGCCTAGGGTGGATGAAAATGACCTAAATGTTCAACCAATGACACAAAATCATTTATTGGATGCACAAGATTCGTTAAAAATCGTATCTGGATTAGAATAAGCCTAGGGTGGACGAAAATAACCTAAATTTTGAACCAATAACATAAAATCATTTATTGGATGCACAAGATTGGTTAAAAACCCTAATAGGATTAGAATAAGCCTAGGGAGGACGGAAATGACCTAAATGTTCAACCAATGAAACAAAATCACTTATTGGATGCACAAGATTGCTTAATAACCCTAATTGGATTAGAATAAGCCTAGGGAGGATGAAAATGACCTATATGTTCAAACAATGACACAAAATCACTTATTGGATGCACAAGATTGGTTAAAAACCGTAATTGGATTAGAATAACCCTAAGATGGATGAAAGTGACCTAAATGTTCCACCGATGACACAAAATCACTTATTGGATGCACAAGAATGGTGAAAAACCCTATATGGATTAGAATAAGCCTAGGGAGGACGAAAATGACCTAAATGTTCAACCAATGACACAATCACCTATTGGATGCACATGATGGGTTTAAAACCCTAATTGGATTAGAATAAGCCTAAGGAGGACGAAAATGACCTAAATGTTCATTCAATGACGCAAAATCACTTATTGGATGCATAAGATTGGTTGAAAACCCTAATTAGATTAGAATTAGCCTAAGGTGGATGAAAATGACCTAAATGTTCAACCAATGACATAAAATCACTTATTGGATGCACAAGATTGGTTAAAAATCGTAATTGGATTAGCATAACCCTAACGATAATGAAAATGACCTAAATGTTCAACCAATGACAAAAATCACTTATTTGATGCACAAGATTGGTTAAAAACCCTAATCGGATTAGAATAAGCCTAGGGTGGATGAAAATGACCTAAATGTTCAACCAATGACACAAAATCATTTATTGGATGCACATGATTCGTTAAAAATCGTATCTGGATTAGAATAAGCCTATGGTGGACGAAAACGACCTAAATGTTCAACCAATGACATAAAATCATTTATTGGATGCACAAGATTGGTTAAAAACCCTAATAGGATTAGAATAAGCATAGGGAGGACAAAAATGACCTAAATGTTCAACCAATGACACAAAATCATTTGTTGGATGCGCAAGATTCGTTAAAAAACGTAATTGGATTAGAATAAGCCTAAGGAGGATGAAAATGACCTAAATGTTCAACCAATGACACAAAATCACTTATTTGATGCACAAGATTTGTTAAAAACCATAATTGGATTAGCATAAGCCTAACGATGATGAAAATGACCTAAGTATTCAACCAATGACAAAAAATCACTTATTTGATGCACAAGATTGGTTAAAAACCCTAATCGGATTAGAATAAGCCTAGGGTGGATGAAAATGACCTAAATGTTCAACCAATGACACAAAATCATTTATTGGATGCACAAGATTCGTTAAAAATCGTATCTGGATTAGAATAAGCCTAGGGTGGACGAAAATAACCTAAATTTTGAACCAATAACATAAAATCATTTATTGGATGCACAAGATTGGTTAAAAACCCTAATAGGATTAGAATAAGCCTAGGGAGGACGGAAATGACCTAAATGTTCAACCAATGAAACAAAATCACTTATTGGATGCACAAGATTGCTTAATAACCCTAATTGGATTAGAATAAGCCTAGGGAGGATGAAAATGACCTATATGTTCAAACAATGACACAAAATCACTTATTGGATGCACAAGATTGGTTAAAAACCGTAATTGGATTAGAATAACCCTAAGATGGATGAAAATGACCTAAATGTTCAACCGATGACACAAAATCACTTATTGGATGCACAAGAATGGTCAAAAACCCTATATGGATTAGAATAAGCCTAAGGAGGACGAAAATGACCTAAATGTTCAACCAATGAAACGAAATCACTTATTTGATGCACAAGATTGCATAAAAACCCTAATTGGATTAAAATAAGCCTAGGGAGAATGAAAATGACATACATGTTCAACCAATGACACCAAATCACTTATTGGATGCACAAGATTGGTTAAAAACCGTAATTGGATTAGAATAAGCCTAAGGAGGTTGAAAATGACCTAAAGGTTCAACCAATGACACAAAATCACTTATTGGATGCAAAAGAATGGTTAAAAACGCTAATTGGATTAGGATAAGCCTAGGGAGGACGAAAATGACCTAAATGTTCAACCAAAAACACAAAATCACTTATTGGATGCACAAGATTCGTTAAAGACCCTAAATGATTTAGAATATGCCTAACGAGGACGAAAAAGACCTAAATGTTCAACCAATGACACAAAATCACTTATTGGATGCATAAGATAAGTTAAAACCCTAATTGGATTAGAATAAGTCTAGGGAGGACGAAAATGACCTAAATGTTAAACAAACGACACAAAATTATTTATTGGATGCACAAGATTCGTTTAAAACCCTAATTGGATTAGAATAAGCCTAGGGAGGACGAAAATGGCCTAAATGTTCAACCAATAACACAAAATCACTTATAGGATGCACAAGATTTGTTAAAAACCATAATTGGATTAGAATAATCCTATGGAGAACGAAGATGACCTAAATGTTCAACCAATGACACAAAATAAATTATTGGATGCACAAGATTGGTTAAAAACCCAAATTGGATTAGAATAAGCCTAGGGAGGATGAAAACGACCAAAATAATCAACCAATGAAAAAACATCACTTATTTGATGCACAAGATTGGTAAAAACCATAATTGGATTACAATAAGCTTTGGGAGATCTAAATGTTCAACTAACGACACAAAATTACTTATTGGATTCTCAAGATTGGTTAAAAACCAAATTTGGATTAGAATTAGCTTAGGTGGGACGAAAATGACCTAAATGGTCAACCAATGACCCAAAATCACTTATTGGACACACAAGATTGTTAAAAACCTTAATTGGATTAGAACAAGCCTAGGGAGGACGAAAATGACCTAAATGTTCAACCAATGACACAAAATCAATAATTGGATGCACAGGATTCGTCAAAAATCCTAATTGGATTAGAATAAGCCTAAGGAGGACAAAAATGACATAAATGTTCAACCAATGACAACAAATCACTTATTGGATGCACAATATTTGTTAAAAACCCTAATTGCTTTAGAATAAGCCTATGGAGGACGAAAATGACCTAAATGCTCAACCAATGACACAAAATCAATAATTGGATGCACAAGATTCGTCAAAAACCCTAATTAGATTAAAATAAGCCTAAGGAGGACAAAAATGACCTAAATGTTCAACCAATGACACAAAATCACTTATTGGATGCACAAGATTGGTTAAAAACCCTAATTGGATTTGAATAAGCCTAGGGAGGACGAAAATGACCTAAATGTTCAACCATTGATACAAAATAACTTATTGGATGCACAAGATTGGTTAAAAACCCTAATTGGATAAGAATAAGCCTAAGGAGGACGAAAATGACCTAAAGGTTCAACCAATGACACAAAATCACTTATTGGATGCAAAAGAATGCTTAAAAACGCTAATTGGATTAGGATAAGCCTAGGGAGGACGAAAATGACCTAAATGTTCAACCAAAAACACAAAATCACTTATTGGATGCACAAGATTCGTTAAAGACCCTAAATGATTTAGAATATGCCTAACGAGGACGAAAAAGACCTAAATGTTCAACCAATGACACAAAATCACTTATTGGATGCATAAGATAAGTTAAAACCCTAATTGGATTAGAATAAGTCTAGGGAGGACGAAAATGACCTAAATGTTAAACAAACGACACAAAATTATTTATTGGATGCACAAGATTCGTTTAAAACCCTAATTAGATTAGAATAAGCCTAGGGAGGACGAAAATGGCCTAAATGTTCAACCAATAACACAAAATCACTTATAGGATGCACAAGATTTGTTAAAAACCATAATTGGATTAGAATAATCCTATGGAGAACGAAGATGACCTAAATGTTCAACCAATGACACAAAATAAATTATTGGATGCACAAGATTGGTTAAAAACCCAAATTGGATTAGAATAAGCCTAGGGAGGATGAAAACGACCAAAATAATCAACCAATGAAAAAAAATCACTTATTTGATGCACAAGATTGGTAAAAACCATAATTGGATTACAATAAGCTTTGGGAGATCTAAATGTTCAACTAACGACACAAAATTACTTATTGGATTCTCAAGATTGGTTAAAAACCATATTTGGATTAGAATTAGCTTAGGTGGGACGAAAATGACCTAAATGGTCAACCAATGACCCAAAATCACTTATTGGACACACAAGATTGTTAAAAACCTTAATTGGATTAGAACAAGCCTAGGGAGGACGAAAATGACCTAAATGTTCAACCAATGACACAAAATCAATAATTGGATGCACAGGATTCGTCAAAAATCCTAATTGGATTAGAATAAGCCTAAGGAGGACAAAAATGACATAAATGTTCAACCAATGACAACAAATCACTTATTGGATGCACAATATTTGTTAAAAACCCTAATTGCTTTAGAATAAGCCTATGGAGGACGAAAATGACCTAAATGCTCAACCAATGACACAAAATCAATAATTGGATGCACAAGATTCGTCAAAAACCCTAATTAGATTAAAATAAGCCTAAGGAGGACAAAAATGACCTAAATGTTCAACCAATGACACAAAATCACTTATTGGATGCACAAGATTGGTTAAAAACCCTAATTGGATTTGAATAAGCCTAGGGAGGACGAAAATGACCTAAATGTTCAACCATTGATACAAAATAACTTATTGGATGCACAAGATTGGTTAAAAACCCTAATTGGATAAGAATAAGCCTAAGGAGGACGAAAATGACCTTAATGTTCAACCAATGACACAAATGTACTTATTGGATGCACAAGATAGGTGAAAAACCCTAATTGGATGAGAATAAGCCTAGGGAGGAAGAAAATGACCTAAATAATCAACCAATAACACAAAATCACCTATTGGATACACAAGATTGGTTAAAAACCCTAATTGGATGAGAATAAGCCTAGGAGGGATGAAAATGACCTACATGTTCGAACAATGACACAAAATCACTTATTGGATGCACAAGATTGGTTAAAAACCGTAATTGGATTAGAATAAGCCTAAGGAGGATGAAAATGACCTAAATGTTCAACCAATGACACAAAATCAGTTATTGGATGCAAAAGATTGTTTAAAAACAGTAATTGGATTAGCATAAGTCTAGGGAGGACGAAAATGACCTAAATGGTCAACCAATGTCACTAAATCACTTATTGGACACACAAGATTGTTAAAAACCTTAATTGAATTAGAATAAGCCTAGGAAGGACGAAAATGACCTAAATGTTCAATCAATGAAACAAAATCACTTATTGGATGCACAAGATTGCTTAAAAAGCCTAATTGGATTAGAATAAGCCTAGGGAGGATGAAAATGACCTATATGTTCAACCAATGACAAAAAAATCACTTATTTGATGCACAAGATAGGTTAAAAACCGTAATTGGATTAAAATAAGCCTAGAGAGAACGAAAATGACCTAAATGTTAAACCAATGACACAAAATCAATTATTGGATGCACAAGATTGGTTAAAAACCCTAATTGGATTAGAATAAGCCTAGGGTGGATGAAAATGACCTAAATGTTCATCCAATGACACAAAATCACTTAATGGATGCACAAAATTGGTTAAAAACCCAAATTGGATTAGAATAAGCCTAGGGAGGATGAAAATGACCTAAATGTTAAACCAATGACACAAAATCACTTATTGGATGAACAAGATTAGTTAGTAACCATAATTGGATTACAATAAGCCTAGGGAGACTTAAATGTTCAACTAACGACACAAAATCACTTATTGGATGCACAAGATAGGTTAAAAACCATAATTGGATTAGAATTAGCCTTGGGAGGACGAAAATGACCTAAATGGTCAACCAATGACACAAAATCACTTATTGGACACACAAGATTGTTAAAAACCTTAATTGGATTAGAATAAGCCTATGGAGGACGAAAATGACCTAAATGTTCTACCAATGACACAAAATCAATAATTGGATGCACAAGATTCGTCAAAAACCCTAAATGGATTAGAATAAACCTAAGGAGGACAAAAATGACCTCAATGTTCAACCAATGACATCAAATCACTTATTGAATGCACAAGAATGGTCAAAAACCCTAATTGGATTAGAATAAGCCTAGGGAGGAGGAAAATTACCTAAATTTTCAACCAATGAAACAAAATCACTTATTTGATGCACAAGATTGCTTAAAAACCCTAATTGAATTAGAATAAGCCTAGGGAGGATGAAAATGACGTACATGTTCAACCAATGACACAAAATCACTTATTGGATGCACAAGATTGGTTAAAAACCGTAATTGGATTAGCATAAGCCTAAGCAGGATGAAAATGACCTAAATGTTCAACCAATGACAAAAAATCACTTATTTGATACACAAGATTGGTTAAAACCTTAATTGGATTAGAATAAGCCTGGGGTGGATGAAAATGACCTAAATGTTCAACCAATGACACAAAATCACTTATTGGATGCACAAGATTGGTTAAAAACCGAAATTTGATTAGAATAAGCCTATGGTGAACGGAAATGACCTAAATGTTCAACCAATGACATAAAATCATTTATTGGATGCACAAAATTGGTTAAAAACCCTAATAGGATTAGAATAAGCCTAGGGAAGACGAAAATGACCTAGATGTTCAGCCAATGAAACAAAATCACTTATTGGATGCACAAGATTGCTTAAAAACCCTAATTGGATTAGAATAAGCCTAGGGAGGATGAAAATGACCTATATGTTCAACCAATGACAAAAAAATCACTTATTTGATGCACAAGATAGGTTAAAAACCGTAATTGGATTAAAATAAGCCTAGGGAGAACGAAAATGACCTAAATGTTAAACCAATGACACAAAATCAATTATTGGATGCACAAGATTGGTTAAAAACCCTAATTGGATTAGAATAAGCCTAGGGTGGATGAAAATGACCTAAATGTTCATCCAATGACACAAAATCACTTAATGGATGCACAAAATTGGTTAAAAACCCAAATTGGATTAGAATAAGCCTAGGGAGGATGAAAATGACCTAAATGTTAAACCAATGACACAAAATCACTTATTGGATGAACAAGATTAGTTAGTAACCATAATTGGATTACAATAAGCCTAGGGAGACTTAAATGTTCAACTAACGACACAAAATCACTTATTGGATGCACAAGATAGGTTAAAAACCATAATTGGATTAGAATTAGCCTTGGGAGGACGAAAATGACCTAAATGGTCAACCAATGACACAAAATCACTTATTGGACTCATAAGATTGTTAAAAACCTTAATTGGATTAGAATAAGCCTAGGCAGGACGAAAATGACCTAAATGTTCAATCAATGAAACAAAATCACTTATTGGATGCACAAGATTGCTTAAAAACCCTAATTGGATTAGAATAAGCCTAGGGAGGATGAAAAGGACTTATATGTTAAACCAATGACACAAAATCACTTATTGGATGCACAAGATTGGATAAAAACCGTAATTGATTTAGAATAAGCCTAAGGAGGATGAAAATGACCTATATGTTCAACCAATGACACAAAATCACTTATTAGATGCACAAGAATGGTCAAAAACCCTAATTGGATTAGAATAAGCCTATGGAGGATGAAATTGACCTAAATGCTCAACCAATGACACAAAATCAATAATTGCATGCACAAGATTCGTCAAAAACCCTAATTAGATTAAAATAAGCCTAAGGAGGACGAAAATGACCTAAATGTTTACCCAATGGCACAAAATCACTAATTGGATGTACAAGATTGGTTAAAAACTTTAATTGGATTAAAATAAGCCTAGGGAGGATGAAAATGACCTAAATGTTAAACCAATGACACAAAATCACTTATTGGATGAACAAGATTAGTTAGTAACCATAATTGGATTACAATAAGCCTAGGGAGACTTAAATGTTCAACTAACGACACAAAATCACTTATTGGATGCACAAGATAGGTTAAAAACCATAATTGGATTAGAATTAGCCTTGGGAGGACGAAAATGACCTAAATGGTCAACCAATGACACAAAATCACTTATTGGACACACAAGATTGTTAAAAACCTTAATTGGATTAGAATAAGCCTATGGAGGACGAAAATGACCTAAATGTTCTACCAATGACACAAAATCAATAATTGGATGCACAAGATTCGTCAAAAACCCTAAATGGATTAGAATAAACCTAAGGAGGACAAAAATGACCTCAATGTTCAACCAATGACATCAAATCACTTATTGAATGCACAAGAATGGTCAAAAACCCTAATTGGATTAGAATAAGCCTAGGGAGGAGGAAAATTACCTAAATTTTCAACCAATGAAACAAAATCACTTATTTGATGCACAAGATTGCTTAAAAACCCTAATTGAATTAGAATAAGCCTAGGGAGGATGAAAATGACGTACATGTTCAACCAATGACACAAAATCACTTATTGGATGCACAAGATTGGTTAAAAACCGTAATTGGATTAGCATAAGCCTAAGCAGGATGAAAATGACCTAAATGTTCAACCAATGACAAAAAATCACTTATTTGATACACAAGATTGGTTAAAACCTTAATTGGATTAGAATAAGCCTGGGGTGGATGAAAATGACCTAAATGTTCAACCAATGACACAAAATCACTTATTGGATGCACAAGATTGGTTAAAAACCGAAATTTGATTAGAATAAGCCTATGGTGAACGAAAATGACCTAAATGTTCAACCAATGACATAAAATCATTTATTGGATGCACAAAATTGGTTAAAAACCCTAATAGGATTAGAATAAGCCTAGGGAAGACGAAAATGACCTAGATGTTCAGCCAATGAAACAAAATCACTTATTGGATGCACAAGATTGCTTAAAAACCCTAATTGGATTAGAATAAGCCTAGGGAGGATGAAAATAAGCTACTTGTTCAACCAATTACACAAAATCACTTATTTGATGCACAAGATTGGTTAAAAACCATAACTGGATTAGAATAAGCCTAAGGCGGATGAAAATGACCTAAATGTTCAACCAATGAAACAAAATCACTTTTTGGATGCACAAGATTGCTTAAAAACCCTAATTGGATTAGAATAAGCCTAGGGAGGATGAAAATGACCTACATGTTCAACCACTGACACAAAATCACTTATTGGATGCACAAGATTTGTTAAAAACCTTAATTAGATTAGAATAAGCCTATGGAGGATGAAAATGACCTAAATGTTCAACCAATGACACAAAATCACTTATTGGATGCACAAGAATGGTTAAAAACCCTAATTGGATTAGAATAAGCCTAGGGAGGACAAAAAGTACCTAAATGTTCAACCAATGACACAAAATCACTTATTGGATGCACATGATTCGTTAAAGACCCTAATTGAATTAGAATAAGCCTAAGGAGGATGAAAATGACCTAAATGTTAAACCAATGACACAAAATCACTTATTGGATGCATAAGATTAGTTAAAAACCTTAATTGGATTAAAATAAGCCTAGCGTCGATGAAAATGACCTAAATGTTCAACCAATGACACAAAATCACTTATTAAATGCACAAAATTGGTTAAAACCCCTAATTGGATTAGAATAAGCCTAGGGAAGACGAAAATGACCTAGATGTTCAACCAATGAAACAAAATCACTTATTGAGTGCACAAGATTGCTTAAAAACCCTAATTGGATTAGAATAAGCCTAGGGAGGATGAAAATGACCTACTTGTTCAACCAGTGACACAAAATCAGTTATTTGATGCACAAGATTGGTTAAAAACTGTAACTGGATTAGAATAAGCCTAAGGAGGATGAAAATGACCTAAATGTTCAACCAATGAAATAAAATCACGTTTTGGATGCACAAGATTGCTTAAAAACCCTAATTGGATTAGAATAAGCCTAGGGAGGATGAAAATGACCTACATGTTCAACCACTAACACAAAATCACTTATTGGATGCACAAGATTGGTTAAAAACCGTAATTGGATTAGAATAAGCCTATGGAGGATTAAAATGACTTAAATGTTCAACCAATGACACAAAATCATTTATTGGATGCACAAGAATGGTTAAAAACCCTAATTGGATTAGAATAAACCTAGGGAGGACATAAATTACCTAAATGTTCAACCAATGACACAAAATCACTTATTGGATGCACAAGATTCGTTAAAGACCCTAATTGGATTAGAATAAGCCTAGGGTGGATGAAAATGACCTAAATGTTCATCCAATGACACAAAATCACTTAATGGATGCACAAAATTGGTTAAAAACCCAAATTGGATTAGAATAAGCCTAGGGAGAATGAAAATGACCTAAATGTTAAACCAATGACACAAAATCACTTATTGGATGAACAAGATTAGTTAGTAACCATAATTGGATTACAATAAGCCTAAGGAGACTTAAATGTTCAACTAACGACACAAAATCACATATTGGATGCACAAGATAGGTTAAAAACCATAATTGGATTATAATTAGCCTTGGGAGGACGAAAATGACCTAAATGGTCAACCAATGACACAAAATCACTTATTGGACACACAAGATTGTTAAAAACCTTAATTGGATTAGAATAAGCCTATGGAGGACGAAAATGACCTAAATGTTCTACCAATGACACAAAATCAATAATTGGATGCACAAGATTCATCAAAAACCCTAAATGGATTAGAATAAACCTAAGGAGGACAAAAATGACCTCAATGTTCAACCAATGACATCAAATCACTTATTGGATGCACAAGATTGGTTAAAATCCCTAATTGGATTACAATAAGCCAAGGGTGGATGAAAATGACCTAAATGTTCATTCAATGACACAAAATCAATTACTGGATGCACAAAATTGGTTAAAAACCCAAATTGGATTAGAATAAGCCTATGAAGGATGAAAATGACCTAAATGTTCAACCAATGACACAAAACCACTTATTGGATGAACAAGATTGGTTAAAAACCATAGTTTGATTACAATAAGCCTAGGTAGACCTAAATGTTCAACTAACGACACAAAATCACTTATTGGATGCACAAGATTGGTTAAAAACCATAACTGGATTAGAAAAACCCTAGGGAGGACGAAAGTGACCTAAATGTTCAACCAATGAAACAAAATCACTTATTGGATGCACAAGATTGCTTAAAAACCTTTATTGGATTATAATAAGCCTAGGGAGGACAAAAATGACCTACATGTTCAACCAATGACACAAAATCAATAATTGGATGCACAAGATTCGTACAAAAACCCTAATTGGATAAGAATAAGCCTAAGGAGGACAAAAATGACCTAAATGTTCAACCAATGACAACAAAATTACTTATTGGAAGCACAAGAATTGTTAAAAACCCTAATTGGATTAGAATAAGCCTAGGGAAGACGAAAATGACCTAAATGTTCAACCAATGACCCAAAATCACTTATTGGATGCACAAGAATGGTCAAAAACCCTAATTGGATTAGAATCAGCCTAGGGAGGACGAAAATTACCTAAATGTTCAACCAATGAAACAAAATCACTTATTTGATGCACAAGATTGCTTAAAAACCCTAATTGGATTAGAATAAGCCTAGGGAGGATGAAAATGACCTACATGTTCAACCACTGACACAAAATCACTTATTGGATGCACAAGATTTGTTAAAAACCGTAATTGGATTAGAATAAGCCTATGGAGGATGAAAATGACCTAAATGTTCAACCAATGACACAAAATCACTTATTGGATGCACAAGAATGGTTAAAAACCCTAATTGGATTAGAATAAGCCTAGGGAGGACGAAAATTACCTAAATGTTCAACCAATGACACAAAATCACTTATTGGATGCACAAGATTCGTTAAAGACCCTAATTGAATTAGAATAAGCCTAAGGAGGATGAAAATGACCTAAACGTTAAACCAATGACACAAAATCACTTATTGGATGCATAAGATTAGTTAAAAACCTTAATTGGATTAAAATAAGCTTAGCGTGGATGAAAATGACCTAAATGTTCAACCAATGACACAAAATCACTTATTAAATGCACAAAATTGGTTAAAAACCCTAATTGGATTAGAATAAGCCTAGGGAAGACGAAAATGACCTAGATGTTCAACCAATGAAACAAAATCACTTATTGAGTGCACAAGATTGCTTAAAATTCCTAATTGGATTAGAATAAGCGTAGGGAGGATGAAAATGACCTACTTGTTCAACCAGTGACACAAAATCAGTTATTTGATGCACAAGATTGGTTAAAAACTGTAACTGGATTAGAATAAGCCTAAGGAGGATGAAAATGACCTAAATGTTCAACCAATGAAATAAAATCACGTTTTGGATGCACAAGATTGCTTAAAAACCCTAATTGGTTTAGAATAAGCCTAGGGAGGATGAAAATGACCTACATGTTCAACCACTAACACAAAATCACTTATTGGATGCACAAGATTGGTTAAAAACCGTAATTGGATTAGAATAAGCCTATGGAGGATTAAAATGACCTAAATGTTTAACCAATGACACAAAATCATTTATTGGATGCACAAGAATGGTTAAAACCCTTAATTGGATTAGAATAAACCTAGGGAGGACATAAATTACCTAAATGTTCAACCAATGACACAAAATCACTTATTGGATGCACAAGATTCGTTAAAGACCCTAATTGGATTAGAATAAGCCTAGGGTGGATGAAAATGACCTAAATGCTCATCCAATGACACAAAATCACTTAATGGATGCACAAAATTGGTTAAAAACCCAAATTGGATTAGAATAAGCCTAGGGAGGATGAAAATGACCTAAATGTTAAACCAATGACACAAAATCACTTATTGGATGAACAAGATTAGTTAGTAACCATAATTGGATTACAATAAGCCTAAGGAGACTTAAATGTTCAACCAATGAAACAAAATCACTTATTGGATGCACAAGATTCGTTAAAGACCATAATTGAATTAGAATAAGCCTATGGTGGATGAAAATGACCTAAATGTTCAACCAATGACACAAAATCACTTATTGGATGCACAAGATTGTTAAAAACCTTAATTGGATTAGAATAAGCCTATGGAGGACGAAAATGACCTAAATGTTCTACCAATGACACAAAATCAATAATTGGATGCACAAGATTCGTCAAAAACCCTAAATGGATTAGAATAAACCTAAGGAGAACAAAAATGACCTCAATGTTCAACCAATGACATCAAATCACTTATTGGATGCACAAGATTGGTTAAAATCCCTAATTAGATTACAATAAGCCAAGGGTGGATGAAAATGACCTAAATGTTCATTCAATGACACAAAATCAATTACTGGATGCACAAAATTGGTTAAAAACCCAAATTGGATTAGAATAAGCCTATGAAGGATGAAAATGACCTAAATGTTCAACCAATGACACAAAACCACTTATTGGATGAACAAGATTGTTTAAAAACCATAGTTTGATTACAATAAGCCTAGGTAGACCTAAATGTTCAACTAACGACACAAAATCACTTATTGGATGCACAAGATTGGTTAAAAACCATAACTGGATTAGAATAAGCCTAGGGAGGACGAAAGTGACCTAAATGTTCAACCAATGAAACAAAATCACTTATTGGATGCACAAGATTGCTTAAAAACCTTTATTGGATTAGAATAAGCCTAGGGAGGACGAAAATGACCTACATGTTCAACCAATGACACAAAATCAATAATTGGATGCACAAGATTCGTCAAAAACCCTAATTGGATAAGAATAAGCCTAAGGAGGACAAAAATGACCTAAATGTTCAACCAATGACAACAAAATTACTTATTGGAAGCACAAGAATTGTTAAAAACCCTAATTGGATTAGAATAAGCCTAGGGAAGACGAAAATGACCTAAATGTTCAACCAATGACCCAAAATCACTTATTGGATGCACAAGAATTGTCAAAAACCCTAATTGGATTAGAATAAGCCTAGGGAGGACGAAAATTACCTAAATGTTCAACCAATGAAACAAAATCACTTATTTGATGCACAAGATTGCTTAAAAACCCTAATTGGATTAGAATAAGCCTAGGGAGGATGAAAATGACCTACATGTTCAACCACTGACACAAAATCACTTATTGGATGCACAAGATTTGTTAAAAACCGTAATTGGATTAGAATAAGCCTATGGAGGATGAAAATGACCTAAATGTTAAACCAATGACACAAAATCACTTATTAAATGCACAAAATTGGTTAAAAACCCTAATTGGATTAGAATAAGCCTAGGGAAGACGAAAATTACCTAAATGTTCAACCAATGACACAAAATCACTTATTGGATGCACAAGATTCGTTAAAAACTGTAACTGGATTAGAATAAACTTAAGGAGGATGAAAATGACCTAAATGTTCAACCAATGAAATAAAATCACGTTTTGGATGCACAAGATTGCTGAAAAACCCTAATTGGATTAGAATAAGCCTAAGGAGGATGAAAATGACCTACATGTTCAACCACTGACACAAAATCACTTATTGGATGCACAAGATTGGTTAAAAACCGTAATTGGATTAGAATAAGCCTATAAAGGATAAAAATGACCTAAATGTTCAACCAATGACACAAAATCATTTATTGGATGCACAAGAATGGTTAAAAACCCTAATTGGATTAGAATAAACCTAGGAAGGACATAAATTACCTAAATGTTCAACCAATGACACAAAATCACTTATTGGATGCACGAGATTCGTTAAAGACCCTAATTGAATTAGAATAAGCCTAA
The DNA here is from genome assembly GCA_037974735.1 of Cicer chorassanicum. NCBI lineage: Eukaryota > Viridiplantae > Streptophyta > Magnoliopsida > Fabales > Fabaceae > Cicer > Cicer chorassanicum. The sequence continues at coordinate 45,962,866 of JBBPBP010009779.1, read as the reverse complement.
GGAGGACGAAAATGAGCTAATTGTTAAACCAATGACACAAAATCACTTATTGGATGCACAAGATTCGTTAAAAACCCTAATTGGATTAAAATAAGCCTAGGGTGGAAGAAAATGACCTAAATGTTCAACCAATGACACAAAATCACTTATTGGATGCACAAAATTGGTTAATAACCCTAATTGCATTAGAATAAGCCTAAGGGGGACGAAAATGACCTAAATGTTCAATCAATGACACAAAATCATTTATTGGATGCACAAGATAGGTTAAAAACCCTAATTGGATGAGAATAAGTCTAGGGAGGACGAAAATGACCTAAATGTTCAACCAATGACATAAAATCGTTTATTGGATGCACAAGATTAGTTAAAAACCCTAACAGGATTAGAATAAGCCTAGGGAAGATGAAAATGACCTAAATGTTCAACCAATGACACAAAATCACTTATTGGATGCACAAGAATGGTTAAAAACCCTAATTGGATTAGAATAAGCCTAGGGAGGACGAAAATTACCTAAATGTTCAACCAATGACACAAAATCACTTATTGAATGCACAAGATTGCTTAACAACCCTAATTGGATTATAATAAGCCTAGGGAGGACGAAAATAACCTAAATGTTCAACCAATGAAACAAAATCACTTATTGGATGCACTAGATTGCTTAAAAACCCTAATTGGATTAGAATAAGCCTAGGTAGGATGAAAATGACCTACATGTTCAACGAATGACACAAAATCACTTATTGAATGCACAAGATTGGTTAAAAACCGTAATTCGATTAGAATAAGCCTATGGAGGATGAAAGTGACCTAAATGTTCAACAAATGAATCAAAATCACTTATTGGATGCACAAGAATGGTTAAAACCCCTAATTGGATTAGAATAAGCCTAGGGAGGACGAAAATTACCTAAATGTTCAACCAATGAAACAAAATCACTTATTGGATGCACAAGATTCGTTAAAGACCATAATTGAATTAGAATAAGCCTATGGAGGATGAAAATGACCTAAATGTTCAACCAATGACACAAAATCACTTATTGGATGCACAAGATTCCTTAAAAACCGTAATTGGATTAAAATAAGCCTATGGAGGACGACAATGACCTAAATGTTCAACCAATGACATAAAATAATTGTTTGGATCCACAAGATTGGTTAAAAACCCTAATAGGATTAGAATTAGCCTACGGAGGACGAAAATGACCTAAATGTTCAAACAATGAAACAAAATCACTTATTGGATGCACAAGATTGCTTAAAAACCCTAATTGGATTAGAATAAGCCTAGGGAGGATGAAAATGACGTACATGTTCAACCAATGACACCAAATCACTTATTGGATGTACAAGATTGGTTAAAAACCGTAGTTGGATTAGCATAAGCCTAAGAAGGATGAAAATGACCTAAATGTTCAACCAATGACAAAAAATCACTTCTTTGATGCACAAGATCGGTTGAAAACCCTAATTAGATTAGAATAAGCCTATGGAGGACGAAAATGACCTAAATGTTCAACCAATGACACAAAATTAATAATTGGATGCCCAAAATTGGTTAAAAACCCTAATTGGATTAGAATAAGCCTATTGTGGACGAAAATGACCTAAATGCTCAACCAATGACATAAAATCATTTATTAGATGCACAAGATTGGTTAAAAACTCTAATAGGCTTAGAATAAGCCTAGGGAGAACGAAAATGACCTAAATGTTCAACCAATGTAAAAATATCACTTATTGAATGCACAAGGTTGCTTAAAAACCCTAATTGGATTAGGATAAGCCTAGGGATGATGAAAATGACCTACTTGTTCAACCAATGACACAAAATCACTTATTTGATGCCCAAGATTGGTTAAAAACCGTAACTGGATTAGAATAAGCCTACGGATGATAAAAATGACGTACATGTTCAACCAATGACACAAAATCACTTATTGGATGCACAAGATTGGTTAAAAACCGTAATTGGATTAGCATAAGCCTAAGAAGGATGAAAATGACCTAAATGTTCAACCAATGACAAAAAATCACTTATTTGATGCACAAGATTGGTTGAAAACCCTAATTAGATTAGAATAAGCCTATAGAGGACGAAAATGACCTAAATGTTCAACCAATGACACAAAATTAATAATTGGATGCACAAAATTGGTTAAAAACCCTAATTGGATTAGAATAAGCCTATGGATGATGAAAATGACCTAAATGTTCAACCAATGACACAAAATCACTTATTGGATGCACAAGAATGGTTAAAAACCCTAATTGGGTTAGAATAAGCCTAGGGAGGACGAAAATTACCTAAATGTTCAACCAATGACACAAAATCACTTATTGGATGCACAAGATTTGTTAAAGACCCGAATTGAATTAGAATAAGGCTAAGGAGGACGAAAATAACCTAAATGTTAAACCAATGACACAAAATCACTTATTGGATGCATAAGATTAGTTAAAAACCCTAATTGGATTAAAATAAGCCTAGGGTGGATGAAAATGACCTAAATGTTCAACCAATGACACAAAATCACTTATTGGATGCACAAAATTGGTTAAAAACCCTATTTGGATTAGAATAAGCATTGGGGGGACGAAAATGACCTAAATGTTCAACTAATGACACAAAATCATTTATTGGATGTACAAGATTCATTCAAAACCGTAATTGGTTTAGAATAAGCCTATGGTGAACGAAAATGACATAAATGTTCAACCAATGACATAAAATCGTTTATTGGATGCACAAGATTGGTTAAAAACCCTAATAGGATTAGAATAAGCCTAGGGAAGATTAAAATGACCTAAATGTTCAAGCAATGAATCAAAATCACTTATTGGATGCACAAGATTCCTTAAAAATTGTAATTGGATTAAAATAAGCCTATGGAGGACGACAATGACCTAAATGTTCAACCAATGACATAAAATAATTTATTGGATCCACAAGATTGGTTAAAAACCCTAATAGGATTTGAATTAGCCTAGGGAGGACGAAAATGACCTAAATGTTGAACCAATGAAACAAAATCACTTATTGAATGCACAAGATTGCTTAAAAACCGTAATTGGATTAGAATAAGCCTAGGGAGGATGAAAATGACGTACATGTTCAACCAATGACACAAAATCACTTATTGGATGCACAAGATTGGTTAAAAACCGTAATTGGATTAGCATAAGCCTAAGAAGGATGAAAATGACCTGAATGTTCAACCAATGAAACAAAATCACTTATTGAATGCACAAGATTGCTTAAAAACCCTAATTGGATTAAAATAAGCCTAGGGAGGATGAAAATGACCTACTTGTTCAACCAATGACACAAAATCACTTATTTGATGCACAAGATTGGTTAAAAACCATAACTGGATTAGAATAAGCCTAAGGAGGATGAAAATGACCTAAATGTTCAACCAATGAAACAAAATCACTTATTGGATGCACTAGATTGCTTAAAAACCCTAATTGGATTAGAATAAGCCTAGGGAGGATGAAAATGACCTACATGTTCAACCAATGACACAAAATCACTTATTGGATGCACAAGATTGGTTAAAAACCGTAATTGGATTAGAATAAGCCTATGGAGGATGAAAGTGACCTAAATGTTGAACCAATGAACCAAAATCACTTATTAGATGCACAAGAATGGTTAAAACCCCTAATTGGATTAGAATAAGCCTAGGGAGGACGAAAATTACCTAAATGTTCAACCAATGACACAAAATCACTTATTGGATGCACAAGATTCGTTAAAGACCCTAATTAAAATAGAATAAGCCTAAGGAGGACGAAAATGACCTAAATGTTAAACCAATGACACAAAATCACTTATTGGATGCATAAGATTAGTTAAAAACCCTAATTGGATTAAAATAAGCCTAGGGAGGAGGAAAATGACCTAAATGTTAAATCAATGACACAAAATCAATTATTGGATGCACAAGATTGGTTAAAAACTCTAATTGGATTAGAATAAGCCTAGGGAGGACGAAAATGGCCTAAATGTTCAACCAATGACACAAAATCACTTATTGGATGCATAAGATTCGTTAAAAACCATAATTGGATTAGAATAAGCCTATGGAGAACGAAAATGACCTAAATGTTCAACCAATGACACAAAATCAATTATAAGATGCACAAGATTGGTTAAAAACCCAAATTGGATTAGAATAAGCCTAGGGAGGATGAAAATGACCTAAATGTTCAACCAATGACACAAAATCACTTAATGGATGCACAAGATTGGTTAAAAACCATAATTGGATTACAATAAGCCTAGGGAGACCTAAATGTTCAACTAATGACACAAAATCAATTATTGGATGCACAAGATTGGTTAAAAACCATAATTGGAATAGAATTAGCCTAGGGAGGACGAAAATGACCTAAATGGTCAACCAATGATACAAAATCACTTATTGGACACACAAAATTGTTAAAAACCCTAATTGGATTAGAATAAGCGTAGGGAGGTCGAAAATGACCTAAATGTTTAACCAATGACACAAAATAAATAATTGGATGCACAAGATTCGTCAAAAACCCTAATTGGATTAGAATAAACCTAAGGAAGACGAAAAATGACCTAAATGTTCAACCAATGGCCTAAAATCACTAATTGGATGTACAAGATTGGTTAAAAACCCTAATTGGATTAAAATAAGCCTAGGGAGGACGAAAATGACCTAAATATTAAACCAATGACACAAAATCAATTATTGGATGCACAAGATTGGTTAAAAACCCTAATTGGATTAGAATAAGCCTAGGGTGGATGAAAATGACCTAAATGTTCATCTAATGACACAAAATCACTTATTGGATGCACAAAAATGGTTAAAAACCCTAATTGGATTAGAATAAGCCTAGGGAGGACGAAAATGACCTAAATGTTCAACCAATGACACAAAATCACTTATTGGATGCACAAGATTCATTAAAAACTGTAATTGGATTAAAATAAGCCTATTGAGGACGAAAATTACCTAAATGTTCAACCAATGACATAAAATTATTTATTGGATCCACAAGATTTGTTAAAAACCCTAATAGGATTAGAATTAGCCTAGGGAGGAGGAAAATGACCTAAATGTTCAACCAATGAAACAAAATCACTTATTGGATGCACAAGATTGCTTAAAAACCATAATTGGATTAGAATAGGCCTACGGATGATAAAAATGACGTACATGTTGAACCAATGACACAAAATCACTTATTGGATGCACAAGATTTGTTAAAAACCCTAATTGGATTAGAATAAGCCTATGGAGGACGAAAATGACCTAAATGTTCAACCAATGACAATAAATAACTTATTGGATTCACAAGATTAGTTAAAAACCCTAATTGGATTAGAATAAGCCTAAGAAAGACGAAAATGACCTAAATGTTCAACCAATGACACAAAATCACTTATTGGATGCACAAGATTAGTTAAAAACCCTAATTGGATTAGAATAAGCCTAGGGAGGATGAAAATGACCTAAATGTTAATCCAATGAGCCAAACGCACTCATTGGATGCACAAGATTGGTTAAAAATCCTAATTGGATTAGAATAAGCCTAGGGAGGACGAAAATGACCTAAATTTTAATCCAATGAAACAAACGCACTTATTGGATGCAGATGATTGGTTAAAAACCCTAATTGGATTAGAATAACTTGAGGGATGACGAAAATGGCCTAAATGTTAATCCAATTAGACAAACGCACTTATCGGATGCGCCAGATTGGTTAAAAACCCTAATTGGATTAGGATAAGCCTAGTGTAACACCCCAGATTTTTAATCCAAAATGTTACTTAAAAAAATACTTATTGTTTAGAATATTTACGATTTTTTTTTTTTTAGAATACTTAACATTTATTCATTTAAATATTTAGTAACAACCACGTTATTTAATATCATTAAGAAAATATTTATTCAAAATTTAAAGCAAAGTAAAGGCAATTATTCCTAACGGAAGGGAGTCAATTCCGTATTTTCTAGAATTCTAGTACATATTAAAAGTGTGTGACAAGAGATGAAAAGAACTTAGAAAAATTAGACAATTCTATTATTACAAAATTGTCTTGAAAAACCCATGTTTACCCCACGTTCGCCACACGTCAGTACTCATTAACTAATCTTGAATCTTCTTGAACTCCTTAGTACCTAAAATGTTGTTGTAAGGGTCATTTTTATTCCATCATCCACATCAAACCAAAGCTAGACATATAGAAGAATAACACAAAACATATAAAAGTAAAAACTAATAATTTAAAAGAAAAAAATGTGCAAACCGATAAATTGTATATCAAAACATATGCAAAATGCATGCTCCTAAAACTATATGATCCGGATATAAACCTGTCGCTAAGGCAACTTCGACACAGAAAGATCACCCATACCAATGGGGAAAACAAACCTGCCGCTAAGGCAATTCCCACGAAGATGCATATGCCATGACATGATAATATAGTATCGAGAGATATATTCCCACACAGCCCACTAAGAATCATGTCATATGCATTCAAATTTCTTTTCAAAATCATCACGTATTCACAAATCATTAGAACACATACCACACATCCTTATCATGAGTATCACATATTCATAGACAAATAATCATAAAAATTATGACTTTCACCACATACACATAAAAATAGAAACTTTATATCATATAGGCCATAAAAATTAACACTTTAACATATATAACAAGAAAATTCAAACTCCGACTCATATACATAATAAAAGTTAAAACTTTATCACATATTAGATAAAAAATTCAAACTTTATTTCATATTCATCGTAAAACTACAATTTTATCACACAAAGCATAAAATTTCATACTTTACTCTATAGAAGTCATATATTACAATTCAATCTCAACAAAAATTGGGGTTTTATTATTTTAATCCATTAGCCTACATTTATTCCTTTTAAAATAAAAGTAATCACGATTATTTATTTCATGTCATCCAACCAACTGCCTAACTATAATTTGTGTGGGGAAAAGCTCTTACCTTGGCCGCTTTTCTTTCTAGTACAAAGCTTTAAGCCCCACGAAGTTGTTCACAAGGAAAAGAAGTTCCAAGCTTGGATACACGAAGAAAATGAGGTGTGAAGGTGATGGTGGCTAGGGTTTCGGTATTCTTTTTTGTTTATTAGGTAATGTTGGGCCTAAATGAAGAATAAGAGGGATAAAATGTCACTTTTTTTTGTTTACCTTGATCATAAAAACCAACCACAAACACATAGCCCAAATTTATACTCATTCAAGTGGGTTGGGTCACACTAAGCCTCAAACCCTTAGCCCAATTTCTTCTTGCACTAGAAAAACACATCTACATATAATATATATCTATTTATATATATATATATATATATATATATATATATTTAAATTCCCCATTGATTAAATACTTCTTACTAATAACTTTATCAACTACAAAAATCGAACAAGGCAAATAATTATCACACATAATTTAATATTGAATAATATTGATAGGTTCTAATTATTTTTAAATAAATTTAGAGGATGTTACAATACTCACCCCCTTAAAAATAGTTTCGTCCTCAAAACTAGGTAGACATAAACAGATTAGGGTAGAGTTCTCTCATCTATTCCTCTAATTCCCAAGTTGCATCTCCAGTCGTTTGGCCCCAAATCACCTTGACCAAGGCGATCTCCTTACCTCGTAGGTGCTTAGTAGTCCTATCTCCAATGCTTAGTGGTGGAATTACAAAGGAAAGGTTCTCCTTCAACAGGATATCATCTAGCGTGATAATATGGGAAGGATTAGCCATGTACTTCCTCAGCTGTGACACATGGAATATGTTGTGCAGTTTGGCCAGGCTCGGAGGCAAGGCGATCTGGTAAGCTACGAGGCCTACACGTCGAAGGATTTAAAATGGGCCAATGAATTTAGGAGTGAGCTTCTTAGACTTCAGTGCCCTACCAACTCCAGTAGTGGGCGTCACTCTCAAAAACACATGTTCACCCTCTTGAAACTCCAGCGGTTTCCTCCGTTGGTCGGCATAACTCTTTTGTCTGTTTTGTGTTGTGTTCATTCTTTCTTGGATCAGACGAACTTTATATGTGGTCTGTTGTACCAATTCTGGCCCCACAATTACGTTCTCACCATCTTGATACCAACACAGAGGAGTTTGGCACTTACGCCCATACAAAGCCTCATATGGTGCCATCCCAATGCTTGCATGATAGTTGTTTTTATATGTGAACTCAACCAATACAAACGCTCTCAATAAATCTCCAAGGTCTGAATAGTCCTTTCTGTTTGTCCATCGGTTTGAGGGTGATAGGTCGAACTCAATCTCAACTTAGTACCCAGCGCCTCATGTAATGCTCCCCACAAACGAGAAATGAACTTCGGATCTCTATCTGACACAATGCTGGAGGGTACCCCATGTATGCTAACAATCTCCGCAATGTAGATCTCTGCAAGCTTAGTCACATCATAAGTAGTCCGCACGGGTATGAAATGGGCAGATTTGGTCAACCTGTCGACAATCACCCAAATGGAGTCATACTTCTGTTGAGTCTTAGGCAATGCTACCACGAAATCCATAGATATACTATCCCATTTCCATATTGGTATATCTAATGACTTTAGTAGTCCCCCTGGTTTCTGATGCTCTACCATGGCTTTCTGACAAGTCAAATATGAAGCCTGTAAAAATACGTTTTTGATTATACACAAAGACCAATGGTGACACAGCAACAAAAAGAAGAATCCCTCAAACATCCCTTGATGAAATAAATAGATTATATAAAGGTAAAATAATTCAAGTCATAATTCAAATACATAAGAACCTAAATTACTTTGCATATGCATTAACACTATTTTTCTAAGTCCCCAATAATATTTTCAAAATGATAAAATCTTTATTTTTGACTAAAAATCATGTTGTAATCGAATACAACTAATGTGTATTCGAATACAGATAAAAATGGCTAAGTCAGAGAGTTGGCCATCTCATCTGTATTCGACTACACAGTGAAATTTGAAAAAATTTCAACGTTACAACAAGTTGTATTCGAATACAGAAATCTTGTATTCGAATACAGATAAGAAAAATGGCTAAGTCAGAGAGTTGGCCATCTCATCTGTATTCGACTACACAGTGGAAATTTTGAATGATTTTTGAACGTTGCAGTAGTCGTATTCGAATACAGAACTCTTGTATTCGAATACAGATAAGAAAAATGGCTAAGTCAGAGAGTTGGCCATCTCATCTGTATTCGACTACACAGTAATATGTTTGAAAATTTTTAACGTTGCAACAAGCTGTATTCGAATACAGATATATGGTAGTCGAATACAACAGCAACCAATGCGATTTTTCAGCTTTGAATTCAATTTAAAACATTGCAATTCATTTTCAAACCTCTTGGATCAAAGGCCACGAATTTAAAGAATTGTTTAAGGACTATAAATAGGGCATAACTTCATTTTCAAATTACCAATTCAATTTTACAATTTCAAAGACTTTGAACAAAATTTTCTAAATTCTTCTAAGTCTTTTTCAGAAATTCAAGTACTTGCATATCATTGTCATATCCTTAAGGTTCTCAAAAGTACTTGAATAGATCTTGAATTATTCTACCTTCATTCTATTCCTATATTCTTATCAATAACAACAAAGTGTTTGTAAAAGAAAGTTGTACTTTCTTTGAAGTGCTGTATTTAAGATAGTAGTGTTCTATCTTTGGAAATTTGTTAGAAGATTGTAGCCAAGGTCCCAGGGTGAGGACTTGTACATATTTTGACAGATAGTGAAGAAAATCTCTTGTGGTGTGCAAGAGGACTGGACGTACCCTTGGTGATTAGGGGAACCAGGATAAATCTTTTGGTGTTCTTTACATTACTGCCATTTACATTATTGTTCACTATCCATAAGCGCAAAAATCAATCACGATAATTTTAAAAACAATCAAAATAACCAAACACCTAATTCACCCCCCCTCTTAGGTGCACATCTGATCTTACAATTGGTATCAGAGCAGGTTCAAGGTAAATTACTCCTTGATCAAATAACAAATGGCTTCCGCACTACCAGTTTTCAGAGACGGAGGCAGCAGTACCAAACCTCCATGTTTCGTCGGTGAACATTACGATTTCTGGAAAATCCGTATGCAAGCATATCTTGAGGCACAGGGAGACGAAATATGGGACGCTGTCGAAAATGGTCCATACATTCCAACAACGGTCATCAACAACAAAGAGGAAATTAAAATAAAGAACTCTTGGACCGATGACGATAAAAGAAAAGTGCTATTTGATAAAAAGGCTAAAAACATTCTACAATCGGCACTTGGTATGGACGAATTCTTCCGCATATCTCACTGTAAAACCGCCAAGGAAATATGGGATACATTGGAAGTAACCCATGAAGGCACCATAGAGGTAAAAAGATCCAAACTAAACACACTTTCTCAAGAATATGAATTGTTTCGCATGCAGCCTGGAGAAACCATACTAGACATGCAGAAACGATTCTCCCACTTGACAAATCATCTGACAGCCCTCGGAAAGGTCTTCTCAAATGATGAATTGAATCTGAAAGTATTACGATCACTAACGAGGGCATGGCAACCAAAGGTGACTGCTATATCAGAAAAGAAGAGTTTGTCCAAAATGTCACTTTCTGCATTATTTGGAAAACTACAAGAGCATGAAATAGAACTTGGACGATTAGAGCAAAATGAAACCCAAGAAAAGAAAAGCAAAAATATTGCTCTAATGACCGAATCAAAGGAAGCAGTCATAGAAGATATTTCTGATGACGACGAAAACATCAATCTCCTTGTCAAGAAATTCGGCAAATTTCTCAAAAATAACAGAAGTTTCAAGAAGAAAAACTTCAGAAAGAGAGATAGCACGACCAACCAAAACTTCACATGCTTTGAATGTGGAAAACAAGGACATATTAAAGCAGACTGTCCAGATCTCATCAAGAAGAGTGGCGGCAAAAGAAAAGATTTCAAGAAAGCTTATATCGCATGGGAAGATAACGACATAAGTTCAACATCAGAAACTGAAAGCGATGAATGCGCAAACGTTGCACTAATGGCGTCACATCACTCCGATGACGAAGAGGTTAGTAACTCAAACAATCTTCCATATAATCATGAATTAGATATAGAATACAATGAAGCACAAAATGCAATAAAGGAACTTCTTGCTGAATGTAAAAATTTGTTTAAACAAGTATCAACTCAAAAGAAAGAAATCTTATATCTTAAAGAAAAAATTAATCTTATGGAAAAAGATGCTGAAAATTCTAAGCAAAATTCTTCATGTAATAAATGTGATTCACTTTCATTCAAAATTACTCAACTAAATAGAGTAATAGAAAGATATGAAAAAGGACATATAGGATTAGAAAATGTTTTAAACATGCAAAGATATTCTAATGATAAGAGTGGTATTGGATTTTCTAAATTTGATAAACCAAGCACTAGTAAGACCATTTTTGTTAAATCAAGCACTCAAACAAATTTAAGAAACATGACATTTGTACAAAAAGAACATTCACATAAAGGAAAGTTTATTAACAATAAGCGTCATACATACACAAGTAAAATTCCTATTTGCTCATATTGTGGTATCTATGGACACACACCAAATACTTGTCATGTAAGAAATATTAGCATTCCCAAAGGCCACTGTATATGGGTCAAGAAAGGCACTAACCCCCAAGGACCCAAAGCACTTTGGGTACCTAATAAAATCTGATTTCAATTTTGCAGGGATGCTCACAAAATGCTTCAAACTTATGGTACTTAGATATTGGGTGTTCCAAACACATGACGGGAGACATAACAAAATTTTCAGCATTGACGCTTGAATCGAAAGGACATGTAGTATATGGAGATAATAACAAAGGAAAGATCCTAGGCATTGGAAAAATTGGAAAAGCACCTTCTCCAACAATTGAAGATGTTCTTTATGTTGAAGGCCTAAAGCACAATTTGATAAGTATCAGCCAATTATGTGACAAAGGACACAAGATAGTCTTCAACAAGGAAGAATGCATCATTCAAAATGCAGCAACAAGTGAAATCAAATTTATCGGTAAACGTTTCAAGAATATTTTCATACTTAATTTAGATGATTTATCCTTGAAAATGAAATGTCTTTTGGTAAGCGACAACAATGATGCATGGTTATGGCACAAAAGAATTGCCCATATTCACATGGATCATTTAAACAAACTAGTCAAACATGATCTTGTTGTCGGATTACCAAAAATGAAATTCGTCAAGGATAAATTATGTGATGCATGCCAAAAAGGCAAACAAACGAAAACTTCTTTTAAAGCCATAAATGTTATATCTACTACAAGACCACTTCAATTGATACACATGGATTTGTTTGGTCCATCAAGAACTAAAAGTCTTGGTGGAAATTCATACGGACTAGTTATTGTTGATGACTTTTCAAGGTACACATGGACCTTGTTTTTGGCAAACAAAAATGAAGCTTTTAAAGCCTTTAAAAATTACGCCAAACTAGTCCAAAATGAACAATCATCCAAGATTGTATCAATTCGAAGTGATCATGGTAGAGAATTTCAAAATACTTTATTTGAAGAATTCTATGAGGAAAATGGAATTTTTCACAATTTTTCTGCACCAAGAACACCTCAACAAAATGGGGTTGTTGAGAGAAAGAACAGGTCCTTGATAGAACTTGCAAGAACAATGTTAAGTGACTCAAATCTACCAAAGTATTTTTGGGCAGATGCCGTAAACACGGCATGCTATGTTACTAACAGAGTAAACATTCGGCCACTTCTCAAGAAGACTCCGTATGAACTATACAAAGGTAGAAAGCCTAACATCTCTCACTTCCACATCTTTGGATGCAAGTGTTTTGTGCTAAATAATGGAAAAGATAATCTTGGAAAATTTGATGAAAAGGCAGATGAAGGTATATTTATTGGGTATGCATTATCTAGTAAAGCTTTTAGGATCTTTAATAAAAAGAACTTTAATTGTAGAAGAATCAATACATGTTACTTTTGATGAAACTAACCCCTCGAAAGAGGAAAAAGCTATTTCTTTTGATGATGATGATGTTGAAAGTAGTGATCCACGTAAAGAAGATCCAAATGATCAACCGAGTCAAGAAAATGAAGTCGACATGGAAGAGGAAACCAATGAACTCCCAAAGGAATGGAGAACCCATCGATATCATCCGATTGATAACATCATTGGTGATATCAACAAAGGAGTTACAACAAAGGAGTTTCACAAATCGAACCTTCCAAAGTTGGTGAAGCACTAAAAGATGATCAGTGGATACTTGCAATGCAAGAAGAGCTTAACCAATTCGAAAGAAACGAAGTATGGGAACTTGTTCCTAATCCAGGTGACAAACACATCATTGGCACCAAATGGGTATTTAAAAATAAACTTGACGAAAATGGTATAGTTGTCTGCAACAAAGCAAGACTTGTCGCCCAAGGATACAATCAGGAAGAAGGAATCGATTTTGATGAAACATTTGCTCCGGTCGCAAGGTTAGAAGCAATACGGTTACTACTTGCCTATGCCTGCTCTATGAATTTTGAATTATTTCAGATGGATGTGAAAAGCGCATTTTTAAATGGATACATCAATGAAGAAGTATATGTCAAGCAACCACCCGGCTTTGAAGACTTCAAGAATCCTACACATGTTTTCAAACTAAGGAAAGCTCTCTATGGTCTAAAACAAGCACCAAGAGCTTGGTACGACAGATTGAGTGCCTTCCTGTGTGAAAGAGGTTTTGAAAAGGGAAAGGTTGACAAGACATTATTTATTAAACGAAATAATGGTCACACCTTGTTGGTCCAAATTTATGTTGACGATATCATATTCGGTTCAACAAATAACGCAATATGTGAAGAATTCTCATTGATGATGCAAGGCGAATTTGAAATGTCCATGATGGGAAAATTAAACTATTTTCTTGGTCTTCACATCAAGCAACTCAAGCATGGCATTTTTATCAATCAAGCAAAATATTGCAAAGAACTGCTAAAAAGATTTGACATGGAAAAATGCAAGGAGAGTGCAACTCCCATGGGATCCGGAACATATGTTGATAAAGATGAAACTGGTGCATCTGTAGATATTTCAAAATATCGAGGTATGATTGGTTCTTTGTTATATCTAACGGCCAGTCGGCCAGATATCATGTTTAGTGTTTGTCTATGTGCAAGATTTCAAGCAGATCCGAAAGAATCACATCTTGTAGCAGTCAAACGAATCATGAAATACTTAAAAGGCACCATCAATGTTGGACTATGGTATCCTAAAAGTAGCATCTGTAGCCTCGTTGGATACTCTGATTCGGATTATGCAGGATGTAAAACAGACCGTAAAAGCACAAGCGGAACTTGTCATGTACTGGGCTATGCACTCGTGTCTTGGTCATGTAAAAAGCAAGCGTGTGTCGCACTCAGTACTGCTGAAGCCGAGTACATAGCGGCAGGAAGTTGTTGCGCACAAATCCTATGGCTCAAGCAACAACTATGTGATTATGGAATTGATCTTGGATGCATTCCGCTCCGATGCGACAACACGAGTGCAATCAATATCTCAAAGAATCCAATCATGCATTCTCGGACCAAACACATTGATATACGACACCACTTCTTGCGGGATCATGTGCTCAAAGGCAATGTTGAAGTAACCTTTGTGGATACTCATAACCAACTTGCGGACATCTTCACAAAACCACTTCCTAAAGACTCATTTTTTAAAATACGACGCGAACTCGGCATCTTAAGTGAAAGTGATCTTTGAACGTCAGGTAAAACTGCTATCATCAGGGCAAAGGTATGGCTTAACTCTTGTCTTCACATGTTTTCATGTTATTTGAATTTAGTTGACTATTTGAATAAAAATGTTCTCAATATGTTCAATACTTGTTTTCACATCTTAGGATTTAGTTGACTATGCTTACATGTCATTTATGTGATTATATGACGTTTGTATTATGATCTGCCAAATAAAATTATGACTGTTTTCAAAAACTGGAACTCGTAGCCGAATACAATCAGATTGTATTCGAATACAGATGATTCTGGAAATCTGTATTCGATTACCAGTTTCCTGTATTCGACTACAGGTTCAAAACTTTCTGTCATATATAAAGCTGTAGAGTCAGTATTCGATTACAACTTCATCCCTACCCTCGAGCTTGTTCTTCTTCTCTGCGCATCAGTCTTCATCAAAACTGGTTCGCCCCTTCACATTTGACAATCACCCAAATGGAGTCATACTTCTGTTGAGTCTTAGGCAATGCTACCACGAAATCCATAGATATACTATCCCATTTCCATATTGGTATATCTAATGACTTTAGTAGTCCCCCTGGTTTCTGATGCTCTACCATGGCTTTCTGACAAGTCAAATATGAAGCCACATATTCTACTACCTGTTTCTTCATTCCCGACCACCAGAACTTTTGCTTAAGGTCTTTATACATTTTGGTGGTACCAGGGTGAATACTCAACTTGCTTTTATGGACCTCATCCAAGATAGTCTTCCTCAATTCTGTATTGTCAGGTATAGAAACACGTCCATTACATCTCAAAATATCATCTGGGCCACCTCAAATTCAGGTGCCTTGCCGACCTCGATCAACTTCCTTTTCTCTTGAGTCAACACGTCTGTAACTTGGAGAACTTTCATCTCATTTATTAATTCACTATCTATAATGATCATTCCACATTGCACTTTCCCCAATGGGGAATCCAAATTAAGATCCAAGTCACGAAACTTATCTAACAACTCCAACCCCTTCATTGTTACAAACAAGAGGTGAACTCGCTTCCTGCTTAGGGCATCAGCCACCACGTTTGCTATCCATGGATGGTAATGCAACGTGAAATCATAATCTTTAATGAACTCCATCCATCTCCTTTGCCTAACGTTAAGTTCCTTTTGATCAAACAAGTACTTCAAACTCTTATGGTCACTAAATACATCAAAACTACACCCATAATGTCGCCAAATTTTCAATGCGAAGACAGTTGCCGCTAACTCCAAGTCATGAATGGGATAATTCTTTTCATGCACCTTCAATTGCCTTGAGGCATAGCCCACTACTCGTTTGTTCTGCATTAGTACACAACCCAAACCGTGATAGGAAGCATCACAATAAGAGCGCGAGTGTATTTTTTTTATTTAAGAAACAACTTAATAAAATAATATGTGGTAATACAAAACGACAAGAGTCATAAATAATTACATCATATATACAAACAAGCTAAAATAGTTTTTGGGACGATAATCCAATGTACACAAATAGAAAATACACCTGGGCTATTAGACCTATCAGACATCGCTCAAACCCCTGGGGTATCCTCGGTAGACACCTGCACAGAAGTACTGCTCCAAGAATGCTATCTCCCCCATGATCATGTCAAAGAAAGGAACATAGACCCACCAAACAAAAGTCAACTGTCAAAGAATGTCATAGGTACAATCATCACAAAACAAAATAAGTACAACCACCAAAAGAAAGACACTAATGCCCTATATAACAAACAAAAAAACTAATCTGATCATCCACTAACAGTCTCCTTAGAGGTCAGGTTCACTCACGACATAGGTGGCTTCGGCGGTGCTGGAATCTCAAAACAGTTCACTACCTCAGCTCTCCTACTTGTCCTCACCACTTTCCCCGCATATGTAGCCCTGCTTGAGATGGGGTCGTATACCCAAGCAGCCGGCGAATTCCAGTCAGGGAAGTCTAACGACGTATCCGTCGTCAAGGTAACAGTCGGTATGATGAACACGAGTATCATCTAATGGAAAAGCCTAATTTCCACAATAATGTAAAGGGTCACCAACCGAAATTAACAATTAACATTTATCAATTATATCAAGAAGACAAACAATAAACACTTGGCAGTTATGGCATGATACCAAACAATAACAGAGCATGTATATACATATATCATATCATAACAAACATGACTCGCGTGCCAAACACCCTAATGCAATGTTTATATGTCAGTGCACAAGATTCTGAAATTTCCAAACCCTCCTCGAGGGGTGTAAATCACAAATGTACTGCCTATCACAGACCAGTAATAATTACCGAGGTGCTACGTATCACAGATCAACATGATTTACTAATGTGCAGTTTATCACAGACCTACACGACTAAAAATCCTCGTAAGGATAAGATGGACCAATCAACTCATGGAACCATGTCGTGGCCCATCACGGTCACCACTAATATTGTGGCCCATCACGGTCACCGCTAACATAGTGGCCCGTCACAGTCACCACTAACTATGAATGCATGAGCATACTCTAACTCTTCCCCATCAATCATGTAAATACAGCTATTAAAATACTCCTCTTTTAATACTCATTAAACACAAATAATATTTTAATACTTTTTCACATAGTATACTCAAGACATATTCTCATCAATAAATTCATAACATGTAGCAACACATATTATCACTCAAGAATGCATAATCACATCAATTTTAACCATCACGTATTCATACATCAACCACACATATAGGGTCCCTATGTGCAAACTAGAAATTTGGAAGGAGCCTTTACCTTAATTATAGCTTTTTCAACAGTTATCAATACCACAATCAAACACAACGAAAAAATCTCGCTCGTGCCGACACCTTCAATCAAATAGTGTTTGACTTAGTCAAATTAATCCTTGAAACTTTAACTACCTTACAAACCCTTTCTTACTCCTAATCCCCTTAGAGTATATTTCACTAAAAGAGTTTACAACGAGTAAGGACTAATAGTATTATTATTCATAATACATACTTTCAGCATATAAAAACATATTTTTAGAAATCAACATCCTTCAATTATTAAGAGAATTCACTAACAATCATTTGAAACGCCTTAAATTATTTTTCTCAAAATATTTCGCACAATTACAAATTTTCTCAAATTTGCCATAACTCATTTTTTTTTTTTTGTTTCAAATAACTACAAGTATGATCTACTATATTTTTAAAGACTAAATGTTCAATCAAAGTATTTACCTCATAACAACATAACTACACAAAAATATCAATAAATATTTTTCTAGTTTCAAAGTTCTAATTCTTTGAAATAGTTTCATTCCATTCAAAATATATTAAATATTTTTTTTCAACAAAGTTTGTATTTTAATTCATGAAACTTGGAATCTTAAAAAATGAAATTCTAACTCAAGACTTTAACCTTTTCTTAATAAACTGGAAACTTTAATTGAAATCATGCAAACGTTTCAAAAATTTGAAAGTATACATATAAAAACTTGAAATCACAATTCCCTAATTTTCCTTAAAACACAAGTACAAAGATTTGATAACTACATGTATACATTCTTGATCCTCAATCATAACAACTATTTTTGGAAAGGCATAAACTAAGAAAATTATTTTTCTTTAATCACCACAACAACATTAATATATTTCAGAGTTCTCCCCACCGCTAACTCGGTGTCAACGGTCTCGATTCATTTTTAAGACTCAAAGAGCTAACTACATAAACATAAAGATTTATAAAAATTCGTTCATCATCAAAATTTATCCAACCACATAATAATTCCAAAGATAAATATTTTTATCTTTCAAGTTATATCACTCAACCATTAGAGCACAAACATTTGAGTTAATAAAGTACTCTAAACTTCTTCTTTAAACTCAGTCCAAGACTAATTAAAAGAGTAACATTTTAACTCTAAACGTATTAATTTCACAATCTAACTTGTTGCTCAAACTCATTACTTAGTTAAAATTTGATCTTTTTCACAACTTTAACAACTCTAAATTTTCATGTAAAATATCAACTTCAGTTCAAACTCATTTATTTGAACATAACTTACACACATCAAAATAATTTTTTTTTCTAACGATTACTAACAACATCAATAACAAGGATAAAAACTTTATTTTATTTTATTTTTAAATAACACACTCAACACCAACACCTCCCTAATTTCACAATAAACCAATTTAAGCAAACAAAACCAACAAAACATTATATCCCCTTAGTTTGAGAGGGAGAGAAGGAAACTCATTTCAGTTTTCTCAACAACAACAAATGATTGGTTAAGAACTCAAAAAATTTCACTCACCCCCCCACCGCTATAAAATTTTACGAATTTAGGAAAAAAAATGGAAGGAAGTAAGTGTCTCACCTCAAATAAATTAGCTCACAAGGACCACCTTGTAGAGGAGAGCAACTTTTCTTCCTAACACTTCTTGAATGGAAGTTTAGATCTAGGTGTAAAAATGGAGTTTGTGTTCTTGGCCAAAGCACCAACATTAACTAAGAAAAGAAAAGGAAAGAAGAATTGAAAGGGAGGAACAGAATGTGGAAAATGAAAGGAGGGTTCGCTGGCTTTTAAAAGAGTTGGGTTCCTTCCTTTTTTTTTCAATCATCATTATAATTAAATATATCATAATTAAATATTTAGGTATATTATTACAATCATCATTATAACATCTAATCACTCTTACACATATCACATCACTCTATTCTCAATCTAATTTAATAAAAATATCTACTCTTGTCGCAACTCAATTTACAGATGAATTTATCAGCAACATGTGACATTTTAAAAAATTTGTTCGGTAATAAATTCTTCGTAACTTAATTAAATTATACTCTAATAAATAATTTTCATCGGGTCTCCAAATATATATATATATATATATATATGTATATCAAACATATTACTAACTCTAATAAAATATATTTTTGGTACTTAATTCACAAAATAAAAACTGGGGATAAAAGCCTAAGCAATTCAACACGAAATATAATAAAATTGCAGAAATTAGAGTTTAGAAAATTCAAAGTCTTACAGGAACTGTCTCAAGGATAAATTCTGTTGTGATCATGTCTGAAGATAAAACACTATAGGATTAATTTTTTTCAGGCCTCAAGAGTTGTTTTGTTTTGTTTCATACTATCCACTAGTTGCCCATGAATTATCTTTCTTGGTCCCTTGCTTTATTGATAAAATGATTATTGGGTGGTCTTTTGAATAAAGTGGAGCAACCTAAAAATAAAAGGATAAAAAAAAAGAAGAAGAAATGAGAAAAAGAAAAGAAATAGAAAAAAAAAATACAAAAATGAATTTTTGTTAGTCCTGGTTTGAAATGACACAATAAGGTGTTCCACTCGGAGTAACATATTTGACTGATGAACGAAGTTTGGGCTAATGAAGAATTGTTTGAATATGATGAGCTCCGATTATTCCGAAAGGTTACAATTTATCATATGTCTAGTTTGATATAGTCTTTTGAATATCCCTTTTTTTTGTTTTCCCCACCTATTGTCCGTTGGCCCCGTTACAACCTTGAAAAGTGTTTTTGATTCATATATGCTCTCATGAGAGATGTAGTGGACATTTGGTTAATATTCAAGCCCATGGTAGGACACTTTGCATTGGTGAAATTTTGAGTGAATGTCTATTATCTTGAAATACTGAGAGAATTTGAGAGTTGAGTGTCCTATTGATGAGAATTATGTTTTCAGATGAGTCTAAGTCACTAGTTTGGAACCAAAGTTGGTTATCCTTTGGTTTTGGAATTTTCCTATTGCCTATACTTGGATTGAATGTTGAATTCCCTATTCATGGTGTCTGGTCGTCCATAACTTTTACCTTAAACAATTGCTTGAGGACAACCAATGATTCAAGCATGAGAGGAATTTGATAAGCAAGAATTTATTTGTTTTTATAGCTTTGCTTGATAAGTTAATTTGGTTTTAGTTCTATTTTACTACCTTTTTGTTTTGTTTAGATTGCAATGAGAAATGGAGGAATAAGTGAATATTTTTGGTGCAAAAGAGCTTTGAAGTCAAGTGGTGCAGTCATGGTCCATCCTAATCAAGAAAATAAAAAAAACTCAAGTTCCAACAAGAATTAATGTCTGACCGTAATGTTCATTACGACCGTGATGGCTGAACAAGAAAAAAAGCAAGAATCTCTAACTCGTAGGCAGCAAGGATTACTATTTGGCAGTAATGGTCATTATGGTCGTAATCTGCTCACAATCTCTTATTACTCTTGCTTTTGTTCTTGTATTTCTCTTACCAAATTTGTAGTTTCGCAATAATATTCAGTTTTCCATTTTTACTCTAAATTTTTATTCTGTTATATATTTTATATTTCCAATGTTTTTATATTTAAGCTTTGATTCTACTATGATCATGTGTGGGTAGATCTTCCTTATCTTAGGATTTTCAATGATGGATCTCTAACAATTTCTATTTCTTTTTGTCAAGGGTATTGATCTTTTAATCCAATCTTAATAAGAATCATGTTCATACTTGGATATCAAATAATATATACTGAAAAGGTGAATTTGATATTTGACCCTTAAGATTGGACAAGAGAATCAAATAATGAAAATAGATTTTGGTTATCTTGAAATCATGAAAGATATCTTCTCTTAAAGGATTTTGCTAATACATCAATCATAAAAATAGGTTGGTTATTAGTTTAAAATACACTTTTGTTCTTTGAAAGATATTAGTTATAATTGTTTATTTGAATTTTAAGAGTTTAACACCCAAAGCATAGATAGAGTTAATTTATTGTATCCATCATTGTAAAAAGAGAGATTGGTACTCATAACAAAGTTCTTGTGAAAACGATAATTTTTACTATACGATAATACTGTGTTCTTGCGGTCCTATCATTAACATGAAACATAACACACAAATATAAAGAAAGAGAACACAAAGGTTACTTATATATATATATATATAAAAATAATAAAATAAAAATATGGAACATTAACATGAAGTTCACAATGTTATAGGAGGAGAATAAAATTACAGCAATAACATTTTAACCAATACAAATTTTATAAAATTCATTGTTGAATTGAAAGTTAATATCATATAAAACATTCATTTAAAATTTTACACAAATTTATATTATTTGAGTAGTGATAGAGACTCAAAGAATAATGATGTTTAATAAAAACACATAAGACGCTAATTTTATCTTAATAACATATCAAATGATTTTAGATTTAAGGGATGCATGCCTAGGATTTTCCAACTAACTGACTTTAACATTTTCTATAAAAAGATTAAAATTGTAATATTAATAATAATTTTCGACAATTATTATTTCTTTGTATTGCATAACTTAGTTACTATCTTATTAATAAATTAATTAGTATTTTTTTTACGACATAAATGAAATAGTATTTAAAATGACTAAAAACATTAAAAAAAATCTATATTTATATCTATATTCTA
>JBBPBP010009779.1:45923528-45939887 GCA_037974735.1 Cicer chorassanicum | reverse complement strand
TTACATAAAATAAATATATATATATATATATATATATATATAAATATATATATATATATATTAAGAAAATATATTATTTAAAGTAGTAGAAGGAATACTCAAAATCCATTACAATAATATTATCGCGCTCTATAACAAAGACAAATCAAACACTTTTGAGACAATACATCACGACTATACCAAATCAAATCAGATACCTTCACAAAAGTATAAAAAATTCCATAAAATTTAACTTAATGATAGAAAAAGAATAAAAAGACTCCATAAAATCAAATTCGAGCTGTAAGAACCAAAAAAAAAAACATCGACGCAAAACTTATAGAACAAAATACTATTTTTGAAAACTTGAAGTTGAGTTTGACAATACAAATTTTATATATAAATAACAATCCGTAAAACTCAACTTAAAGTTTTAAAGAGAAAGTTTATGTTCCTAGTTTAATGGGTCGACTTCATTTCGCCAACATTGATATAGACTTGTTGTGCAATACCCATAAATCTCTCATGGATGTTTATCGATGAATGATCTTGGATACATATCTTTTGTATTAGACATTATGATACTTAGAGATCATTCTTTAAGTGTCTTTGAGTTATCACAAAAGAGTTATATCAATAAAGTTGTAAATATATTCAACAGAAAAGACACTAAATTGGGGGATGCCCCAATCACTAAAAGGGGACTATTTTAGTCTCAAATTTTGATCATATAAATATCTCAAAATTCAATAAATTAAGTATGTCTCTATCCTTTAGTTGTGGAAAGTTTTATGTTTAATCTTATTGAAACGCATCCTGGAAAGGCTTATATAACAAGATTATTTGATAGATACTTAAACAATTCGAGTTTGAATTGTTGGAAAAGAAAAGCATATGAATTTTTAAAGAGAAGAATATAGCTTGTGCTCACAAATAGAAGATCTAACTATTTGGAGATCAGCGGTATGTTTGACTTCGATCATATGGATGTCTATATAAAGTGGACACCATAACTTAAAAAATTGTTGATTTATGTATGTCACTTTGTTGCATATAGTAAAAGGTATCGAAAGTCCGCTCAAGTTATATCGTAACACAAATCATCTGTTTAATGTTTCAACAACAAAATTCTGTTAAGTATATCGATCTATGTCATCAAATACATTGATGTGGTGATCATTGGAGTTTAATCACGTTATACGTCAATGACGACAACTACGGTAGTCTCATTATTGATGTATGAGGTGAACCATATCGTAAAGGAAAATATAAAGATAAATAGAATTCAGATGTGCACATAAGGAATACCGATATAATTATTAAGATGAGTTGTCCATGTGGGAGATTCTTGGAAAAATTTAATATTTAATTATATTCCAATTTTTTTTGAAATGGATATTCCAATATTATTAGTTGGGTAAATATTGTTATATTAATTATATTAGTTATTTATCTATTAGAAGTCTTAATTGATTATGCATCATATTATATAATTAGATTTATTAAATTTCTATTTTGATAATTAATTAGTTAATTAATTAATTAATATAGTTCAAATATGAGTGAATGTCATTGATGATTTATTTAAGATTATGGTCCTCAATATATCATATATAACACATTTTTCTTCGCATTCAAGAAAAATCACAAATCAATGT
Organism: Cicer chorassanicum; assembly: GCA_037974735.1. Taxonomy (NCBI): domain Eukaryota; kingdom Viridiplantae; phylum Streptophyta; class Magnoliopsida; order Fabales; family Fabaceae; genus Cicer; species Cicer chorassanicum. The sequence goes on along the minus strand of JBBPBP010009779.1, from coordinate 45,938,250 downwards.
ACGTTTGTCATTCGTCTCTATAAAAAAAATCCGATTATTTCTAAAATGGTAGATAAATCTCATATTATATATCCAAAATTGCATATATATTTATTTAGGTTTGTACTAAAATATGATTATATCTATAATTAAGTATGGAACATGTCTTATATGTAATTATTTAATTAATTCCATCAAAAGCTATATCTATGCAGAACAAACTCTCCCCTTTCACCATAGACAAAGAAGTGGGTGAATGGTTACATAATTAAGAAAAAGTTAGGTGAAAAATAATATTTTCTATAGCCAAAAAATATGGCATATTTACCTCATCCATTACGAAACGCGTTAACTCAAGCTATAATAATATAGTGAAGCTAAATTCTATCTAATCCGATACCAGTACAAAAGGAGTACTGTGGATTATAGGAATCATTTATTTGTTCTGAATTCAAAAATGGCAAATTTAATATATCTACTATAGAAAAAAATTCTACTAATGAAATGTGATAGAATTTTATACACAAAAATTTTCTATATTCACAGTCACGGAATATCAGTGGTCCTCGGATAAGATTGAAGACCTAGATTCAAGTCTGAGTATATTGAATTGTAAAATAAAAATTTGCATTTTTGAAAATAAAATTTAATTTTGATCGAATGATTACTAAACTTAAATTTGAAAAAATTCAAATTCGAATTTTATATCTATTAAGTTATTATGTTGAACCTAATTATATATTTTTTAATATGAATCTAATTTATTATTATAAAATCAATTTATAAGATAAAAACATTTACTTATAAAATATTTTTGAACATTATCTCATATTAATTAATGCCGGACTTCAATTTTTTCTAAGAATAGAAATATCTTTGTTATTTTTTATCATTTTTCTACCTTACATAAGATCATTATGTCTTCTGCTGAATGCAATAACTCACATTGAAAGACGCTGATGAAAAATATTTGGCATGGTAGTACCGATCATGTCGGTGAATTGAAAAATGTCATCTTTTCTATTCCAACTCGGACATAATTTCAAACTTTGCTACCACATGAAAACAAAATCACAGATATCAAAGTTGAAAATCCTCAACAACTATTGACTTTTGATACATGAGAGTGCCAAATCATCACTGACTGAAGATTGAGGCATACAGCTGTGAGTGGATTCACTAAGACCATGACTAGTATAAAAGCAGCTGGTCAGTGTGTTTTATTCATCGAAACTCAAAAATCACCAACATGGCTTCCTTAAGCTCCCTAGTGCTGCTCCTAGTAGCTTTGTTTGTCATCCCTGAGGGGCTTGCCAATTACGAGAAGCCCCCTGAGTATAATCCCCCGATTTATCATCCACCAATAGAGATACCACCCGTGTACAAACCACCGGTGGAGAAACCACCTGTGTATAAGCCACCAGTAGAGAAACCACCTGTGTACAAGCCCCCAGTGAAAAAGCCCCCGATTTACAAGCCACCAGTAGAAAAACCACCAATTTACAAGCCGCCGATAGAGAATCCACCGGTTTACAAGCCACCAGTAGAGAAACCACCTGTATACAAACCTCCAATTGAGAAACCCCCAGTCTACAAGCCACCAGTAGAGAAGCCTCCAGTTTACAAGCCACCAGTAGAGAAGCCACCAGTGTACAAACCACCAATTGAGAAGCCACCTGCTTACAAGCCCCCAGTAGAGAAGCCACCTGTTTACAAACCCCCAATAGAGAAACCACCTGTGTACAAACCCCCTATCTACAAGCCACCAGTTGAGAAGCCCCCCGTTTATAAGCCACCAGTTGAGAAGCCTCCTGTATACAAGCCACCAATAGAGAAACCGCCTGTGTACAAGCCACCGGTAGAGAAGCCACCAGTTTACAAACCTCCCGTTGAGAAACCACCGATTTACAAACCACCAATAGAGAAGCCACCTGTGTACAAACCCCCAATTGAAAAAACCCCTGTCTACACACCACCTGTAGAGAAACCTCCAGTATACAAACCACCAATTGAAGAGCCTCCAGTTTATAAGCCCCCAGTTGAGAAACCACCGGTTTACGGGCCTCCATATGAGAAGCCACCTCACTACCCAGGGTATCCTCCTGCCGATGATCACACTCGTTTCTAAAATTTGTTATATTAAGAAAATGTGATAAATAAGAGGTATATATAGTTTTCAAAACAAGGATTATATATTCTTGGCATCTTCATTTCAATCCTTTGTTTACAATGCTATTGCTAAGATAAGAATGTAAGTGTGAAATGGAAAATCGGAAAATGGTGCTTTTGTACTCAAAATTATGAATAAGAATGTTATGATTTAGATGTTGTGGTGGTTGACTAAATCGTGATATAACATTTTATCAATTTCGATATTGCTTTAATAGATTGTCCTCAGATAATTCTTGTTAATTTCTTGTCATATCGGTGAGGTGCCTGAAAAAAGTTCAGTGAATAAATAAATTGTCTTATATAGTATTTACTAAACTACATTCACCTAAACTAACCTAGAATTCTATGGCATGATACATGGCTAATTAGTGTGATCTTTCAACAAAAAAAGAATATTGGGTTCAGGGTAGCTTTAGATTCAACTAGGAAATCGTCCTTACGTATTTTGCAAACTACGTACATATTAAGATTATTGAGTAATTACATAGAGTGAATAACCATTTTGTTTCTTGAGTTATTTACGATATGACAATTCAAATATAAATACGAGTTTTAGGTTCGAACTAATTTAAACATAATATTCAGCCTAACAATAACACTATTTATCAGTTGAGTTAGATTTTACGGATAATTTTTTTTTTCTTCTAATTTAGCATCACAAATTTTAATATATTTATTTTGATGCAACAAGAGAGTAATCAAGAGAACATAAATCTTTAATTGGTGTTGATGGATATTTCTTAATATAAAGGAAAATTTTGGTGGAGTTAGAGACTAAATTTATTTACAATTTAAATCATTTAAGAGATTACATTCTGCTTTTTATTCACAACATTTTTTATTTTAAGTCACATTTAACTTGTCCACGGCTGAAAAGTTGTTGTATGAAATATACACATTACTGTTAAATTGTGGCATCATTTTTCTAGACAATGTTTTAGCCACGAGTACTTAAGTGTTGATAGTTCATACCAGAATTTTCTAAATGTTGCTTGGTAACATTTAAAAGTAACAACCTAAAAGTGCGGCCTAAATGTATATAAACGTTTGGTTCAACAGGTTTGGAGGGGACGGGAGGAAACTTCTTTCTTAAGTTGATTTTCATATTTCTCCATTTTGAAAGGATTTGGAGGGGGAAGGGAGAGGAGGTGTTCAATATAACTAAAAATCTATTTAAAACTCCCACTCTATAACATAAATAAACCTATTCAGTAGCCCGTTATATGAGGGCGTACTTACACACACTTCGATGATCGAGTAAGAATTTGTTAGAGTATGAGAGGTATTTTAGGTTAGACTTTGTGTGTACCTTTATGACCTAATAGGTTCTGCTTTTATAGTAACTCCTTCTAGGTTTTTAGAAGATTCTCATTGTTATCATCAGAGAGGAGATTCGTGATCTTCAAATCTCCTTCTGATGTTGGATGCGTGTCCCTGCAATCAAATGAATGTGAGCGCCATCTGGTGTTTGTGATTGCGGCATAATCGCCATCAAGTGGCCCATAATGAGTGCATAGGTGAACTATTGTGTTCATCACGACTAGATTCCCTCTTTGTCTATCTTGTGGTCATGATTGGAGGTCTAGGTGAGTTATGATGGACTGTTACTTCAAATTCCACCTTTGAAGGCGGCCTGTCCTAGTTTCAAGAAGGTTCTGCGAACCTATTTTGGCTCGACTTTGTTGGAGTGAGTCCAGCTGAAAACAATTACACCCCAAGTCGATCATGGAGAAGTTCCATGGTTGACTTGGGTACGGTTCTATCTTATTACAGTTGGAGTGGCTCTTGTCTCTTGGCATGATTTCGGGTATACTCGCTGAGTTGTGACCAATTTCGTATTAAATTGTCTTAGTAGGATTCTAGATTCAAATTTATCTGTTGCATTTTTTGATTGCGAATTATGAAGGGTCGCTTCATTAATGAGTGTATTGAAATAACAATGTCAATTAAAATGAAGGGGAGTTTAAATTGTGATTTCCTTTTTAAAAATTAATTTATGCTTTTAAGTTTAGATAACTCAAGATTAATCTTGGTTTCAAAAATAACAAATATAGAACGTTCTTGGTTAGTGAAATCAAAAGAAAATATCTCTACGTAATATGTGCTTAGTGAGTAAGAAATAATTAAAGATAAGGAGAAGAGAATTACACAGTAATATATCTTGGTTCATCCAAGGTGGGCTACGTCCAGTCCTCACAATTTATGAGCTTTTCCACTAATGTGCTCAAACAAGAATGTTTTTGCTTTTCACACAAACTTTTTTGATTAATCTTGATCAGTTACAATGTTTCACTTTTCGACCTTGAAAGGATTTCCTACAATTACCTTTTAGTCTAGAAAGGGTTTTTACAAGTCACCTTTTAATCACAAAAGGATTTTTACAATCCACTAAAACTAGCTTTAAGAATATAGTCTTGAATTTCAAAGGAAATATTGAAAGAGGGTTGATAGTTAGAATCTACTCAACACTTGTTTGATTTTTGATATTCAGCAAAAAGACTCAGCAAAGAGATCATTGAATCTAGCGAAGAAAAACTAGAGCTTTTGCTTGATTGAAGAGCTTAGATTTTTCAAGTATGATTGTTTAATTGATTGATTGCTTGCACTTAAAACTCTTGCAGTTACCTTGACCTTGAGGTTTCTTTTATAGGTGTGATGAAGACTTATGACAGCTCAGGTAGCAGTTAGAAATTCAGCTGTTAAGTTTTGACAGCTGTTTGGTGTCAGTCTTTTTCTACTTTGTACGCAGGTTGCCTTTCTGCTGAAATGCAGTATCAGTGTCTTATCATTGTTGTCCTAGCTGTACTTGTTTCATAGGTCATCAATCAAGAGATTGATCTTGTTATGGTTCTTGATGTTTTATTTTGCTTCTTTTAATCTTTTGGAATAAATTGTCCAGAACGATCTTATGTAAATACGGCTAGTAATTTCGCAAACCAAAATGATCTTATTTAAAAAAGGCTGATACTTTCGCAAATTGGAATGATCTTGTTTAATGAAGGCTTGTACTTTCGCAAACCAGAATGATCTTGGTTTGACTAGACTAAATATTGTAAAAAACCAGAACGACATTGGTTTTTCCAGACTGCTGTTTTGTATGAACCAGAATGATCTTGTGTTGTTATATTAATACTTATCTTCAAATAATACACTCAAAAGAACAAGTTAAATTCAAACACACTTTAGAATCATAATTAGAAATTTAATTAACTTTGTTTGATTATCATCAAAACATTAATTTGGGATTTTGCCTCAACATGCATGTCAGCAGTTTCTTTTTCGAGGTGTCTTTTCAGGTATTTTCTTGTGACACGTGTTAGATTTGAGTAGCTATCATTACTCTAGGCACCTATTTGATCTTAGGGTTCTCGGCCCGAGCTTTTTAGGACCGTTGGATGCATGTGCTAGGATTCGTGTCCTGTTTTTGGATTTAGGTTATAAATAGTGGGGGAATTTTTGTGAATTATGTTCTTCTTCAAAACTTTTTCAATCTCTCTGAAAAATCTTTAGTACCGCCTTCGCAAGATGCTCAATCTTTCTATATCTTCTTCAAAAAAACTCTATTGTTTAGTTCATTTTCTTTTTTTTTTCTTTGGTTCAACTTCAATGGGGCTTTTATAGGTGTTTTTTGCTGCTCCGATCGAATTTATTTTGTTTTCTATGTTTGCAACTTTCGCTCTATGTTTTTGTCTCACTCTTATCTCTTTGGATCAAACATGGATTGAAGTGGTTGATGATAAAGCATAAACTTCAGATGTACAAATATTTCTTTCAGACCTCCAAGACATCAATTGGGGCACTAACGAACTGCTTGAAGCTATTTTTGTTTGCAGCAAACATTGATTCATTGTCTTTCATGAAGAAATATAAACCAAAGGGCACCAGAGCATCTTCTCCAACTGTTTCTCAGGTTCCCCCACCTTGTCCTCAATAAAAGGGGGTTGTCGGAGGTGATCCAACATTGGAGGCCATTTGCGTTTCTCCACAGCAAACAATTTCAATTTCTATTTGCAAAAGTACAAACTTCATTAATATTAGGGATGGTCCAAGGTGGAAGAAGACGAAGACAGAAGATACTAGGACGCCTTCAGTTGCAGTTTCCCACACATATAAAGATGTAACAATGGTGGTGGAACCTCTTTCGTTCCCTAGCGCCATTTCTGTTTAACTACTCGAAGATGCTATCAACACTAGAGCCATTCATTCGCTAGCATCATAATATTCTTGCGAAGAGCTTACCTCATTTGTGCAAGGTCTTTGCGGTGTGTGCTTCGATGATGACTAAGGATCAAGAGTTTTCGTCTAAGATTGAATTTCTTCACTCCGAAGTTGTTGATCTTACTGTTAAGAGCCTTGACCATGAAAATATCATAACAGACCTCAAGGACAAGTTCTCTCATGCTGAGGACCATTTTACAGAGTCCAATGAGAAGCTATTGAAAAATGTTGTAGACCTGGAGTCTTTAAAGAAAGAGAAAAAAAAAACATTTCCTCTCAATTGGCCGAAGTTAGGACAAAGTCTTCTATTCTTTCTAATGCTAAATAGCTCTTGGAGACAATAGCTATATTGGAAAAGGGCATTGAGGAGGCTCGAATCAAATTATCTCAATCGTTTAAGAAGTTTGGTTCTCTAGAGAAGAAGAGAAATGCCTTGGAGAAAGAAAATGCTAGTTTAGTTGGCAATCTGTATACCGTAACCAAAGATTCATTTGAGAATTCCCTTGCTCAAATATGACTACATAATCTCACGCTCGTCATTATCATGGATGGTATGGATTATACGAAAATAGATAAATTTAGAGAGATCGTCGAGATTCTAGGTGATGAAAAGAATGTTGATGTCGAAGAAGATGGGACAGCCGCTGAAGTCGGGAAGTAAAATATGGATACTTGATTTCTTTATGTAATTTTGATTTAGTTATTTGGTTTATATTGTAATATTTGTACTAATGGCTATTGTCCATTTAGTAATATTGTGATAACTTTGTTGGCTTATTGCCATAAATTTGGAAACTATGTTGGTATTTCCTATGATTGGATTCATATTTGATTTCATGTTTGTTTATTTGTACGTTTTTCGCGAAGACCATTAGATGGTTCATTTTGTTCGGCTCAATTTTATGCTTATTTGTATGCCATGTTTTTGGTTCACTCAAGGTAGGTTTCCCCAATCAAGGGGTGTTCTCTCTTGTCCCTTTAGTTAATAAGTGTTTATTAACTAGAGGTGGACCATTGTTGTCAGATCCCTTTCTCATCTTGGTGGCTAACAGGAAATGAGGGTCTTTGGACTGTTTTGCAAAGTAATCTTGTTGTGGTCTTCTTTTTTATTGTTTTGGAGTGTTGGTGGCTTTGAGCCATTTTATTTGAAATTTCTTGCATTAGAATGTAGCAAACAAAGCAAATTTTTCATTGAATATGGATCACAAGTCAATTTCATCTTACATTTTGTTCAAGATTTCTACTTCAACTATAATACTTCTTTATTTTTGTTGCGTTCCATGTTCACGAGATTAGTTTCGCTTACAAGGTTTCCAATGTAAATGCTCATTTTCCTATATTTGATATAACACGGTATGGTCATTCCCAATTTGGTGCTAACTTGCCTTATCCACCGTTCTTGAGTCCGACCCCCTCTCTTCGAAGGACCAAGTCTTTGACTCCGAGTTCGCGATGCTTCACCTTTTTGTTATATTTGACCATCATGCATTCCTTGATAACGACTTTGTTGAGAGCTGTTGTTATTCTATCTTCCTCTAGTGTATCAAGTTTTTCCCTTGTTGCTCTTCCGTTTTAACTTTTGCTTAGAGGATGAGAAGTTATCCAACTAAGTTCTCTGATTTCAACCGGGATCACTGCTTCGGATTCGTAGGTAAGCCAAAATGGGGTTTCGCCTGTAGTGGAGTGTGGTGTGGTTTGGTGGGCCTAGAGAACATCTGGAAATTCTTCGGTCCAATTTTCTTTAGCTCCATTCTTCTTCTCAATCCTTGTAGTATCACTTTGTTAGCTGCTTCAGCTTGTCTGTTGGTCAACGTTCCATAGAAGTGAAACGTTGAGAAATTTTGAGGTCGCCTAGTAAGGCTTGGAAGGATTTGTCTATGAATTTGGTTCCATTGTCGGTAATCACAACTTTGAGTTTGCCAAATCTTGTTAGAATATTTTTCTTGAAGAAACGAAGTATGTTGTTAGTAGTGATCTTAGCCAAGGGTTCAACTTCTATCCATTTGGTGAAGTAATCAATTGCTACTACCAAGTAGTTTATGTGTCCAGTTGCTAGTGGCAATAGCCAAAGGATGTCAATTTTCCACTAAGAAAATGGCCACGACGCACTTAACGCGCGGAGTTCCACTAGAGGAGCTCGGTGGATATTGGCGTGCTTATGACATTCCCACATTTTTATACAAATTTCTGTGCGTCTTTCTTCACTATCGGCCAAAAATATCCAACCCTCTCAACTTTCTTTGCCAATGCCTTTCCCCCTAAGTGTTGACTCGAGATTCCCTTATGGACTTCTTGTCAGTTGTTAGAATTTCGTTGAGTTTTTGGATGTCTTTCTTTGATGTCCGGCTTGGCATTTCGATCACTGCTTTACCCTTGTTGGGATTTTCCTCTACTCTATTTTCAATGAGGTAGAAACCCAATAACTTTCTAGCTCTACATTACATTTGTCGGGATAGCTATATTTAAACTTGTCGGGATAAACTTCTTTTGAATTGACTATCATGTGATCCATATATAGTTATAACATTCTTCCAATCTGGTTTTCAAATATCTTATTCATCATCTTTCGGTAGGTTCTGCATGCGTTCTTAAGCTCGAAAAATATGACATTGTAGCAATAATTACCAAAATTCGACAAAAATGTTGTTTTTCTCTATCTGATGGGTGCATGGGGATTTGATTATAACCGGATTACGTAACCATACACGTTAAAACATGGAAACAAGATAAGTTATCAACTAATTTATCTATTTTTGGGAGAGGCTAAACATCTTTAGGGCATGCTTTGTTGAGATGTACTTTTTTGAAATCTCTGTATGACTTCGTAGACTTCAGTATCTAGTATTACAACCGTGGACTTAAGCTTCATGTCAATCTTCATTGAAGCTAGTAAACAATGCTTAGATGCTTTAAGGTCGGCATCACAGTTCCAATATCATCAAAGTTAGTGTGATACTTCAGTTTTAAGTGGACATTGGACGTAACTGCCCCCAATGCGGCTAAAGTTAGCCTTCCCACAATGCAATTGTACACAGATTTATAGCCTATGACCCAGAATTGAATCTTTACTATTTTGACCGCCCTGCCTCCTTTGAAGGTGACCATAAGATCTACATACACCAATGGAGCGGTGGTGGACAAGTTAAAACCTTATAAATATGATTGCATTTGTCAAACTCCTTAAAGCGGATTGAATTTATCATGAGGGTTTCTGAACTTGTGATGCATCTTGTACATCTTGTTTTGTTCAACATCGATCTCTTTCCTTGGAATTTCTGTTCCATTAGTATTTGTTGGAGCAATGTAGCTATCTTCCACTAAGTCCCAAAGTTCAGGATCTTGCGAGATAAAGAAGCTTATGAGTCTGTCCTTCTAGTACTCAAATCTTTCTCCATCAAACAAAGGTGGTATGTTGATGTTTCCACCAAAGGCTTCTGCACCGAATACAGACATGTTGGATCCCTGGATCTTTCCTCATACATTGTAAAGTGTTGTGCCCTGAAACTGGACTCTTGATTCCAATTGAAGGTGCAAACATGAGAGGGAGGTTAAATTGTGTTTGTCTAAGTTGGATTCTTTTTAATTATTTATTCAAGAACTAGTTCAATATTGGTAATTTTAACTAAAATAGAGGTAGTAGTAACCAGACTTAAGTAATCAGAGGCAGCAATAAAGTAAATAGTATAGAAGTAAAGTAACACAAGAAGATTTATCTTGGTTCACTACCAATTTGGGCTTATAGGATTTTTCGTTATGGTTATAAATTTTGCATGCTATTCGGTTGGATAGGCGTGGCCAACTCAATGATTGATTCTTAGTGTGCAGATTTATGGCGGGTAATAGGCGTGGAACGAATGACGCACTTGCCGAGGCTCTCAACTTGATTGTTGTAGCCATGCGAGAACAAACAGAGACTCTTCGTTAGTTGAGAGGATCTAATATCACAACAGCAGCAGCCGTAGACCCTTAGTATGCAAGAATTTCTGAATTTCGAAAGAACAATCCACCACTATTTCGTGGGAGTTCTGATCCATTTGAGGCAGAAGAATGGTTGTTGAAGTTAGAGAAAATCTTTCGAGTAATGCGGTGCAATGATAGTCCAAAAGTGGACCTTTCCGTTTATATGTTAGAGTCTGATATTGAGAGTTGGTGGAATTGTGCTAGAGGAGGCCTACTGACACAAGGAGTTCCTATTACTTGGGATAGTTTTAAAGAGATATTCCTAGAAAAGGATTTTCCCCACAGTGTTCGCATTCAAAAGGAAACAGAGTTTCTTAATCTTCATCAAGGAGATATGTCAGTTGCATAATATGTAGCCAAGTTTGAAGCTTTATCAAGGTACTCTCGCTATCTTTGGGACAACCCACAATACGAGTGGAAGGCAATCAAATTTGAGCAAGGACTAAAGCCTGAGCTGCAAAGCTTTATTGGAATTCTAGAGATTCTTGACTACCCAACCTTGGTAAACAAGTCTAGGGTGGCTGAGCAAAAGATGCAAGCGCTGGAAGTTGAGAAACCGAAGGAGAAGTTTAACTTTGTTGGAAAAAAGTTCCACAATAAGGACAATAAATTTCAGTAGAATCTACGCCCTGTACCCACAATTTCAAAGGACAAACAACGACAAACTTCGATTAGTAAGAATAAGGGATGTGAAAAGTGTGGATTCAATCATGGAGACCAGTCATGTCCTGCCGCACGAATTACATGTTTTAAATGTGGAAAGGTTGGACATTATGCTAGATGTTGCCAGAGTGAGGGGCAGCCCCAATCTAGACCACAAAACCAAGGGAGAGTCTTTACACTCCAAGGAGAAGAGGTGAAGGAGTCAGATGGTCTGATCAAAGGTATGGGTTTTATTAAGAATAAAAAGATTATCATATTGTTTGGTTCTGGAGCGACACATTCCTTTATATCTTTGTCTTGTGCGAAAGCCTTGCAGTTGAATATTTCTTGTCTACCTTTTGATTTATGTGTTACTACCCTTGCTGAAAAAAAATCTTACTACCTCTACTGCATGCTTGAATTCTACTCTTGTTTATCAAAATGTGCCTTATACTATTGATTTGATTTGTTTGCCTATGTTTGGATTAGATATTATCCTAGGAATGGATTGGTTGTCATTGAATCATGCAGTTATAAACCGTTCTGATAAATCTATCTTTGTTGCACCTCAACCTATGATTATTGATTCACCTCCTTCGTCCAAATGTTTTGTGTCTACTTTAGGACACACCATCTCTAGTAAAGGAGTAACAGTTGACTCTAGTAAGGTAGATGCAATATAAAGTTGGCCCTAACCTAAATCAGTGACTGAAATAAGGAGTTTCTTACGATTGGCGGGTTACTATAGGAAGTTTATAGAGGGGTTTTCTAGTCTAGCCTTACCTCTCACCAAGTTGACTAGAAAAGGGAAAACTTTTGTGTGGGATCAAGAATGCGAGGATAATTTCCAAGAGCTTAAAGGAAGATTAATTTCAGCACCTGTTTTAGTTCTACCAGATCCATCCATGAATTTTGTTGTTTATTGTGACGCCTCTAAAAATGGTTTAGGATGTGTTTTAATGCAAGAAGGAAAAATGGTAGCATATGCATTTAGACAGCTTAGGTTACACGGGGCGAATTATCCAACCCATGATCTTGAATTAGCAGCTGTAGTCTTTGCTCTTAAGGTTTGGAGGCATTACTTGTATGGAGCGAAATTTGAGGTTTTTAGTGATCGTAAGAGCCTTAAGTATTTGTTTGATCAAAAGGAATTAAATATGAGACAAAGAAGGTGGATGGAGTTTCTTAAGGATTATGATTTTGAGTTGAAATATCACCCTGGGAAGGCAATTGTAGTGGTTGATGCTTTGAGTACAAAATCCTTACATGTGGCTTGTATGATGGTACAAGAGACAAGTCTATTAGAGGAGTTTAGAGACATGAATTTGGATGTGTCCCTTAATGCTTTAAGCTTGAATCTAAATAGGCTAGAAATCAGTAGTAACTTGAGAGGGATGATAAAAACAGAACAACTCTTAGATAAAGAATTGCAGTCTCTAGTGGGCAAGGAGGATTATACCTTATCTGGTGATGGTTTAGTATTGTTTAAGGATAAGATCGTTGTTCCTAAGGAGGATAGTCTTAGGGATAGGATTTTAGAGAAGCGCATAAGAGTAAGTTCACGATACAGCCAAGAATAACTAAAATGTATTAGGATTTGAAAAAAAATGTACTAGTGGCCAGGAATGAAAAGGGATGTAGCTAGCTTTGTGTCTAAGTGTCTAGTGAGTCAAAAGGTTAAGATTGAACACCAAAAGCCTTTAGGATCGTTGCAATCTTTAGAAATTCCTAAGTGGAAATGGGTGAGGATATCTATGGATTTTGTGATGGGTTTACCTAGACGCGTATAGGTTTTGATGCTATTTGGGTGATAGTTGACCGATTGACCAAATCAACTCATTTTCTACCAATTAAAGCAACCTATAGTTTAGATAGACTAGCTAACCTCTACGTTAAGGAGATACTAAAATTACACGGTATACCCACCTCTATAGTATCAAATAGGGATCCACTGTTTACTTGTAGATTTTGGAAAGCTTTTCAGAGAGCTTTTGGTACTAGACTGAGTTTTAGCACAACTTACCATCCACAGACAGATGGTCAATCAGAGAGGACTATTCAAACTCTTGAGGATATGCTTACTGCTTGTGTTCTAGATGAAGGTGGGAGTTGGGATAAGTATTTACCTCTAGTAGAATTTTAATATAACAACAATTATAACTCTAGCATAGGTATGGCACCATATGAGGCTCTTTATGGAAGGATGTGTAGGTCACCTTTGTATTGGTGTGAAGTTGGTGAGAAGTCTTTGTTAGGACTTGATTTAGTGCAAGAGACCGCTAATAGAATTCAAATAATTAGGGAAAGGATGCGTACAACGCAAAGTAGGCAAAAGAGTTATGTTGACAGGAGAAGAAAACCATTGGAATTTCAAGAAGGGTCCCATGTATTCTTGAGAGTCACTCCTAAGACTGGGGTAGGAAGGTCAATGAAAGTCAAAAAGTTGAACCCTCGTTTCATGGGTCCTTTCCAAATTCTATAAAGAGTCGGGTCCGTTGCTTACCAATTGCTTCTTCCGCCACAATTATCTAATCTTCACGACGTATCTCATGTTTCTCAACTGCGAACATATGTTTCGGATAATTCACACGTGATAGCTCCTGAGTCAGTTCAATTGAAAGATAATTTAATCTTTAAACCTAGACCTACTCGAATTATTGACAAGAGTACCAAGACTTTAAGGAATAAGGTGATCCCGTTAGTAAATGTGGTATGGCAAGGGTTAACCTTAGAAAAAGCTACCTGGGAACTTGAGGAAGAAGTCATACGTCAATATCCAAATCTTGTCGGTGTAGGTACATAAGTTTCTTTATGTTGCATCATTTGGGGTGTTTTAGTTTTTTTCGGTTGGCGTAAACTTCGAGGACGAAATTTCTTTAACGAAGGGAGAAAATGTAACATCCTAAAATCAAATCTTAGAAATGATTAGAATTTTAAAATTTAATTATAGTATAATATATAAATTATTATTATTATTATTATTATTATTATTATTATTATTATTATTATTATTATTATTATTATTATTATTATAACTTAAAAGTATTACTGTGTTAATTAATTGTAAGACGAGGTTTCTATAACAAAACAAAAAAAAGGGACGATTACTTTTTGTGTATAACTATTGTGTATAGCTAACATTCCTTTTTTTATGGCCGATCTGATTAAGTAGTAGCATGACATCCTTATGAAAAACTATTTAGTACTCTAGGCTACACGTTTCAACCGAAACGACGCAAGTTACTCATTTTATGTGGAACAACCAAGGAGCCTAGTTGAGCAATAAGGTACGATACATAGTCGTGTCATCTTATAAGAATTTAATATAAATAGATACATAGAAAAAATAATAATGATTAAAAAACTCAAAATCCAGAACTATACCAAAGTAGAGAGTAGCTAAAGTATTTTGTGGTTGAGATAACGGTTAATAGCGAGTAACAAAGAAGGAATTTTAATCAAAGAATGCCAGGTGAGTAATCACACCCTTTAAACTTTCATGGTACATTTATTTTGAGAATTTGGGATGGAAAAAGAGTTAGATATTTTGAATGATACTTTCTTATAAAATTATATTTTGTTGAGAATCTAACTCTATTAAAATTGGGATTTTATGAACTGTAATAATAGATTATGAATTGATTTATTTACTATTGTTTGATGAATTACCGTTTTTATGATTGTTTGAATATATATTCTTTAAATGATTGTTTTATGATATTTTCTGAATGATTGTTATTATTATATATTC
>JBBPBP010009779.1:45890519-45923066 GCA_037974735.1 Cicer chorassanicum | reverse complement strand
ATATATATATATATATATATATATATATATTCTTTAATAGATCGTTTTATTATATTTTCTTGAATGTTTGTTGTTATTATATATTAAAATGAAATATTATATTATAAATATAATCTTACAAATATGATTGTTAAAAATATGAATTACTTTGATTGTGTGTGCTGGAGATGAGTCTTGTACCCCACATATTGATGAGTTTTAAACTTCACAAAGAGATGACGTTTAAACTTCACAAGAATAAGTAGACATAGTGTCTACATCGTACTTTCATTTTTTTTGGGTTAGATACTAATTGCATAGTTTTGAATATTTTGAATATTAAAGATTTTCAGTTGTAAAGATTTATTTTAAAGATTTCATAACATTATTTCTTTCAAACAACTTGTCATTTATTAAAGTACCATATTCTCTTATATAATATGAATTTTTTTTGTTATTATATCAATTGTTATAACCACGTAACTCGGCATTACATTTTTACCCTTCCATAGTTCATATGGTGTTTTATTCAATATTGGCCTAATTAAAATTCTATTCTGAATATAGCATGCAGTGTTAATTGCCTTTGCCTATAATTGTTTTGCAACATCCTTCTCATTTAACATGGTTCTAGCCATTTCTTAAAGGGACCTATTCTTTCTTTCTACAACTCTATTTTGCTGTGGTGTTCTAGGATGGGAGAAGTTGTGTGAGATTCCACTCTCATCACAAAAAGTTTCAAAGAACTTGTTTTCAAATTATCCTCCTTGAACACTTCTAATTGTTCTAATCTTAAGACATTTTTCATTCATTACTTGTTTTCAAAATGCAATAAACACTTTGTGGCAGTCATATTTATTTCTTAAGGATTTTACCCAAGTTCACCTAGTGTAATCATCTACTATTACAAAGACATATTTCTTTCCGTTTATTGAGGTGTTTTCATTGCCCAAAGAGATCTATATGCAAGAGCTCAAGTGGTTTGAAGATAGAGACTAAGTTCTTAGGGGTAAAGGAGTTCTTAGTTTGTTTTCCCTTTTCACAAGCTTCACACATAATTTCAGTTTTGCAATTAAGCTTAGGTAGACCTATGACTAGTTGAAGTTTATTCAGTTTTGAGATTAATCTAAAGTTTGCATGACCTAACCTTTTGTGTCAAATTAATTTTTCTTCATTTACTAACATGAAACACCTAACATCTTGTTTCTCTAAGTTAAACAATTTTTCTTATATAGGTTATTTTACCTCTGACCTATAAAGAGTACATATCCATCTTTTTGACTAATTGCTTTGCATGATTTCTGATTAAATATAATATCATAGTTATTATCACTTAATTGACTAAGACTTAATAAATTATGTTTAAGACCTTTAACAAACAAAATATCTTTAATGGAAGGAGAGGTGTCATTACCAATTGTGACGTGTCCAATGATCTGGGCTTTTTGCTTTACTCCAAAAGTTATGGTGCCTCCTTTGATCAAAGTTAGATCTTGGAACATAGACTTTTCTCCCTTCATATGTTGCGAGCATCCACTGTCCATGTACCATGACTGGTGTTTCAACTTGGCTGTTGAGAACATCTGCAACATAGTTAATTTTGTTCTTAGGTACCAAAATTTCAAGCAAACAATACATAAAACATCAGTATTGATAAGTTTAGACTTGGTTTCCCTATACCTCTTTTACAATTTCTACTAACTCCATAAATCATAGAAGTACACTTGATTCTTTCTATATTGTTAGCTAGAAAGTCGTGGAATGCTACATCATATTTATCATAATTACATATGACATTTTCTAAAGGTTTTGAAACATGACTATTATTTAGAGTTGTATTTTCTTACTTTCCTAAGTGCTTTTAGTGTTAGAGACAAATTGTGGTTTTTATTTAAGAAATCATTTATGACTTTAATTAATTCTGATCGGTTTAACTCATAAAGTACCTTAATTTCTTCATCTGCTGATTCACTTCCAAAGTTAGAATCAGAGTCAGAATTATGATCAGTGTTGGATTCAAAGTCAGAGTTAGTATGAGCCATTAGAGCCAAATTTGCTTGCTCTTCATCGTTAGAGGATTCATTTGAATCATCTTATTTAGCAATCAGAACCTTCTTCTTTGGCCTGGAGTCTTTCATCTAACATTTCCCTTTTTCCTGATTTGGAAATTCAGACTTCACATGCTCATGTTCATTGCATCCATAGCAGATGATGCTTTTCTTGTCAGACTTGTCATCCTTTCCTCTATTGGACTGCCAAGAATTTCTTTGAGGGAATGACTTCTTTCTGTTGTGTCACATCCTTTGAATTTTTCTAGATATAGAAGCCAACTCCTCATCCTATGAGTCCACATTCTGGTCATCTGAATCATTATCCTGTTATTCTGCTATTACCTTCAGAGCCTTCTTCTGTTTGGATTTCAAAGCCAAAATCTTCAGCTTCTAAATGGGCTCATCCTCTTCAAGCTCAATTTCATGTGATCTCAAGGAGCAAATCAGTTCTTCCAATTTAAGAGTATTTAGATCCTTAGCTTCTTGAATGGCTGTAATCTTAGGTCTCGACTTTATTAGCAAACTCCTAAGAATTTTCTTCACATGATCAACAATAGTATAACTTTTTTCAAGAACCTTTCATCTTGAGGCTAGAGTTTGGTGTTAATAATTTCATCTTTTTTCATTTGAAATAGTTCATAATTTCTGACTAGGAGTTTGGTGTTTGCTTCTTGAACATGCTTGCTTCCTTCATAAGTCATAACTAGATTGTCATAGACTCTCTTTGTTGTTTCTTTGTTAGTGCATTTGCCAAACTCCTTAAAGGTGATAAGATTTATCATGAAGGTTCAGGACTTGTGATGCATCTTGTATATCTTCCTATGTCTAGCATCCATCTCTTTCCTTGGAATTTCAGTGCCATCAGTATTTGTTGGAGCAATGTAGCCATCTTCCACTAATTCTCAAAGTTCAAGATCTTATGAGGTAAAGAAGCTTCTGAGTTTGTCCTTCCAATACTCAAATCTTTTTCCATCAAACATCGGTGGATTGTTGATGTTTCCACTAGAGGCTTCTTCACTGAATCCAGACATGTTGAATCCTTGGATCTTTCCTCAAACATTGTAAAGTGCTCAGCCTTGAGATCGAGCTCTTGATGCCAATTGAATCTGCAAACACGAGAAGGGAGGTTGAATTGTCTTTGTCTAAGTTGGATTCTTTTTAACTATTTATTCAAGAAATGGTTTAGGTTTGGTGATTTTAACTATAACAAAGGTAGTAGCAATCAGACTTAAGTAATTAGATGTAGCATTAAAGTAAAGAGTGCAAAAGTAAAGTGACACAAGCAGATTTATCCTACTTTACCATCAACATGGTAGCTACATCAACTTGGTCCCTTCACTTAGAAGGATTTATTCACTAATTCAAATCCTTGAACTACACAACACCTAACCCTACATGTCAATCTTCTCAAAACAACCCAACACCTACAAACTTTTTGAGGCAAAAAAACACCTTGACCTTACAAGTCAAGTGTTCTCCATACAGCCTGAAAACCACATATTGTTGAAGGCAACTATACCTTGATCCTACAAGTCAAGTCTTCTCATTAAAACTTGAAACCACAAATTACTTGACAAACACTAAAGCCACTATCGGGCTAGGTAACACAAGTTTGGAATGGATTGTGTTTTTCTTCTACTAAGCAGATTGTTACAATTGATTTCTCTAACTAAAACCCTTTGAAAATATTTCTTTTAGCAAGTGTTTCTCTTGAACTTAAGCCTTTGAACTTTGAATACTTAGGAAATTTGAGCTCTCAATGTTTTTCTCAATGTTATGGATTTCTGAGTTTATGAATTTGTACTTTCTTCTTCAATCTAGAGTATCTATTTATTGAATAGATTATGGTGTCACTTTTGTCCTTGTAAAATCTAGATCATATCTTTCTTGTGAACAAATTCAGGGTGTATCTACTTGTGAACAAATTCTGAGTGTATCTTCTTGTGAATAATTCTAAGTGTTTCTTCTTGTGATTACTTATGAGTGTATCTTCTTGTCAATAGTTCTAAGTGTATCTTCTTGTGAACAAATTCTGAGCATATCTTCTTCTGAGCCAATTTTGGGAATATCTTCTTGTAAACAAATTCAGAGAATATCTTCTTGTGAACACTATTTTGGCCATATTTTCTTGTGAACGATATTTATGCCATATCTTCTTTTCACCTTGATCAAAGATTTCCTTCAATTATAATTATGAATCATATCTAATTTAAGATTGTATTCAAAAAGATATTCATGTGAATCTTCCTTCACACTTTTGATTGATTGGAGCAAGAATGGATTGAGGCTTGTTCTTGGATCTTCAGAAATTTTGATTCAGCTAAGTCTTTTCTTCAGAGTTAATTCGTTCAATTAGAGCCTTTGACTTCCATTAGAGCCATTGACTTTCTTGTGGAAGTCAAACGCTATGTTTCTTGGATACAAATAGTAAGAGGCAGAATTGCTTGACTTAGAATTAGTGGCTTTGGGAAAATCAAATTGTTGAATCATTAGAGTTAGTGCAACATTAGAGGTTGCATTTGGAGTGTGTTGCAAATTTTTGATCAGCGAAATATGAGCTTTGAATACATGAGTTGAATAATCTCTTCAGAGTTAATGATAGCTTGATATGAACTCTTTAGAGGGACGCTAAGTTTGTGCACATCAGACGCACACAAGGGCTTTAGCGGCATGCTTAAAATTTAGTCTTCAAGCGCAGTCTTCAGACCCATATATCAAACCCATTCTTTAGAGGTAGTTTTTAGACACAGTTATTAGAGACAGTCTTTAGACCCATACATTAGAGGCAGACGCGTATGCTTTTGTGTTCCTCCGATCTCATCCTCTGGTGACTTCCTCTAATCACTTCCTCTAGTAGCTTCCTATGGTCGTTTCCTCTGGCGACTTCCATTAGTCTAAACAAATTGTTCTCATAAAATACCTTTGTGAACATCAAAATCAGTAGAGGAAAACTAACTTGGTTCCAGCATCCTTGAGTTGAACGCACTATCCAATGGTGTGTACGTGACTTTTGTGATACCGATAATACTTCCATTTGTTAGCCTAGGGTATTTCTCTGAGCGGTTGCACAGACTCTTTGTTGTTATCCTTAAATTCTATGTTGATACATTCTTTCAATATGTGATCTCCTGTGACATTGAGAGGATTGTACCTCTTGTATTAAGGAGTAGGACCTTGTCTTTCTCCTTCATTTACTCTTTCTTTCTAGTTGTCCTTCCCTTCTCCTTTCTGGTTTGTTCTCTGGTTCATCGGAGTCAAATATGGTATCGTTTGCTTTCAAATATTCCTCGTACTGTATATAGTCCTTTGCCCTTTCAAACAAGTTGTTGAAACTTTGGGGTACTTTAAGCGTAATACTTTTTGCAAAGTCATTACCACGTCTTAGTTGTTGTCTTAGGAGGTAAGTTTTAATCTGTTTGTTTGTGTTCCTGATATGAACGACTTCTCCCGTGAATTTCCAAATAGGTCCACAGGGGTTCGTCTTTCT
This sequence comes from Cicer chorassanicum, assembly GCA_037974735.1. Lineage (NCBI taxonomy): Eukaryota > Viridiplantae > Streptophyta > Magnoliopsida > Fabales > Fabaceae > Cicer > Cicer chorassanicum. The sequence continues at coordinate 45,917,549 of JBBPBP010009779.1, read as the reverse complement.
TTTTCCGGATTGCTCCTAGAGTTTCCACTGATTTTAGCTGTTTTCAAGATGATGCGAAATAAGTTGTGCACTTCCTGCATAGCTCCGTCCAAGAATTTGTGGACCTTAGAATAAAGTTCTTGAAACAGTCCATTGTTGATTTCTTGAGAGTGAGGATGAACAACTTAAACTTTATTGAACCCTTAGCGTTACGAAATTCAAGGATCGTGTTAATCCCTTGGACGTGGTCGTTCGACTCTCAAGTATCGCCGTAATTGTCCATGTGCGGGGGTTTTTCCAATGATTTATGTATTGGGTAGTCTTTGATGTTGGTCGAAAAAGGGTTATGATGGCGCCCTTCGTCATGGAAACATGAAGTGTCTGAAGAGCTCTCACGATAGCTACGCCTTTTACAGTTATGGGAGTGACTCCTTCATGGTGAGCGACTTTGAGTTCTCCTCCAAGGATAGTCGTCTTTCCAGGTTTTATTGTAGTGATGAGATGGAGATCCCTTTTGAATTTGTATTGACTTTGACGTTTTTAGAACCCATGTCTTCGGCTAAACTGAGTCATTCCAAACAAGCTTCTATTAGAACCACGTTGGTTTAAATAACCATGAACCTTACTAGTTTTGATGAACACAAAATAATTTTGTGGGATCAATTTAAAACACTAATCTTCTATTTTAGTGTGCAGTTTCAAAATCAGGCTATCCTATAAGAGTTCATGTTGCATCCTATAATCTTTTGGTCCTAGTTAAACGAACACCAAGACTCCACTTTATTCTCCTTATTGTATATCTGGTGAATGCACTCTAAAATGCGCCTCTGGTGACTTAATCAAATACAAGCAATGCTCTGATTAGCCTGACTCTGATAATCACAACAAGCATCTGATTTCTCTGCCTATAATAACCTTGACAAGCAAGTGATTGTCGACCTCTAAGAATCGCATCAAACATTTGATCGTCTAACTCTGTCAATAGTATATACTGTGATGAAAGTCAACGCTATGAAAAGTTAACTTTATGAAAAGTAAACAGTCTAAAAACACAACGCAATGAAGAAGGAAAAGCTTTTGCGCATCTTCTACTACACACCCTGAATTTTTATTTTTCACAAGATCTAAGTGACATACTCTGATCATAATATCCTCTTCTCTTTCTATCTTCATATCAAGATTCACAGAATCAAGTTCAAGGATATCTTTGACAAGGTTTCCTAGGGAAACAATCTTAGAAGATTTGATACAAAATTTCATGATACATGCTGATTTCTTGCAATCAGGACAACGACCAAAAACCCTAAAAATCTCTATAAAAGGACAAGAAACAACATACCACATTAATTACAATACAACAATTAATGCACTCTTGCTCTTAATCTTTTGTCTTGTCTAAGTGTTGAGAAATATATTCTAAGAGTACAAAATTGTAAACATCCTCTTGTGAGAGTTATTCAAAAAACCCTTAAACCTATTCTTTTGTAACATAGCCCCGTAGTGGCTACATCCCTCAACAGCTTGATTGTACTAAGCTAGAAGGTTGAGAAGACTTGAACACAATCATTATGACTAGTAGGTGTTCAATAGAAATTTAATTTAGTTGGTGAATTAGTGGATTAAATCATTCAGGTCGAAGGGACTGGACTTAGTTACCATGTTCGTGGTGAACCGAGATATATTGGCTATGTCGGTCTGTTTATTTGATTTGTTTTCATCGCTTTATTATGGCCATGTTAAAACAGTTGTAAAATAAAAACACAATTCAAACCCCACTTCCTTGTGTTTCTCGTTTAACAATTGGCATCAGAGCTCAGTCTCATAGCTGATCACTTAACTGTGTGTGAGTAAAAACCTATGTTATTATTACTAACTCTGGCGACGAAGTTACAAGTGGAAATGTTCATAGGCCTCCTCTGCTTGATGGACAATGATTTTAGTACTGGAAAGACACGATAAGAATTTTTTACATCTCTCATGATTATGAACGTTGGGACATAATCGAAGATAGCTATGAGGCTTCAAAAGACACTGCATTGTTTCTTTAGATCAACGTTGAGATATTTTCTAGATATTTCAACATCAGCAGTGTCTTTTGAAGCCTCATAGCTATCTTCGATTATGTCCCAATGTTCATAATCATGAGAGATGTAGAAAATTCTTATCGTGTCTTTCCAGTACTAAAATCATTGTCCATCAAGCAGAGGAGGCCTATGAACATTTCCACTTGTAACTTCGTCGCCAGAGTTAGTAATAATAACATAGGTTTTTACTCACACACAGTTAAGTGATCAGCTTTGAGACTGAGCTCTGATGCCAATTGTTAAACGAGAAACACAAGGAAGTGGGGTTTGAATTGTGTTTTTATTTTACAACTGTTTTAACATGGCCATAGTAAAGCAATGAAAACAAATCAAATAAACAGACCGACATAGCCAATATATCTCGGTTCACCACGAACATGGTAACTAAGTCCAGTCCCTTCGATCTGAATGATTTAATCCACTAATTCACCAACTAAATTAAATTTCCATTGAACACCTACTAGTCATAATGATTGTGTTCAAGTCTTCTCAACCTTCTAGCTTAGTACAATCAAGCTGCTAAGTCTAACCTACCTGATACTGCTTACGTATATTGCTTAAAGAAAGGTCACAATAAAACTTGTCCTACGCAAAAAACATGGAAAGACAAGACACCTTTCATAACTAACAAAGTAAGACCCAACCTGTAACACCCCGGCCATTACCGTTACCGGCGATGCTACCTCACGGTTTTCTCGCTCCCCCCTTTCCCACCAACTGAAATCTAGCGAGTTTTTGCCTTCCGTGGGATTCGAGCCCGATACCTAGGGGATAAGTACCGCCTCCACACAGTCCCACTACCAATTGAGCCAGTTGGTGGGAAAAGGGGGGAGCGAGAAGACCGTGAGGTAGCATCGCCGGTAACGGTAATGGTCGGGGTGTTACACAACCAAACTCGAGTACCTTAGAATAAATTTTTTTTTCATTCAGATATCCTTAGCAACAAAGTTAAAACACCAGTCATGGTACCTAGACTATGGATGCTCACGACACATGACAGGAGAAAAGTATTTGTTCCAATAGCTAACCCTCAAGAGTGGAGGACTCGTAGGTTTTGGAGGTAATCAGAAGGCTAAGATCATTGGGCACGACACTAATATAGAATAACATAAACTTATAAAGGAGTAATCAGGCTAAGATCATTGGGCACAACACTAACTTTTAAAGGAGTAAAAAGAATAACATAGAGTATCACAACAAGGCTCCCCACTAATATATGCATGTTTAAATGTAATAGTGATGAGAGACAATCTAACAAGATAGTTGATAAGCGCTAGTAATTGAAATTAAAAAGAACATGAAATTTTCATTAAAATTGTTCAAGATATTCTCCCCTTTTGTAGTCATACAAGAAGAGTAGAGTAGCCAACAAGCAGAAAAGCAAGAAATAGGGCAAAGGGAAAAAATACACATATACAAATAAAAAAAAAAAAAGGAACTACAAATCTGGGTTGGTCAGTCTAGCTAAGATTAAACTTAGGATAATCTGAATGTTCTCCTGATTCTTGGCTGTTTGTTCCATGAACGCTTTAGTGTGAGTAGTTAATGGTGTTTGGTTTGGAGTGTTGGTCTTGAGAAGTTGAAAATGTGTTTTATATTCGAGGGATGTAAAATGTTTTGCTAAGGTAGCCTCAAATATTTCATCTGAGGTTTCGGTGTTAGAGTAATCAAGGGTATCGAGTGCATGGTCAGAGGAGGGGCCAACTAAGTTCATATGTAGGGTAGAGGGTGTGAGAGATTCAGGTTGTTCATTACTACTTGTATTACCAAAAATAACATTAGAAGTAGTTAGTGTTATTCTGTACTTGTGCAATGTGATTTACTAACCTCTCAAAAGACGATGTCCTCTCAAGTAGCACAGTACTTGCCCTAGATTTGGCTATAATATTCTTGGGTTGCCACACTTAACGTATTGATTTCTTTCCTTTTCCATTCGACCTAAACCATTTTAGCTCGAAAAACGATCATGGCTATCTTCATGGTTTGAAATGGGTTTATCTCAATGGCCATCTCAATAATCCCTTTGTTGGTTAACTTAAACCTACCCTACTTGATAGCCTTCTGAATGGCTTTTTGGAAGGCGATAAAATTAGAATCAAATATCTGGTCATCTTTAGTGATGTCAAAGGCATAATCTGGTTTGGTGTCTGATGAAAAATTATCATTTCCTTTGGCAAGCTTCAAGGCATGACATGAATACCTTTACGCTTTAAGGATCATAACCTTCAATATGTTTGTTGTGGAATCATTTGACATCTCATCATTAGATTCATCCGTATCTATTATAGAAACCAAGTGTTGGCCTCTGCTTAGGGTAACACACTTTTTTTCCTTCTCTTGAATAAATTGTTCAATGCATATTGCTGGGAAGCAAGCATATATCATGACAAGCTTGTCCAGCCAACTTCTCCTTTAGATGAGGATGCATGTCAATTATGGCCATGTAAGCATACTTTGAATTAGGAAATGAATTGAATATTTCCCCGCCTTTTTCCTGAACTTCTCTATGAAGTTAGTAGCCGATTCACCTACTTGTTTCAAATTCATCAAATCGACTATTGTAACCTCAGGTTGAGGTCAGTAGAATCTTTCATGGAGACATTTTTTTATTTCTACATAGTTCTTGATGGAGTTTGGTTGAAGAGATGAACACCAAGTAAAAGGTATTCTTGTCAACGATAAAGGAAGCAACTATAACTTATGGAACTCATTTTGGTTCCGCTACATTACATAGTAACCTTCCCAATGTGATCCATTGTTGATTTCCCATCTTCCCTAGAAAAGGTGGTAGAGTCAGGAGTTTTATAGCCTCTAGGAAGATGCACCAACTTGTCTACTCATTAAAGATAGAGCTTCGTATACATAGGCATATCCATGGGTTTTAGATGAATCTCAAAGTACCTCTTGATCTATGAGGTTGGGATCCAACAATTGTTTTTTTAGGAGGTTTAGCCTCGACTATAATTGGATAGCACCATACATTCTCCAGTGGGGTTCTAGAAACCTTGTTGAAACAAAACCTAAGGTGAAGGGTTTCCCACAAAATCTCGTGAAACTATTGGTTTATTATGTTGGTAAAGTGGATTAGCAACCCATGGATATTCACTAGCATAATTCACGTTTGGACTTAATTGAGTTAAACCATCTGGGTGTGGTGAAAAGGTTCATCAGGTAGTGGGAGGTGTGTTGTGGGATTGGCCGATCGATATAGGTAATAACCCCATGGCTCCTAGGAAGGGTAACCCACTATTGGTTTAGATATACTTGAAGTAACAATGTCAATTATAAGGAAGGGGTTTTGAATTATAATTGTCCCTTTTTAAATATTCTTGTTTAAAAATGAAATGTTTAACTCAAGATTGATCTTGCTTACAAACGAAGAACATTCTTGGTAAGTGAAAAGCAATAGTATTAACTTCTCTATATAAAAACTAATTAGCAAATAAAAATGAAATAGAGATAAGGGAAGAGATATCACACAGAGATATATACTGGTTCACCCAACACGGGTTACGTTCAGTCCTGACAATTGTGAGATTTTCCACTAAGTGCTCAAAACAAGATCGTTCTTGGTTTTCACATAGCTTTTACAGATCAATTTTGATCTGTTACAAAGTACTACCTTTCTACCTAGAAAGGATTTCCACAGGTTACCTTACACTCTTTCTGAAATGAATTTTACAAACTACCTTTTACACACAAAAGGATTTTTTACAAACTACTCAAGTTATGTCAACACTATAGCCTTGAGTTACAAAGTAATGATTTTGAGATTGTTAAAATTTGAGTATGCTCAACTCGTGTTTGAGAATAGATTCTAGATTTTAGAACTCAGTAGAAATTGATTCTAATATCAAACTAAGAACAGAACTGCAGCTTAGAAATGATTGAGAAGCTCAAGAGGATTCAAGTATGAATAAGTGAGCGATGTATTGCTTTGCACTTGAAGCTTTGATTTTTTTCTTTTTCTTGACGCTTTATTTATAGGCTTTAAGAGGGCTTATGACAACTCATTTGGCCGTTTTAAATAGTCCAACTGTCAAGAGTAAGTGAGTCGATAAGATCATCCATAAAGCAAGAATGTTCTTGCTGAAAGCAGGAATGTTCTTGTGAACCAAGAACGATCTTCGTTTTACCTTGAGAAGAGCTGACTTTTAAACTCTTTTTTATAGTTGTCTGAAGTGATCCCATGCCTTAAATCACGTGTGCAGGTCTGTTTGAAAGTACATCAAAGGTGTATTTTCAGCCTGCCAGACTTGTACTTCAGTTTGCTTAACTTGGAGAATGATAATGCTTTATGAATTTGTGAAGCATAGTCTTTTGCCTTCTAATGAAGAATCAAGAGAAATCAGATTTGATTCTCTTTTATTTTATATTATTATGTTTATTTTTATTTTATGATTCCGTCATTATTACTCAGTATTACTATTGTAATATCTTTTCCTATATAAACAGCTTAGGGTTGTAGTAATAAAATATGAAAGTATTTTGTCTTTTACTTTCTTCATGGTATCAAGAGCTTTGGTTAGGGTTCTGTAAAGCTTTCCACAACCCATCAGGGTTTGGGGCTCTAACCAACTGAGCTTTGGCACACAATACCCCGTGGAAGGCAGCCCTTATGGGTAGCGGCGGCAGCAGCGATGATGGTTTGGGTAAAAAATCAGAAGTAGTCAACAACACCGACAGTATTGGTTTAGGCAGCGGCCCAGACAGCAGTGGCGGCAGCCCAAGCGGCAGTGGCGGCAGCCTGGACGGCAGTGGCGGTGGCCCAGGAGGCGATGGCAGCTGGAATGGTTTATCTAACAATGGTTTTTCCAACTTTTTTGGCCATGAGGGAAGTTCTAATGTCCTCAAGGTTGAAATCCAAAAAATCAATGGAAAAAATTATGTCGAATGGTCCCAAACCATAGGATTGATACAAGACGGTAAGGGAAAATATGGTTTCCTAACAAGAGAGGTTCAAATGCCTGCCACAACTGATCCGAATTACAGGTTTTGGAAATCTGAGAACTCTGTTATTATTGCTTGGCTGCATAGTAATATGGAATCAATGATTAGAAAACCTTTTATGTTTTTGCCTACTGCAAAGGAAGTTTGGGAGACATTCAGAATTCTTCTCAAATTTTCGATCTCAAATCACGATTGTGGCATGCCAAACAAGGAGATCGAGATGTCACTACCTATTATAATGAGTTGATGACACTATGGCAAGAATTGGATCTCTGCTATGATGATCATTGGAAGTGTTGTGAGGACAATGTTTTGTTTCTTAAGAGACAGGAGAACGATCGAGTAATCATGTTCTTGGTTGGGCTTAATAAGCGGCTTGATGAAGTTCAAGGCAGAATATTGAGGAAGATTCCATTGCCATCACTTCGAGAAGCATTCTCATAAGTTAGAAGAGAAGAGGCGAGACAAGGTGTTATGGTGGGTAAGACACTTTCTGTTGGTGAGGTTGAAAGCTCTACCCTAGTCACTAAGAATGAAGACGGGAAGAGAGATGGAACGAAACCATGGTGCGAACCTTGCAAACATCCAGGGCACACACGTGATACATGTTGGAAGCTCCATGGAAAACCTCTAAATTGGAAGAAAAAAGAAGGAAACAAAGGTCATGCCCTCCAAGCTAGTACCTCTAATCAAGAGAAGCAGTCTCCTTCAAGCCCATCTCCTTTCACCAAGGAACAATTAAATCAATTGTACAAACTCATTTAGTCTCAAACTCCTTCTTGCTCTATAGCTCAAAGAGGTAATTTTCCAAATACTGCTCTACTTAGTGTCACGCCCAGCCATACTTGGATTATCGATTCTGGTGCTACTGATCATATGACTGGGGAGTCGAGTCTGTTTTCTTCTTATAGTCCTTGTGCAGGTAACCACAAAATTAAAATTGCAGATGGCTATCTTTCAGCCATTTTAGGGAAAGGTTCTGTTATTCTTTCAACTGTGTTAACCTTAAAAGATGTCTTACATGTTCCTAATTTATCATGTAATCTGTTATCCATTACTAAATTAACAAAGAATATAAATTGTCAAGCTAACTTCTTTCATTCTCATTGCACATTTAAGGATTTGAGCACAAGGAAGAGGATTGGCAATGCTAAGGAGAGTGGAGGACTCTATTATCTTGACAATGGACTCGACTTCAAAGACCAACAAAACACAAGTACCTGCTTTGATGATATTATGTTATGGCATTTACAGTTAGGACAACCTGGTTTTCCGTATTTGAAACATTTGTTTCCTAAATTATTTTCTAAGAAGGGTCCGTCTTTATTTCATTGTGAAACTTGTGAATTTGCTAAACATCACCGTTCTTCTTTTTCGACACAGCCATATAAACAATCAAAACCATTTGCAGTTATTCATAGTGATTTTTGGGGTCCTAATAGAATAAACACATTTTCTAATAAAAATTGGTTTATAACTTTTATTGATGAACATACTAGAATTTGTTGGGTTTATCTATTGAAATAAAAATCTGAAGTTGGACAGGTCGTCAACATTTTTTTTAGAATGGTGCACACTCAATACCAAACAAATACTCAAGTCTTCAGAAGTGACAATGGTAAAGAATATTTTAATATACTTTTGTCCGATTTTTTTCTTGCAAATGGGGTTATTCATCAAAGTTCTTTAGTTAATACACCCCAACAAAATGGAATTGCAGAGAGAAAGAATAGCCTTCTTCTTGAGGTTGCTAGAGCTTTACTATTTGCAAATAAGGTTCCAAAATATTTGTGGGTGAAGCTGTTTTAACTGCATCATATTTAATTAATCGAATGCCATCTAAAGTTTTAGATTTTCATACCCCTCTTGATGTTTTTCGAAATTATTTTCCTTTGACTAGTGTCTCTGCTGATTTTCCATTAAAAGTTTTTGGTTGCACTACTTTTGTTCATGAACATAAACACCTTGACAAACTTGAGCCACGAGCAATAAAATGTGTGTTTACCGGTTACTCTCCAACTCAAAAGGGGTATCAGTGTTTTGAACAAAAAATAAAAAAGAATTTTTGTAACCATGGATGTTACTTTTGTTGTAAATCAACCATTTTTTACTGACATTCATCTTTAGGGGGAAGTTTTAAGGAAGATTCATCTTTTACTTTTGAAAACATCATTACTTTAAGTGATATAGTGTTCTCACAAAATTCTGAGACTCATATTGATGCACCAAAAGAAAATGCCCAAGAATCCATATTGAAACTCAATCCACTTATGAATGAGGTTTCGACAGATTCAGGGGTGACAATTTCAAATCAAAATCACAATGATCAAAATCACAATAATGAAGGACCACTTGAAATGCCACAACATAATGACTCAGATAAAGAGACACAAAGAAGGTTTACTACAATTGACCCTACTTGGAATGAAATGTCTTTAAAAGAAGAAACCATAAACAGAGAAATGAAGGAGCCATTCTCTGACCCTTCCAAGATTCCGAACCAATAGATAATCCAACACATCATCTTGATACAGGTAAGTCTTCTTCTGTTCTTAAGAGTCATGTCGAGTATCCTGATATAGACCTTCGTATTGCAATTAGAAAACCTGCTAGATCATGCACTAAATATCCTTTGTCTAATTATGTGTCATACTCAAAATTGTCTTCTTCATTTGCTGCATTTACCTCTAAGTTATCTTCTGTAGAAATTCCAAAAAATATATAGGAGGCTCTAAAAATTCCAAAGTGGTTGATAAAGGGTCATGAGAAGAATCAAACATGGAAAGTAATGACATTACCTACAGGAAAGAATACTGTTGGTTGTAAATGGGTATTTACTGTAAAATATAATTCTGATAACACAGTTGAAAGATAAAAGGCGTGCTTGGTTGATAAAGGGTTTCCTCAGACATATGGCATTGACTACTCAGAGACTTTTGCTCCCGTTGCCAAATTAAACACTATTAGAGTTCTCTTGTCCTTGGCAGTGAATTTAGATTGGTGATTTGGATGGTGAGTTCTCTTAACCTACTTGATGTAAAGAATGCTTTTTTGAATGGTAATTTGGAGGAGGATGTATGCATGGATAGTCCACCTGGCTTTGAAGATAAATTTGGTTCAAATGTGTGCAAACTACAAAAATCCCTTTATGGTCTCAAGCAATCCCCAAGGACTTGGTTTGAAAAATTCACTCGGTCGGTCAAAAGGCAAGGATATATGCAGGGACAATCAAACCATACTCTGTTCCTGAAGTTCTCTAATGTTGGTAAAATTGCAATTCTAATTGTATATGTAGATGATATTATTTTCACAGGAGATGACATTGTTGAGATTGACAGATTGAAGAAAAATTTGACAAAAGAATTTGAGATCAAAGATTTAGCCGCGCTTAAATATTTTCTTGGTATGGAAGTTGCTCGCTCAAAGAAGGGAATTGTTGTTTCTCAAAGAAAATACATCCTAGATCTCTTGGAAGAAACTGGGATGAGTGGGTGTAGACCAGCAGATACTCCTAGGGAATTAAATGCTAAACTTTGAGAGAAAGGCAGTGTTGCTGTTGAGATTGGAAGATACCAGAGGTTAGTCGGCAAACTTATTTATCTATCCCATACCAGACCTGACATCGCTTTCTCTATGAGTGTTGTAAGCAAATTCATGCATTCTCCTTATGAAGAACACTTGGAGGCAGTTTATCGGATCTTAAGGTACTTGAAATCCAATCCTGGAAAGGGTTTGTGCTTCCAGAAAACTAATGACAGAGAAGTCTCTATATTTACATATGTTGATTGGGCAGGATCAATTACTGATAGAAAATCCACCACTGGATACTGTGCCTATGTTTGGGGAAATTTAGTTACTTGGAGAATTAAGAAACAAGGGGTTGTTGCTCGAAGCAGTGCCAAAGCTGAATTCAGAGTAATGGCTCAAGGAATCTGTGAACTTTTATGGATTTGTAAACTCTTGGACAAGTTGAAAATGAAAGTTGACTCACCCTTAAAAATTTTCTGTGATAGCAAAGCAGCAATAAGTATAGCTCACAACCCTGTACAACATGATAGAACCAAGCACATTGAAATTAACCGCCATTTCATAAAAGAAAAAATTGATATTGGAATTATATGCCTTCCATTTGCGACTTCCAATCAACAAACTGCTGATATCTTGACAAAAGGTTTGGCAAGACCCAATTTTGAGCGACTTATAGCCAAGTTGGGCATGATAGATATCTATGCACCAACTTGAGGGGTGGTGTTGTAGAATCAAGAGAAATCAGATTTGATTCTCTTTTATTTTATATTATTATGTTGATTTTTATTTTATGATTCTGTCATTATTACTTAGTATTACTATTGTAATTTCTTTCTTCACCTTCGATTCTTGGAGTGATTCTTGTATTTGATTGATCATTGTACATTTCTGGAGAAATTCTGAAGTGGATTTGCAATTTTTGAATCTAATCTTTTCTTGATACTTGTTAATTCCTGATACTTGTTAATTTATAGATGTGGAGAACGTTCTTCGTTTTCAGAATTCTGTCAAGAACGTTCTTCGTTTATCTAAATTAGCTTTCTTTATTTTAATATGATTTGCTTTGTAATGTTTGGTACCTATCTTTGATTGACACACTCAAATACACATGTTAAATACAAAAACACTTAGAATCATAATTAGAAGTCTTAATTAACCTTTGTTTAATTATCATCAAAACATTAATTTGGGATTTTGTATCAGCAATCTTCCCCTTTTTGATGGTGACAAAACATGTCAATTCATATTTTAATTTTGATTCTAATAATATTCATAGAGAGTTTTTAGTTAAAACTCCCCCTCAATATGTGCTTAATCATTTGAACCAATCATATAATTTTCATTGATATAATGATGTGTTAATCATACAGTATGGTTCAAAAACAAAAAATACATAAGTAATCATACAAAAAGTCTTCTGATCTACTTAAAATATAAGAATTACTTCTCCCCCTTTGTCATGGAGAAAAGGAATAGTAGAGTAAAGATTCATTAATTGAGAATGAAAGTGAATGGGAAGAACTCTCAGACAACAGAGATAGGGATGATTGTGGCACTTCTGGAAAAGATGGAGGAGGATTAGGCATAAGAGGCTCAAGGACGAGCTTTGCAATAAGCTACTTGGCCATCCAGTCCCTTAAAATGGCATGGTCTTTGTCTTGGTGTGTTTGTCTAGCAATGATAGTCTAAAGAGCAACAAATCTTTTGGGGATTTCCTTGTAGGTCTTGGAAGTTTCCTTTTCAATTTTCGTCCTTTTGGATGGGCGTTGATCATCTTCAAAAGAGTGCATAGAGGAGTATTGTGATAGGGTGTTGCAGTGGTACAAAATATGGACAAAGTGGCAAATGAAGTGTTAATGTGAGGAAGAGAGTTTGTAGGAGCGGAATGATGAGGCACTGATGGACCAGCAATGTCAGAATTTGGAAAAAGCAGATATTGGCTTATTCCAAAAACGGAGGAATTTGTTTTTTGTGGTGGCACAAAACCTGGTGACATCAAAGAGGTGTGTTGTTGTTGAAGTGGAGGGCAAAAATCACTTTGGTACACAAGAGCATGGACATTTTGAGAGGTGGGAACTTCCAGGGATACTTGATCTAGAAGAGGATTCAAATTATGTGGGATAGTATGAGACGGAGAACGTTCTTCATCATTTTGTTGAGGGGGAGAACGTTCTAGATGTGAGGGTTGTTCAACATTGATCTTTACGGTAGAGGTGCGGGCAGACCTTTTTCTTTTAGTGGTAGGTGGAGTGAATGTAGTTTTTGGTGAGGGTGAGATGGAGGGAATTTGTTTGATGTGTGAAATATTCTTTGAGGAAAATTTTGATAACTTAATGTGAGAGGGTTCACTCATCAAAGGGATATTAAAATATCTGAAAATTTTGGAGAAAACCATACCATATGGGACGACATTTCTCTTGTAATCCTTGTTGATGGATTATCAAGTAGAGCAGATTTAACTTGTTGCAGTGCAGAAGATAACAAATGACAAAGGCATCATTATCAAACATGAATTCGTGACATCCACAATGGGGAATAATGGAATGATGACTGATGCTGTTAAAAATTTTAGGAAGGGGTTTTAGGTCTACTAAGAAGAAGTTTGTAGACGCAGCAATGAACAGCTCTTGAAACACTTCCTCTTTTGTTGTGTTTAAGGCTGAATACCAGTTTTTGCCATAAACTGTTGGTCCTTCAGTGGGTAGTTGAAGAATAGAGGCAAGAATGAAAGGATTCAAACGTATTTCAACGTCTTTTAGTTTTGACACAATGAAGGATTTATCTGGAAAGACTTCAGCTTCGCAGTAAAACGCTTGGATGACATCAGGATAATAGCAATCACATATATGAAGAAAGTTAGTCCATCCAAGGGCATCAATGTGATGCTTAATGGAGGTTCTTTCGTATTGTAGGTTTTCAAAAATGAAAACCTGACCAATGCCAATAGGTCTTTGAGCCCATTTTTCATGATAGAGTTTTTGAAGATTTGAAGGAATCAATGGAGGAATAAGGATTTTAGAAGAAGATGGTTTGTTTGAGTATTTGGTGGTTGCTAGTTTGGAGGATTTTGTAGGGTCTGGATTTTTGAGTGGAGAACGTTCTTGGATTGATGGTATGGACGAAGAACGTTGTGGGTTTGAAGTCTTAATTTTTGCTTGTTTAGAGTTTTTCAATTTCTTAAAGGCTAGAAACTGAGAAAGTGTTGAAGAAGAGTTGGATTTAGGAATCAATGTTTTAGTTTTAGAGGGAGTGGATTTTGATTTAACGACTTTTGAAGGAGATTTTTGAAGTTTTGGGGATTTTGGGGGTACAGAGGGTTGTGATGAAGTATTAGATTTTATTTTGGGAATCTGTGGTGGTGGTGACGGTTCAGACTCATCATCAGAAATGGTATAAAATGTTGTGTCTATGTTTTTGGTTTTGGAGGTGCCAATACCTGCAAAGACTCACATTGATCTTCTTTTAGAAGATGAAGTGCATGAACTAGGGTTGAGAGTTTTGCAAAGATAGGGTGGAGCTTGACTGGTGGAGGGAGTAGCGCATTGATATAATGGAGGAAGCACGGTGGAAAGTGGAGCAAGGGTAATTGGTTGAAGGCTTGACTCTAGAGACGAAGACATGTAGTTAGAGAATGTTCTCTCTGAAGACGAATGTAGTGGTGTTGGTCTAGGTGGAGGTGATGGTGAACGCGTTGGTGATGGTGAAGGGGATGATAAAGGTGTTGGTGAGCTAGGGTTCTTGCGTGTTGCTGCTTTGGTACGAGCCATTTTTGACAGAAAATGAGAGTTGAGGAAGAAGGAGACAAAGAGATGAACTTTTTAAAAAGGAAAAGTGTGAAGTTGTTGTTTAGTGGAGAAAGATGAATGGGTTTGAGCTTTTGCAGTTTGTTGGGGAGTGGAGAGGGTGTCACGCGTGTGAGTTGATGGATTGGACAGACGTTATTGGGAAGGAGGAAAATTGTGATGATGTGGCAGTGATAGGCATGGGTAGTTGTTACGTTTTGGTGAGTGGCAGACGGTACAGCTTCAAAAAGCAGTTTTTGAAATTTTCTTCATAATGAAAACGAAGAATGTTCTTGAGTTGTTTGTCACAAACAGACTCAAAACGGAGAAGGTTCTCCGCTATGACCAGAATGATCTGGTTTCATTTTTAATGATTCTAAGTGGGATTTTTTATGATTTTTAATCGTTCTTTGATTGAATTAAAATTTTCTTCAACAAGAGGCTTTGTAAATATGTCAGCTAGCTGATTCTTTGTATCAACAAAGATTAATTCAATTTCTTTTTTATTTACATGATCCCTAATAAAGTGATGCTTTATTTCAATATGGTTGGATCTAGAGTGGTGAATAGGATTTTTAGACAGATTAATGGCACTGGTATTATCACAGTAAATTGGAATATAAGAGTAACTTACTAAAGAGTCTTCTAGTTGATTTTTGATCCATAAAACTTGGGGACAACAATTTGCTGCTGATACATATTCAGCTTCAGTGGTTGATAAAGCAATTGTGTTTTGCTTTCTACATGACCAGCTGAATAATGCTTCTCCTAGGAACTGACATGCACCACTTGTGTTTTTTCTTTCAATCTAATCTGCGGCATAACCTGCATCACAATAAGCTGCAAAATCAAAATGAGAACATTTGCTATACCAAAGGCCAACATCAATGGTACAAACAAGATAACGAAAGATCCTTTGTATAGTAGTTAAATGGGATTCTTTTTGTGAGGATTGAAACCTAGCACACAATCCTACAGCAAAAACAATATCAGGCCTACTTGTAGTTAAATATAATAAAGAACCAATCATACCCCTGTATTCTTTTTCAAAAATTGATTTTCCATTCTCATCTTTGTCTAATGAAGAGGATGGATGCATGGGAGTGGTCATAGATTTGGCCTCACTCATGTTATAGTTTTTTAAAAGATCCTTGATGTATTTTTCTTGGCATATGAAAATTCCATCTTTATGTTGCTTAATTTGCAATCCAAGAAAATACCACAATTCTCCCATCGTTCTCATTTCAAATTCACTTTGCATGAGATTTGACAAATCCACACACATTTTTTCATTAGTTGATCCAAAGATAATATCGTCAACATATACTTGAACGATAAGTAGATCATTTTTATTTGTTTTCCTAAAAAGTGTTTTGTCAATATTTCCTCGGGAAAATCGATTTTTTGATTAAAAAGGAACTTAATCTTTCATACCAATCTCTAGGAGCTTATTTTAATCCATACAAGGCTTTAGTGAGTTTAAAAACATGATTTGGTTTCTTTTGATCTTCAAAGCCAGGGGGTTGACGAATATAAACTTGTTCATTTAAAAAACCATTTAAGAATGCACTTTTAACATCCATATGAAGATTTTTCTTATGTTTATGAGATGCATATGCAAGAAGGATTCGTATGGCCTCTAACCTTGCAACTGGAGCAAAGGTTTCATCATAGTCTATTCCTTCTTGTTGATTATAACCTTAATCAACTAACCTTGCTTTGTTTTTCACAACCTTACATTCTTCATCTAGTTTGTTTCTGAAGACCCATCGTGTTCCAATGATTGTTTGATCTAGTGGATCTGGAACAAGAGTCCATACTTCATTCTTCTCAAATTGAAGAAGTTCTTCCTTCATTGCATCAATCCAAGATTGATCAATTATAGCTTCTTTGATGGATTTTGATTCCATTTGGGATATCATTTCCATGTTGTTTACACCATCTTTAAATGACATTTTTGTTCTAATGCCATCAGCTGTATCTCCAATGATTTAATTTTAAGGATGATCACTTATTAGTTTCCAACTTCTAGGAGGAGTTTGAAGCGGAGATTGTTTATCAATCTCATTTTCTTGGGGAACAATTTTTTGTGACTGTCCAGATTGTTCTTCCTCTTCATCATCTTTCTTTTTTAAATCAAGATCATCAAATAATATATACATACTTATTTCAACTGTTTTAGTTTTCAAATTAAAGATGCGATATCCTTTAGATTCTGTTGAATATCCTAAAAATATAGCTTTGTCTAATTTTGCATCAAATTTTCCTAAGTTATCTTTGTTGTTTAAGATATAGCAGTAGCATCCAAATATGTGAAAATATTAAATGTTTGGCTTCCTATTTTTCGAGATCTCATAGGGTGTTTTGTTTTTGATTTTTCTAATGGAAACACGATTCAAAATGTAGCAAGAAGTGTTTATAGCTTCAGCCCAGAAATACTTTTCAACATTTGATTCTTCCAAGATTGTTCTTGTCATATCTTGTAATGTTCTATTTTTTCTTTCGACAACTCCATTTTGTTGAGGAGTTCTTGCACAAGATAGATTATGAGAGATGCCAAGTTCATCAAAAAATATTTTAAAAGATGTATTTATGAATTCGCCTCCATGATCACTTCTTACAGCATTATATTGGATTCCTTTTCATTTTGAACTTTTTTACTTAATGTTTTAAAAGCATCAAAAGCATCATCCTTTTGTTTTAAAAATAGTACCCATGTGTATCTAGAATAATCATCAAACAATGACAAATCCATATTTCATACCTCCTAGACTAGTGGTTTTGATAGGACCAAAAAGATCAATGTGAAGTAGTTTAAGAGGATTTTTAGTTGATATAAAATCTTTTGAGTGAAAACTGCTATTAACTTGTTTTCCCTTTGCACAAGCTTCACATATTTTATCTTTATCAAAGTTTAATTTAGGAAGTCGTCTAATAAGATCTAATTTTGATAAATTTGAAATTATTTTCATACTCACATGTCCAGTTCTCTTATGCCATATCCATTTGTCTTTATTAATGGACATGAAGCAAGATTCAATTGGTAATTCTTCAATGTATAAAACATAGAGATTTTTCTTTCTAGATGCAGAAAACAAAATCTCACCAGAGTTTTCCATTCTCACATCACAAAGTTGACTAATGCTTAGAAGATTATGTTTCAATCCGTCAACATATTGAACATCATTGATTTTGGCAGAATTTACTTTACGTATGGTACCTTTGCCTTTGATTTTTGCTTGGTCATCATTTACAAATGTTACTGATCCTCCATCCTTTTTAATGAAGGACAAAAATATTTGCTTATCTCCTATCATAAGTCTTGAACAGCCACTGTCCAAGTACCATGGTTTTTCTTGATACTTCGAGAACCATCCTGCATTTGATGTTACAGATTTTTTACGTACCCATTTGGCCTTGGGTCCTTGAGGGTTATTTCTTCTTTTTATATTTGATTTTTTAAAGTAACATTGTGATTCATAATGTCCAATCTTTAAACAGAAAGAGCATTTACTTACTGAAGACTGTTCGGGTCTATGTCCACAATGTTCTCCTTTTTTGACACTTTGGGAAGAACGTTCTTGTCTATTTGCATAACGTTCTTTTTTGAAAAATTCATTTTCTGTTTTAAGAAGATTGTTCTCCTTTTGAATTGTAGAACATTCTTGGTTTACAATTTTATCAGTTTTCTTAAGATGAGATTCCTGCATGTTCTGAATGATGTTTTTTAGTTTATCAATCATAACCTAAGCTTTCTCTTTTTCCCTTTTTTCCTTTAAAACTAGCTCCTTTAGAGAGTTACATTTTTGAACAAACATGTCTAAATCATTAAGTAAACTATCAAAATCTTTTTCAATTTGTTCACATAAGGGACAAGGTTCATAATTTATTACCTCCATATCTTCAGAGTTTGCCATTAAACATAAGTTGGCTTCTTCAAGTTCCTCTGTTTCAGATTCATCAAAATCATCTCAGGTCACCATCATTGATTTCTTTTTGAAAGGAAATTTCTTTGGTTCTCTTTTGTCCAAAGGACATTCAGTTTTATAATGTCCTTGTTTGTTGCATCCAAAACAAGTGATTTTACTCTTATCTACTTCAGTTTTGAAGTTTTCCTTTTTATCTGAAGATCCTTTTTTGATTTGATCTCTTGTCCTCGTCATTCTCTGTATCTTTCTTTTGAGGAGAACAATCTCTTCATCAGCATCTTCTTCGCTATCATCTGAATCACTTTTCTCATTTGTTTGTGGCATGGTTTGTGAACTCTAAGATGTCTTTAAAGCTATTATTTTGTTTTTCTTTACAAGTTTATCCTCTTGTATCAGCATTTCATGTGCCCTTAGAGTTCCAATAAGTTCTTCCAAACCTAGTACCTCAAGATTCTTGGCTTGGCTTATAGCTGCCACCATCAGTATCCACATGATTGGAAAACATCTCATGATCTTTCTTACCCTCTCTTGTACAGAATAAGCTTTGCCAAGAGAACGCATTTCGTTCACTATGGTTGTGAATCTTGAGTACATTTCATCGATTGTCTCTCCTTTATTCATTTCAAATAATTTGAACTTCTGTATGCCAATGTCTATTCTTGTCTCCTTAACATGGCTTGTTCCTTCATGGTGAGTTTGCAATGTATCCCATACTTTCTTTGCCGTATCACATTAATCTACTCTTTCACTTTCTTCCCTACTTAAAGCACATGATAAAAATAATTGAGCTTTTGGGTTTATAAGTACCTTAGATTTTTCTTCTGTTGTCCAATCTACTTCTTTCTTTTTAGTCGATGTTGAATCGGTTTGATCAACTCTTGGTATGAAATCTACATCTGTAATGATGCACCACATACCTGTATCTTATGACTTTAGAAATAGCTGCATTGTCGTTTTCCAAAAAAAAATAATATGAGCCATCAAAGTAAGGTGGTTTGTTTGATAACCCTCCTTCAGCAATGTATTTGGCTTTTGACATTTTCTACCTGAATCTTTTGCTCTAACACTTTTTAGGTGTTAATCTTTAGAGACTGGCTTTGATGCCAATTGAAGTAACAATGTCAATTATATGGAAGGGGGTTTGAATTATAATTGTTCGTTTTTAAAAATTCATGTTTAAAAATTCATGTTTAACTCAAGATTGATCTTGGTTACAAACACAAAACGTTCTTGGTTACTGAAAAACAATAATATTAACTTCTCTATATAAAAAACTAATTAGAAAATAAAAAGTAAATAGAGTTAAGGGAAGATATATCACACAAAGATATATACTGGTTCACCCAACACGGGTTACGTCTAGTCCTCACAATTGTGAGATTTTCCACTAAGTGCTCAAAACAAGATCGTTCTTGGTTTTCACACAGCTTTTACAGATCAATCTTGATATGTTATCTTACACTCTTTCAGAAAGGATTTTTACAAACTACCTTTTACACATAAATGGATTTTTTACGAACTACTCAAGCTATGTCAACACTATAGCATTGAGTTACAAAGTAATGATTTTGAGATTGTTAAAATCTGAGTATGCTCAACTCGTGTTTGAGAATAGATTCTAGATTTTAGAACTCATTAGAAACTGATTCTAATATCAACCTAAGAACAGAACTGCAGCTTAGAAATGATTGAGAAGCTCAAGAGGATTCAAGTATGAATAAGTGAGTTATGTATTGCTTTACACTTGAAGCTCTGATATGTTCTTCTTCTTGAGGCTTTATTTATATACTTTAAGAGGGATTATGACAGCTTATTTGGCCGTTGGAAATTGTCCAGCTGTCTTGAGTAAGTGAGTGGATAAGATCAGCCATAAAGCAAGAATGTTCTTGCTGAAAGCAGGAACGTTCTTGTGAACCAAGAATGATCTTCGATTTGCCTTGAGATGAGCTAACTTTTAAACTCTTTTTGATAGTTGTTTGAAGTGATCTCATGCCTTGAATCACGTGCACAGGTCTGTTTGAAAGTATAGCAGAGGTGACTTTTCAGCCTGTTAGACTTGTACTTCAACTTGCTTAACTTGGAGAATGATCTTGCTTTATGAATTTTTGAAGCATAGTCTTTTGCCTTCGATTCTTGGAGTGATTCTTGTATTGGATTGATCCTTGTACATTTCTGGTGAAATTCTGGAGTGGATTTGCAATTCCTGAATCTAATATTTTCTTCGTTTTTCAGAATTTTGTCAAGAACGTTCTTCGTTTTCCATAATTTTGTCAAGAACGTTCTTCGTTTCTCTGAATTAGCTTTCTTTATTTTAATATGATCTGCTTTGTAATGGTTGGTACCTATTTTTGATTAACACACTCAAATACACATGTTAAATACCAAAAACACTTAGAATCATAATTAGATGTCTTAATTAACCTTTGTTTAATTATCATCAAAACATTAATTTGGGATTCTGTCTCAACAATTCTTGCAGTTGGGCCAAAGGCTTGTCCTCTTGAGTAGGACATGTTGTTCTCGTGCTGAATATTTTCATATGGCAATACAGGCGGCATTCCAATTTGTCATACTACTTCAGGTGGCCTCCTAGCCATATGTACTTAACCATATTGAAGGTTAGCCTGATTATATGTATGATTCACCACTAGGTGCCCCCTAGGTTTAGTGGCGGCAAAAATATTAGGCTGAACATTATAAATATTAGGCTGAACATTATTGTATAGGATTCAACTGCACTTGAGAAGCCTATGTTGTTGCAACGATCGACCGACTTTGGTAGCCTTCTTGACCTTGGTTCCCTTGTATTTCTTGAACTGCAGAAGTTACAAAATTGTCACCTGAATTGGCTTGTTTCGGCTCTAGCTCCTTGGCTTGTTGAACCTCATTATGAAAGGGGTTAACAATGTCATCAAGTTGTTGAAAGACCTGATACATGATAACATGTATTCCTTTGTCGATCTATTGTTTTATGAAAGATGTGGTCATGACCATTGGTCTCTCATGTGGATCAACCCCTCCATCTCCAAAAGCATTAGGAACAACTACATATGTATGCATTTTCAAAGTTTAAGAAGAACCATTAGACCTATGTTGGTTTGACTTCTTCTACGTTGAAGTTGATGGTTGTTCCATACTGTTGAGATTTTTACCAAAACGCAAGTGCATTCGCCAAAGGTAATCATGTCCTAGCAAAGTGAACTTATCAATAGTCGCTACAATAGTGTCCCACTAGGCATGCCAAATTTGATGCTGGCAAAAGACTTAACCGAGGAAACGACTTACTGCTCTCAACTTTTGATTCCCTTTTACTTCAAACGATTACATTGAGGAATAAACTTTGTCCCTCAGATATGGGTTCTTAACTACTGTAAAGAGTGTTAGGTATGGTATGCACATTTAAGCTACTGAACTAAATACATAAAGTAAAGTACTGGTATTTATAGGCAAAGTTAATCCCATTTGCCACAAATCACGACCTATAGACATGTAGTCGTGCTGGGCTAGTTACGCAAGTAATGCATGATAACTTTCGTTAGAGTGAGTTCGCGACACCTCACAATCGAGACTCATTTTCCTGTTTCTCCGCCCTATCAAGTTGGCAATATATGTGCACGCTTTTTTCTACTAGTTGATCGTTACAGACGCTAAAAACGTGGAAGATGAGCGTAATTGTCGAATTATCGTTGTAGTTGGTTTGTTTCAATCTTGTATCTATGTGACCTTTGTCAACTCATGTACCCTTAATTTTGTTAATGTAATAAAAATAATGATTTTTTCTCTAATAAATTACCAGTTGTTTTAATTTAATTTTTTATGAAATTTTATGTCGACAACAAGAACATCAGAAGATTATTACTTTTGAAACATTAATATTATATATTTATTTCTTGTCTCTTTATGCAGTCGCACCCATCTCACGTGGAGTAGTGATTTCAATGTCGGAGTTATTTATGAATGCGTTAATATTATTCAGTTCACTTCTTCAGACAATAATTAATTGAGTTGGTTACTTGATTTTGTATAGAAACTGATGATTATGTCTCAAACTCAAAGCTCTTCTTCATCTGACTCAGACTTAGATAATGATTCAAGTTGTTGTTCCAGCAGCAACAGATCTGATGGTTCAGCAGTAGCTGAACTGAAACTGTACCGAGCTTTTATATTCTCTGTTCCAATTTTATTCACTTTGATTCTCCTTTTTCTTTTCTATCTTTTCTATCTTCGACCACGAAGGGTTGATTTGTCTTCATTCAGGATGATGAGATCTTTCTCCGTTCCACACAACAATGCCATTTCCACGGTAATCCTTATCTTAGTAATACTATATTATTAATATCTTTATACTATGTTAGGTTGGTTGTCTTCGTTAATTTATGTTCCAAAGATGCCCTGCAAATTTTCCTAACAAAATGACGAGAAACTAGGTAATGAAATTCTTAGCAAGCGTCATTAGAGAAAAAACATTTTTTTTAGATTAGTAGATAGATACTTCTTCCTTCCCATATGGACTAAATACTTTTGTTCACTCATTTTTATTCCATTTCTCTCTTATAAATAGGATCAGAGCTAGAAAAAGATGTACAAAATTAGGTCCACTTTACTTTATGAAAATATATTTTTTTTGAAAATTTTAAAATGTGTGTTAGTTTTAGTTGTTAATATTAGAAATGTAAAATTAGTTACTCTATTTAGACATTAGTTGTTCTAATTTGGTGTATAAATTTTATTGTTCTTATTATTGTAATCATCTTTCTCATTTGATTAATACAAATAGTATCTCAATTTTTCTCTCTTTGATGGCTTGATATCAAGATTTTTCAATATTCCATTAGTTAATAAGATAAGAGAATTTTTTAGGTGAACAATTATCAGCAATTTCGGAAACAATGAAAATATTAAAAAAATTGCTTTTATTATTTTCGAAAATAATCATATCCATAACTAGAATTGCACCTGCTCTGTGTTTCACTTCAAAACTATCATTTTATTAGCAAGTTAAAATAAAACATAATTTAAAAAATGAAAACAAAAAAAAGTTCTCACAAAGTAACAAGACCCTTATTTTGTTTTTAATAATCGGAAAATTTTGGGCAACTTATAAATGAGGGATTTATATATCCAATGTCTTATAATTTTGGATGAAGATGTGATGTTCAAACCACTTATGTGTTTGTTGTTAGCTCAATGTGATGATCGCTAAGTGTTTTTGGTTTCCCTTATGATCAAATAGCAGTGTGTCCGTCGATGTGTGTGAAGCAACAACTGTGCAACTGTATATGGCTGAAAAACTTTTGCGTAACAGTTAGATTCTCAGATGAGTGGATAGATTCACATTTGAGGAGAAGATTGCTTATGAATCACCTAGCGACCCACCATTAAGGAACTAGAGAGAACATAAACCTGCAACATGTTTGATATAAGATCTGTCATGTTACATTAGACCAACTGATTAAGTTAAATTAAAACTGACTTTTTAAACTTTATCCTTTTATTTTTGCAGTCTGATTTGGGGTTGAAGAAAGAATTGAGAGAGATGCTGCCTATTATTGTATACAAGGAAAGCTTCTCTGTCAAAGATACACAGTGAGTTCCGTTTAGTTTTTTTGGTGTTGCCTTTTTTATGATTTCACTTGTGTAACTATTCTTATTCCTCCCTGAAATTAAACTTGCAAGAACCCAAATGCTAACAATACTTTTTTATTTTTATTTTCAGATTTTGGTACTTTCTTTTCATCCCTGAAATTTGACTTAGGAGCTTTTGAGTTAACTACTTAACTAAGAGTTTCGTTAATAAGCAATAAATTGTTTCTACAATTTAACAAACATTAGTTTCAACTCTGCAAAAGTTCTGTATAAATTGTTTCTATAAATTATTCCAAGGAGCTTCTAAGAATAAACAGAAAACAGCTTATGAACTTTTCATCTGGTATTTTAATAAGCTACATTAAATACTTATATATGTGTTTATATGATAGGATAAACACAAAATAAACCTTTTCAAATACCCTAAACTAGATATTATTGGAAATACAACATACATGAAATTTGAAATAGAAACTTAGTTGAAGCAATCATGAGCTTAGCACCAATGTGGATCCAAAATCAAATGCTTACCAATTAGACAGAAGAAAACTAATTTATAGAGATGGTTACCAATTTGACTTCTTTGTTTTCTCTTGATATAGTCAAGAGTTAATATGGTAAGCTTGTAGATGTTATATGCTTTATAACAGGATAACATTGTTATGTTCTAGAGTTGGCACTTGGCACTTAATGAAATTCCCTCAAGTTTCAACCTAGCAAAAGATACTTTTCTTGGAAAATCGGTTTTGACATTTGTTTGTTGACATGCACTAATGACAAGAAATATGTTAAAAATTTGTCAAACACTGCTTATGAACTGGCTTAGGTGGTATGTGTGCATTGATATTTAAACTGGATTCAATATCTTTGATCTTGTTGATTCTCTCAACTTTTAGGCTTTCTTTTGTTACGTTTTTGTTTCTTTGTTTCCGTGATTAAAAATCAAAACCCGTTTTATCTTTCGCTTTCCTCATCTAAATGGTTGTTGCAGATGTTCAGTATGTCTTTTGGACTACCAACCAGAAGAGAGACTCCAACAGATACCCGCATGTGGCCATACGTTTCACATGAGCTGCATTGATCTTTGGCTTGCCAGCCACAACACCTGCCCTCTTTGCCGTTTGTCTCTACTAACTACTATTAAATCTTTGACAGAAACATCGGATATGCAGGTAGATGAGATTAATGTCCATAATTTTATAGTGGTACCTTTATAGGTCAATTGAGTCTTACATGTATAATGATTTTATGATGTCATAGTTTATAAAATTGTTGGTCAGGAAGTGTTTGCAAGTTGCTACTTAGCATATTTAGAATAAGTATACATGTATTGTAGTTTTTACATAGACAATAAATACCGATTATATTATATTCAGTATTTATATTTTGAAAAATTATATGTAGTACTGTTTAGATCGTTGATCATGCATGGCAGATATACTGACAACTGAAACTTTCTGATGGAGGTGACGAGCAATGAACAAATGCAGATGCTACAAAGCAATGAAGAAACACTAGCCATGGAAATCTCTGACTCAAGATCTACTAGGCATCAAGAAACCAATGTAATCCAGAATGTCAGTGGAGAAGTTGCGATCAGTGCTCACCGGATTGATGTTGAAGGCGAATTGCACAAAACAATCAATAGAAGCATGAAGATATGAGATTCTTTCTGGTAAATATTTACTTTAAAATATTTTTTTGTCATAATAATTTTTGTTCATTTGGGGTGAAAGAACTTGGATTGGTCTAATTTTGAGGAGCATTGAAACTTCCACATCAGATTCGAACCGAAATGTTTGATATATCGGTTCTGATTGGAAACAAGATCATGGATTTCTTTACAGTGTAGTTTTGTCCTTCTGTGAAAGTTGTATATCAGTTATCAGCCAGCAATTTAAAATTTTTCATGATGTTGAAGGTTACATTAAAGTATTGAAGTCACTTGATTATCTTTTTTGTAACTCCATTTCTGTCCTCTCAACGTAAATACAACACCTTAGCAAAAAACTTAACAACCAAGAAAGAGAATTTTTAGCTTTAAAGAGAGAAATCAAGTTTTTCTACCAAGGTATTATAATTTTAATGAGGGACAACAATGGAGACAAGAAAATTAAACATGTGATTTTGCATCCTACATAAAATCAAATTCTCTGTATTGCACTAATCATTATTTTAGGTTAATTTTTTTAAGAATTGGATTTTTATTATGGAAACAGATCAGATTGGATTTTCAAGCATTACATGTGACAAGGAGAGAGGTAAGGCCACAAATAGTATGAGCAAGGTTTTGAACAAAGGTCGCAGTTAAGGATTTCATGATTTTGAATGTCATGGAGGCTATGTTACTGATTGCAACTATTACACTGTGAATTATGCACAAATCTTATTAAAACTTTGTGCACTATCATCTAATGTATAATAATAGTCAATAGATGAGAGAATTTCAAAACCAAAGAAGAGAGTAAGGTACACTTTAGATATATTGTGACAAGTATTTTTTATCCCTTTGGGGTTGAACACAATGGGATTGTCAGATTTGTTTTATGAACCACGTTCGTTATAGTCGTTTTATATAATTTTTCTTCGCTACATTAAAACTAGGTATAACATTTATAAATGTTGTCATGTTTTATTGCGGCTATTTTGTCGGTCACATTTTCTTTTTTAAAACCTTTAGGGCCAATTTGATTAACAGGATAACAGAAAGGATAGGAATGAGTTATGATATCATGTCTGAATCCAGTGTTGGATGAACCAACAGAATAAGTTAATCAAGAATTCTATCATATCATATCTCTCTAATTGAAATTTCTATCATGAATATGAGCTGAGTTAGAAACCATAGGATAAGAATAATAGTTTACTCAATTACTTTTATAAAATATAATTTAAAATATAAATTAAAATATAATAAAATAAATATAAAAATAATTTATAAAATATAATCTAAAATATAAAAATGTATATCTTATCAAATGGAAAAATAATTAATAGATTTTTACATTAAACTTAAAAATGAAATATTAATAATTAATTAAAAAAATGTTTATGATTTTACACAAGGGTTGTTTTGTCTTTTTGTATAATTTAATAAATCGGTATTCACAATTATAAAAATATAAAAGTTAATTGAAATTTTAAAATAAATATAATTTGTTTCTAAGGTATTCTTGCCATTAACATATAACT
>JBBPBP010009779.1:45871523-45882912 GCA_037974735.1 Cicer chorassanicum | reverse complement strand
CAAAATGTTTATATATGTAAGATCAAAATTAAATAAATTATTTCATAAGAAACCATTCATATCTCACATATAAGTTTTATGGGATAAATATTCATATTTACCTTTCTTCAACTATAATGGTGATGTTTTAGTAAAGTTTGACATAAAACTAACAAGAATGACTAACGTGGTTTCCTACTTGCTTTTAGTAAAATTTGACATAAAACTAATAAGAATGACTTACTTGGTTTCCTACTTGCTATACCATTAAGACAACAAAAGAAAAGAAAATAAAAACAGTCTAACTCTTCTTATTATTTTTCATTCAAAGTGATATTTTAAAATGTCAACCATAAGTAGGAAGAGGAGTTATACTTATAAAATATATAATTATCTATAATATATATATATATAGACCATTATTTAAAATAGTAAAGACCATAATCATAACTCATACTAATAGTATTTTAACACCTTCACATGTATCATAGCCCAAATATTGTAGTCCATGTGTCTCACTTATTTAAGTGGAGAGTGGTCTAATTAGGGTTGGAAGAGAGAGACTATTTTGAGAGAAAAGGCAGCCACCAAAAGAGAAAAGAGAAGAGTAAACCCTATTCCCGATTTTGTTAAATCAGTCTCAGAAAAATATCGATTGCGCATTCGTTAACCGTTGGATCGGACTGAAATTTGGACAGTAGGTTTGCAACATTCAGGGCTTCGTTTTCAACGGTCGGATCGGCGAAACGACTTCTGGAGAGGGAGAAATCAGGCTCGCACAGTAGCAGGTTTTTGGTGTTTTCACTTGTTCTTGCTTTTCATTTGTAAGCTTTAGTGCTTTGTTATTTTGGCTGGTTGTAGGCACACTTTGTGCATTTTTTTTGAGACTCTCTTGTACCCTTATTTGATTATAGTGGAGCTATTTCTTTGGTCTGGACGACCTGTGGTTTTTACCCTTTCATTGAGGGGTTTTCCACGTTAAAATATCGGTGTTCTTTACGCTCTTTTATTTTGATTAATTTGCTGCCATATATTTGTTGTTGCTCCTCACGGGTTCTTGCAAGTTGGGGGAATTTTATATCCGCTGCGTATTACTTGTTATTGTGTTTCTGTGTTTATTCCCCATCAGAGTGGCATCAGAGCTCTTGGTTAAAGGGTTATTTGACTTGCTTGAAGGATGGAGGCAAATATGAATATAAAGATGGTATGCTTGAATGGTACTAACTACCATTTGTGGAAGGGCAAGATGAAAGATTTGTTATTTGTGAAGAACATGCATCTTCCTATTTTTGGTTCTAAAAAGCCGGATACTAAATCTAAGGAAGACTGGGAATTTGAACATCAACAGGTATTTGGTTTTGTTAGGCAATATGTAGAAGATAATGTTTATAATCATATTGCTAATGAGACAGATGCAAAAACTATGTGGGATAAGATACAAACTTTGTTCGCCTCTAAATCAGGGAATAATAAATTATTCTTGCTGAATAGTTTCATAAGTTTGAAATATAAGGAGGGAACGTCTATTTCGGACCACTTGAGTGAATTTCAGGGGCTCCTTGATCAAATGTCTGGAATGGGTATCAAGTTTGATGATGAGCTATTGGGACTATTTTTACTGTTATCTTTACCAGAGTCTTGGGAGACATTTCGGGTTTCTATAACGAGTTCAGCTCCTAATGGCGTTGTTTCTTTGGAAACGGCTAAGGGTGGTGTTTTGAATGAGGAGATGAGAAGGAAGGCACAAGGTTCTTCATCTCAATCTGAAGTTCTTGTCACTGAAAATAGGGGGAGAAGTCAGAAAAAAGAACCGAAGGGTGGTAGAGAAAACAGCAGAAGCAAGTCCAAGTCTAGATACAAAAATGTGGAGTGTCATTTTTGTCATAAAACAGGGCACATACAGAAGAATTGTTTTCTGTGGAAAAAGGAGAACAAAGGCAAGAAAGGTAAGCAGAAACAAAGGGGTCGTGATGATGATAGTGATGATGACCGTGTTACTACTGCTACTAGTGATGATCTTGTTATTCTCCATGACTATGAGTCAATTAATCTTGTATCTGATGAGAGCATGTGGATAATTAATAGTGGTGCTACACTACATGTTACACCGATGAAGGAGTTCTTCACATCTTATACTTCAGGTGATTTTGGAGTTTTGAAGATGGGTAATGATGGTGTATCTAAGGTAATTGGTGTTGGTGATGTATGCTTGCAAACCAACATGGGAATGCAATTGTTGCTTAAAGGAGTCAAACATGCTCCAGATGTTCGCCTCAATTTGATCTCCGTGCATATGCTTGATGAAAGTGGTTTTGATAATCATTTTGCTTCTAGAAAGTGGAAACTCAGTAAAGGTAACTTGGTTGTGGCTAGAGGGGAGAAAATTAGTAAATTGTATTGGACAAAAGCTTTAGTTGCAAAAGACAGTGTGAATGCCGTGGATATGGAATCATCTTTGTGGCACCGAAGGCTTAGCCATATCAGTGAAAAAGGGTTAAAGTGTTTAGCTAGAAAAGATGTGCTTCCAGGATTGAAAAATGTAGATTTGGAGAAATGTTCTCACTGCATAATTGGTAAACAAACTAGAGTATCCTTCAAAAGGCATCCTCCCTCTAGAAAGTCAGAGTTGCTTCAGTTGGTGCATTCTGACGTCTGTGGCCCTTTAAAGGTAAAATCTTTTAGTGGTGCACTTTATTTTGTTACTTTTATCGATGACTGTTCCAGGAAAATATGGGTTTATGTTCTGAAGACAAAAGACCAAGTGTTGGAGAAATTCAAACAATTTCATGCTTTGGTTGAAAGGCAGACAGGCAAGAAGCTGAAACGTGTTCGTACTGACAAAGGTGGTGAGTATTGTGGACCCTTTGATGTCTATTGCAAACAGCAGGGTATAGCACATGAAAAGACTCCTCCTAAAACTCCTCAGCTGAATGGTTTAGCAGAGAGGATGAATCAGACACTTGTTGAGAGAGTGAGGTGTATGCTCTCTGAAGCTAAGTTGCCTAAACATTATTGGGGTGAGGCACTGTACACGGCGGTGCATGTTATTAATCTTACTCCTACTATCGCTTTGAATAGTGAGGTACCAAACAAGGTATGGTTTGGGAAGAATGTCAAGTATGATCACTTGAGAGTCTTTGGTTGTAAGGCTTTTGTGCATGTTCCGAAGGATGAAAGATCCAAGTTGGATGCAAAGTCAAGGCAATGTATCTTCCTTGGTTATGGTGAAGATGAATTTGACTACAAGTTATACGATCCTATAAACAAAAAGGTTATTAGAAGTCGTGATGTAGTGTTCATGGAAGACCAAACTATTGAAGACATTGATAAGGTGGAGAAGACTACACCTGAGAGAGATAACGTCTTATCTGATGGTGATCCAGTTCAGTCACCTGTTCCTGATTTGGATACTACTGATGGTAATGATCAGAATGATGAGCCACATGATTGTGTTGATGATTATCGACTTGGAGATGAGGTAAATATTCCAACTAGTGAAGATCATGAGTTGTCACACGATGAGAATCTTAATGATGCTTTTGAATCATCTCTAACCCAACTCAGGAGGTCTAAGAGGCAGAGACAACCATCTACAAGGTATGTTTCTGATGAGTATGTGAATTTGATTGATGAAGGGGAACCTGAGTGTTTTCGAGAGGCCATGGAGAGTGAAGAAAGTCAAAAGTGGTTGGATGCAATGCATGATGAGATGAAGTCCTTGCATGATAATCACACTTATGATTTGGTGAAGTTGCCAAAAGGCAAAAGGGCTTTGGAAAACAGGTGGATCTATAGAGTGAAACTTGAGAGTACCTCAAAGTCTCCGAGGTATAAAGCCAGATTAGTGGTGAAAGGTTTCCGTCAAAGAAAGGGTGTTGATTTTAATGAGATTTTCTCACCTGTGGTAAAAATGTCATCAATTAGAACCGTGTTGAGTTTGGCAGCTACTCTTGACTTAGAGGTAGAGCAAATGGATGTAAAAACGGCTTTCCTTCATGGTGATTTGGAGGAAGAGATTTACATGAAGCAACCTGATGGTTTTCTTGTTGAAGGCAAGGAAGACTATGTGTGTAGACTAAGAAAAAGTCTATACGGTTTGAAGCAAGCTCGAAGGCAGTGGTACAAAAATTTTGAGTCTGTTATGTGTGACCAAGGATACATGAAGACTATTTTTGACCATTGTGACCAAGGTACAGTCAGTAGATTTTTGTCAAATCCAGGTAGAGAGCATTGGAATGCTGTAAAATGGATTTTGAGGTATCTTCGTGGTACTACATGTATGAGGCTTTGTTTTGGAGGTGACAAACCTATTTTGGTGGGGTACTCCGACTCATATATGGCTGGAGATATTGACTCAAGAAAGTCAACTTCAGGCTACATGATTAAATTTGCTGATGGAGTTGTGCCTTGGCAGTCTAGATTACAGAAATGTGTAGCTTTGTCTACAATTGAGGCAGAGTTCATTGCCATTACCGAAGCATGCAAAGAGTTGATTTGGTTGAAGAAATTCTTGCAGGAGCTTGGGTTTATTCAGGATAAATATGTATTGTTTGTCGATAGTCAAAGTGTTATTCATCTTGGTAAGAATTCGACGTTTCATAGCAGGTCCAAACACATTGATGTGAGGTATCATTGGATACGTGATGTTTTGGAAGCTAAGTTGTTGGAGTTAGCTAA
Source organism: Cicer chorassanicum (assembly GCA_037974735.1). Lineage (NCBI taxonomy): Eukaryota > Viridiplantae > Streptophyta > Magnoliopsida > Fabales > Fabaceae > Cicer > Cicer chorassanicum. The sequence continues at coordinate 45,878,256 of JBBPBP010009779.1, read as the reverse complement.
AGTTTATACTAATTATAATGGTTCTGATAAGATGACTAAAGCATTACCAAGAGGGAAGTTTGAAATTTGTTGTGATATCGCCGGTTTGGCGATCATCTCCACATAGTTGTGAGGGGGAGATGTGTTAGGTATTGGGCTCCCTTCCTATGTGGAGAAAAGCCCAAATATTGTAGTCCATGTGTCTCACTTATTTAAGTGGAGAGTGGTCTAATTACGGTTGGAAGAGAGAGACTATTTTGAGAGAAAAGGCAGCCACCAAAAGAGAAAAGAGAAGAGTAAACCCTATTCCCGATTTTGTTAAATCAGTCTCAGAAAAACATCGATTGCACATTCGTTAACCGTTGGATCGGACTGAAATTTGGACAGTAGGTTCGCAACATTCAGGGCTTCGTTTTCAACGGTCGGATCGGCGAAACGACTTCTGGAGAGGGAGAAATCAGGCTCGCACAGTAGCAGATTTTTGGTGTTTTCACTTGTTCTTGCTTTTCATTTGTAAGCTTTAGTGCTTTGTTATTTTGGCTGGTTGTAGGCACACTTTGTGCATTTTTTTTGAGACTCTCTTGTACCCTTATTTGATTATAGTGGAGCTATTTCTTTGGTCTGGACGACCCGTGGTTTTTACCCTTTCATTGAGGGGTTTTCCACGTTAAAATATCGGTGTTCTTTACGCTCTTTTATTTTGATTAATTTGCTGCCATATATTTGTTGTTGCTCCTCACGGGTTCTTGCAAGTTGGGGGAATTTTATATCCGCTGCGTATTACTTGTTATTGTGTTTCTGTGTTTATTCCCCATCATATCAATGGTAATCTCTCTTACAACAAATACCATAATCATTTACTTCTAGAAATGGAGTTCATTTTGTCATTTGATCTTTCACTCATTTAATCAGCATCTACTCTTTTATTCAATTACCTAACTAATCTTTCAAAATATTATTGAAATTATTTTCTCAATTTTGGTATTTCAAGAGCATCCACTACTCTTTTGTTCAATCACAAACTTGACAATTCTTTCAAAATATTCTTGAAATTACTTTCTCAACTTTGTTACTTCAAGAGGCATAAATAATTTTTTTTCTTAATTTCCTTTACTCTAGATTATACTAAGATCAAATAGAACTTGTAGTCGAATAAAAAAATATAGATATTATAGACTTCATTCATAGTCTAATAGTTTAGTTCTTCATGAACTCAACTTTAACCTATTAAGTCTGAATACTCCAAACTTAAGAATGTATTTATATTAGATATTTATCTGATACTGATACTCCATGAATACTTACAGATGTATCCTAGAAGTATCAAAATTATTATTTCTATTTGTTTTTAAAATAATTTATTCATTACTTCACGGATACTTATAGATATGTATCATATGATAGACAAAGAGAATAAAAAGTGTGAGACAAGTTTTTTGGGACATCCGTGTTGATGTACATGATTCATTCATGATGATGTTGGAATTCTTGAATTGGAAAAATTGTTTCTTGATGAACTAGACTTAAAAATCATATTGCATAAAATAAAATCTTATTTTAAATTCTTTTAATGATATTTTTGTTGATATCGTAACATATGAATTAAAATATATTATAAAAATTATGATCATTATAATTATATATTAAAGAAGAATTATCAATGTCTCTTTCTTTACAAGTAATCTACATCTATATAATTTTTTTAATAAAATTTTATTAACGTATCTAAGTCTTATCGTATCTTAAACTTCAAAAATTTCATATTTCCACATATCCGGTTTGTTTCGCACCCGTACTAAGTATCTGAGCCTTATAGACCACAAGTCTTTATAAACAATGTCCATGAAAAATCATACATTTTACAATCCTAAGAGGGTGCGTGTGATATTAAATTATATGTTCCTTGAGAACTATATACCAAAATTTCTGATTTGAGCAATCCTACAGGGATGCTTGAATATTAATATTTTTAATTTTTTAGGAACTATATCACAAATGATATTCTTAAACAATAATCAATAAAATTCTATTTTTTGAACAATCCTTCAAGTATGCTTTAATTTTAAATTTTTCAATTCAATTAGAACTAAATCACAAATGATTTTCATATATAATGATCAAGAAAATTATTATTTGCATATCCTTTATGAGTGCTTTGATGTTAAGTTCTTCCAAAATTAAATAAGAATAATCAAAGAAATATATGATAATAGTTATACAAGGCAAAAAAAAATTATCAACATAATGTATATGAAAAAAATAATAATAGTAACCACATCAAGAATTGGATTAATTCAGTGATACTGAAAAGAAAATGAATTCTAGCAATATATATAACTTTGAAGCACATTAGTCGTGACTCATAGAGTGAGTCTCTTGTTGACTACGTGTTATAAAATTAATCAAAACTAAAGTTAGATAAAGCATAGAAGAATGAACATATAGGAGAAGAAATAATAGAGAAGAGAGTATTGTGTTTTATTCATCAAGGTGCATGTTTACAAGACCACATGAATCCGATTTATAAGACAAAAACATCCACCTTATATTGTAAATTTGTTATTATTCACAACAATTATTAAAATATCATAGTCAATTATGCTTTAGAAAAAGATCATGTGATCCAAAAGCATTTGAATAAGATGGTAAGATATCTTCTATCTGTGTCTTAATTGATTGTAGAAAACTATAGTAATTACACTACAATAATTGTGGTCTTTAGCAACACTTTTTTAAGTAACGTGTGTTGCTTAAAAGTGGATAAGACAACATTTTATGGCTGTTGCCATCACTGTTCTTGCAACATTGTATAAACGTTCTCTAAAATATTTATGGGAACAATTTTGAAACGTCTTTGTGGTAGTTTTTTTGACAATATATGATAATTGGCCCCTTAAGTATTTCTAGGAACATTTTTCAATTGTTATCTTTCATCGAACAAAAAATTACATTTTTAAAATATTGCTTAAAAAATTTAAAATTGATGAGATTTTTAACTGGATGAATTCTTTCAAATACATTTTTAAATATTAATTTTTTTATTAAAATTTAAAAGAAAAATTTATTATAATGCAACGCCCAAACTAATATGATAAAATTTATTAAAATTGAGAAGAATTCATAATGATAAAACTGAGGTGAAGAAAAAAAACCTTACACTAGCTTGACACAAAAAAATTAGCAAATGTGTAGAGTATAAAATAGTACAAGTCTTTCAATCGAATTTATCTATTTTTTTATGTTTTAATCGTGTTTTACCGCAAAAATCAAGTGAAGCAGTGTGACTAATCATATACTATTGCATAAATTTTATTGCTTTTTCTAAATAATAATAATAATGATAAAATAAAACAATCCTGCTCTCTCTCTTTCTCGTAACTTAGCCGCCGTCACTCTCACATTGCCGCGTCTCTCGCCGTGTTGTCTTGTTTGATGTTTCACCTAGTCGTTCTTGCAACAACAAGCCAACGCACCAACAATAAGCTACGCGACTGCCTTTTTAACCCCATAGCCCATTGTTTCAGTCGACAATTGCTCCGCCGCGTGGAATCCTACATGTCCCTCCTACTGCGTCCAAAGCGCTGGTATATCTCTTCATCCTTTCATAATCCGTATCTTTCTTTTGTGAGTATCTTGATTTTAAGCTGTTACAATTTATAGATTTCAATTTTTCTCGAATTATGGTTGCCAAGTATATCTATGAATGTCTAAGAATTGATGTTTGAAGTTTGTTTTGGTGTTTTATTTGGAGTTTGGATTTTAATTTCGTTCATCATCAAGATTTCAATTTAGATGTTAGTGCTGATTTTTGTTTGGAGTTTTTTTGTTGTTGCATATAACTGTTTGGTATTTGGTTGCATATAAGGTGTTTGATTTTTTTGTTGCATATAATAAGGTGTTTGATATTTTGTTGCATACAAGGTGTTTGATATTTTGTTGCATACAAGGTGTTTGATTTTTTATTGCATATAAGGTGTTTGATTTTTTGTTGCATATAAGGTGTTCGATACTTTGTTTCATATAAGGTGTTCGATTTTTTGTTGCATATAAGGTATATAAGGTGTTTGATTTTTTGTTGCAGATAAGGTATATAAGGTGTTTGATTTTTTGTTGCATATTATTTGCATATTTGGTTTATACATATTATAATTTTATGTCGGCCGCTCCAAACTTTTTAGTCAGGCTCCGCCACTGTTTCTACGGGTTGGTGGGTTAGGCGGGTAAAACAATGAGGGAAAAATGAAAGATGCACTTTGAATAAAGGTAGAGGAATAATGCATGAAAAAGTTAATTTGTTTGAGTTATGATGTGGTTTAGTGTTATTCTTTCTATATTCTTTTTATGTAATAGTAATGTTATCCTCTAAGTATTGGCTAATTGTTACTTTCATGATCGCTTGAGTTCATCCTTCCATTTGTTTACTTACAACTGCCTTTAAATGTATATAATATTATCTTTAATTCAACAATTTTTATATTAATCTATTAGCTTTATAATTCTTTAAAGTACCTAATCCCTTATAGGCTTATAGTAATAAATTGATATCTTTTTAGTTAACCAAACATGGTAAAGAATGATTGGGTTTGATCTAAATTATTGTCGTCAGTGATTTTAAAAATTGATCATAAGTTTTGGTTTTAGTTTTGTTTCACTGTCGAGTTCTGTTTCTGTTTGCGATTCTATTTTGCATGCAATTCTGTTTGTGCGTTTTGCTCGCTTTTTTGTGCAATTCTATTTTGCTTGCTTTTTGTGGTTATGCTTATGTCGAGCTCTATTTTGCATTTTTAAGTTTCTACTTGTAGTTCTGTTTCTGCCCAGTTCTGTTTTTGTCTGCGTTTTATGTGATTATGTTTTTCGTGCGTTTTTTGTTTATGTTGTGTTTATGTTTGCGAGTTCTGTTTCATCATTTATTTTTGTTTTTATTTTATTATGCACCAAGGTATCAATGAGATGATGATGAATTATTTCAAGATGACGATGAAGGCGATGAATTTGAAGAGGACGACATATGACAAATTTGAAGAGGACAATGTAGATGATAAATATGAAGAAGACACACTTGAATGATTTAGATGATCATTTTAGATTATGGTTTTTTAGATGAAGTTTTTTTATTAGGCATGAATTTGATTGAAGCATCAAAAACTTCAACAAACTATATATTTTTCTAGACTATTACTTTAAGTATTAAACTTTATTAAATTATGTTAGACAATTTGTTTACTACCATTTATTTGAATTAATTTTGTTAATAATTTGTGTTAAATTTGCATTATGTTTTCCTTGGTTCAATTTGTATATGTAATTTTAAAATGGCGAAATATCTAATTTATGATTTGAATTAAAAAAATTGTTACAATCCACATTAGACTCTCAACATACGTTCCACACACGTCAGCCTGCACCCTCCACACCCAAACATCTGCCTCTGACGAGTTCAATCTAGTCGTTCATTTTCCACTTGTTACTTGATCTAAGCCTTCCAATATTTCATTGTTTTTCTTTTCTATCACTATAAACACATCAAATTTGGATTCCATTCCCAACTTTCTCTCTTCTCCCTCTTTTGCTTGACGCACTTTCGAGCCACATATGTCATTTTGGTCCCTTCGATTTTAAGAGTGGTCCTAACACTCTCATCCCTTCGGTCTCAAAGTGGTCTTAATACCTCTGTCCCTTCGGTTACAGAGTGATCTTCGTACCACAGTCTAGTTTGCGAGTGGTCTTAGTGTCATATTTTAAGGTGTAACTCTAGAACAAATCATACAGTTTAGTGGGACTCCAATACGATTTGATTGGACTATTTTATCAAAGAGATATCATGGTTGATAATATGCTTGCACATTTTTGGACAGTACCAAAAACGTCTTAATGATATCGAACTAGTACGCAATTCAACCCGACAATATGTTCGATGACAATAACGATTTTCAAAACAATTTTATATAAAAATCAACAAACATATTTTAAAAGCATATTATTGAACAAATTCTCTTAGTGGATGTCCTTGGGGTCTGGAGTAGGACATCGATGTTTTTTGTGATTAAACCTAAATAAATCTTGTGTGTTATTTCTTCTTCTTTATATCTCTTTTATTATTATCGCAATATATTTTTTGTCATTTAACATACCGTAACATACCGCAATTTAATTCCAATAATTAATTATTGGTTTAAATATGTTTTTGGTCTATGTAAATATAATTTTTTTTGATTTTGGTCCTCGTAATTTTTTTTTGGTTTACATTCTTGTAATATCAAAAAAAAATTATTTTTGGTCCTTAACTTTAAGTGGACGTTACAAAAACGTTAACTGACAAGGGAAAACAGTTTTTGGTCCCTACAAATATAATATTTTTGAGTTTTAGTCCCTGCAAATTATTTTTTTGAATTTCATCCCTGCCATATTCAAAAATCTCCTTAAATATAAAATAACATACAAATTAATCTTTATTAATAATAAACTTATGCCAAGTAATGTTTAAAATATTTTCACTTCAATAATTTAAAATTTATTAATTTTCTGTTTTATTTATTTATTATTATTAAATTAATTTTCACTTTTTGTTTCAAAAAAATCACTAAAATCTTGTGTTTTATTAAATTATTATTATTAAATTAATTATATTAGTATAAAATAATGATTAAAATAACTTTAGATTTAAGCTTTATAATTTTAATTAAAATCTCCTTTTACGCATTAATTTTTTTTCATTATAACTTAAAAAAAAATAAAATATATATTAGGTGATAGA